>CACVBM020000391.1:0-13898 GCA_902728155.2 Microthlaspi erraticum | reverse complement strand
ATGGACCCATACTTACCCAAACATGGATTAATAGGTTCTCCACATGACTATGAGGACAAACATGAGTGAAACGGTCTCAATCCAAGGGAGGAACATCAAATGGACCAAATTTGGGAACCGGAAGAGGTAAGGAGTCCGAAATGTACCTCTGTGACTCCAGATTGAGGAAACTCACTTGTAGTGTATAAGATGAACTAGATGGACCCATACTTACCCAAACATGGATTAATAGGTTCTCCACATGACTATGAGGACAAACATGAGTGAAACGGTCTCAATCCAAGGGAGGAACATCAAATGGACCAAATTTGGGAACCGGAAGAGGTAAGGAGTCCGAAATGTACCTCTGTGACTCCACATTGTGGAAACTCACTTGTAGTGTATAAGATGAACTAGATGGACCCATACTTACCCAAACATGGATTAATAGGTTCTCACATGACTATGAGGACAAACATGAGTGAAACGGTCTCAATCCAAGGGAGGAACATCAAATGGACCAAATTTGGGAACCGGAAGAGGTAAGGAGTCCGAAATGTACCTCTGTGACTCCACATTGAGGAAACTCACTTGTAGTGTATAAGATGAACTAGATGGACCCATACTTACCCAAACATGGATTAATAGGTTCTACATGACTATGAGGACAAACATGAGTGAAACGGTCTCAATCCAAGGGAGGAACATCAAATGGACCAAATTTGGGAACCGGAAGAGGTAAGGAGTCCGAAATGTACCTCTGTGACTCCACATTGTGGAAACTCACTTGTAGTGTATAAGATGAACTAGATGGACCCATACTTACCCAAACATGGATTAATAGGTTCTACATGACTATGAGGACAAACATGAGTGAAACGGTCTCAATCCAAGGGAGGAACATCAAATGGACCAAATTTGGGAACCGGAAGAGGTAAGGAGTCCGAAATGTACCTCTGTGACTCCACATTGAGGAAACTCACTTGTAGTGTATAAGATGAACTAGATGGACCCATACTTACCCAAACATGGATTAATAGGTTCTACATGACTATGAGGACAAACATGAGTGAAACGGTCTCAATCCAAGGGAGGAACATCAAATGGACCAAATTTGGGAACCGGAAGAGGTAAGGAGTCCGAAATGTACCTCTGTGACTCCACATTGTGGAAACTCACTTGTAGTGTATAAGATGAACTAGATGGACCCATACTTACCCAAACATGGATTAATAGGTTCTATACATGACTATGAGGACAAACATGAGTGAAACGGTCTCAATCCAAGGGAGGAACATCAAATGGACCAAATTTGGGAACCGGAAGAGGTAAGGAGTCCGAAATGTACCTCTGTGACTCCACATTGTGGAAACTCACTTGTAGTGTATAAGATGAACTAGATGGACCCATACTTACCCAAACATGGATTAATAGGTTCTACATGACTATGAGGACAAACATGAGTGAAACGGTCTCAATCCAAGGGAGGAACATCAAATGGACCAAATTTGGGAACCGGAAGAGGTAAGGAGTCCGAAATGTACCTCTGTGACTCCACATTGTGGAAACTCACTTGTAGTGTATAAGATGAACTAGATGGACCCATACTTACCCAAACATGGATTAATAGGTTCTCACATGACTATGAGGACAAACATGAGTGAAACGGTCTCAATCCAAGGGAGGAACATCAAATGGACCTAATTTGGGAACCGGAAGAGGTAAGGAGTCCGAAATGTACCTCTGTGACTCCACATTGTGGAAACTCACTTGTAGTGTATAAGATGAACTAGATGGACCCATACTTACCCAAACATGGATTAATAGGTTCTCCACATTACTATGAGGACAAACATGAGTGAAACGGTCTCAATCCAAGGGAGGAACATCAAATGGACCAAATTTGGGAACCGGAAGAGGTAAGGAGTCCGAAATGTACCTCTGTGACTCCACATTGTGGAAACTCACTTGTAGTGTATAAGATGAACTATATGGACCCATACTTACCCAAACATGGATTAATAGGTTCTCCACATACTATGAGGACAAACATGAGTGAAACGGTCTCAATCCAAGGGAGGAACATCAAATGGACCTAATTTGGGAACCGGAAGAGGTAAGGAGTCCGAAATGTACCTCTGTGACTCCACATTGTGGAAACTCACTTGTAGTGTATAAGATGAACTAGATGGACCCATACTTACCCAAACATGGATTAATAGGTTCTCACATGACTATGAGGACAAACATGAGTGAAACGGTCTCAATCCAAGGGAGGAACATCAAATGGACCAAATTTGGGAACCGGAAGAGGTAAGGAGTCCGAAATGTACCTCTGTGACTCCACATTGTGGAAACTCACTTGTAGTGTATAAGATGAACTAGATGGACCCATACTTACCCAAACATGGATTAATAGGTTCTCACATACTATGAGGACAAACATGAGTGAAACGGTCTCAATCCAAGGGAGGAACATCAAATGGACCAAATTTGGGAACCGGAAGAGGTAAGGAGTCCGAAATGTACCTCTGTGACTCCACATTGTGAAACTCACTTGTAGTGTATAAGATGAACTAGATGGACCCATACTTACCCAAACATGGATTAATAGGTTCTCCACATTACTATGAGGACAAACATGAGTGAAACGGTCTCAATCCAAGGGAGGAACATCAAATGGACCTAATTTGGGAACCGGAAGAGGTAAGGAGTCCGAAATGTACCTCTGTGACTCCACATTGTGGAAACTCACTTGTAGTGTATAAGATGAACTAGATGGACCCATACTTACCCAAACATGGATTAATAGGTTCTCCACATGACTATGAGGACAAACATGAGTGAAACGGTCTCAATCCAAGGGAGGAACATCAAATGGACCTAATTTGGGAACCGGAAGAGGTAAGGAGTCCGAAATGTACCTCTGTGACTCCACATTGTGGAAACTCACTTGTAGTGTATAAGATGAACTAGATGGACCCATACTTACCCAAACATGGATTAATAGGTTCTCCACATGACTATGAGGACAAACATGAGTGAAACGGTCTCAATCCAAGGGAGGAACATCAAATGGACCTAATTTGGGAACCGGAAGAGGTAAGGAGTCCGAAATGTACCTCTGTGACTCCACATTGTGGAAACTCACTTGTAGTGTATAAGATGAACTAGATGGACCCATACTTACCCAAACATGGATTAATAGGTTCTACACATGACTATGAGGACAAACATGAGTGAAACGGTCTCAATCCAAGGGAGGAACATCAAATGGACCTAATTTGGGAACCGGAAGAGGTAAGGAGTCCGAAATGTACCTCTGTGACTCCACATTGTGGAAACTCACTTGTAGTGTATAAGATGAACTAGATGGACCCATACTTACCCAAACATGGATTAATAGGTTCTACACATGACTATGAGGACAAACATGAGTGAAACGGTCTCAATCCAAGGGAGGAACATCAAATGGACCAATTTGGGAACCGGAAGAGGTAAGGAGTCCGAAATGTACCTCTGTGACTCCACATTGTGGAAACTCACTTGTAGTGTATAAGATGAACTAGATGGACCCATACTTACCCAAACATGGATTAATAGGTTCTACACATGACTATGAGGACAAACATGAGTGAAACGGTCTCAATCCAAGGGAGGAACATCAAATGGACCTAATTTGGGAACCGGAAGAGGTAAGGAGTCCGAAATGTACCTCTGTGACTCCACATTGTGGAAACTCACTTGTAGTGTATAAGATGAACTAGATGGACCCATACTTACCCAAACATGGATTAATAGGTTCTACACATGACTATGAGGACAAACATGAGTGAAACGGTCTCAATCCAAGGGAGGAACATCAAATGGACCTAATTTGGGAACCGGAAGAGGTAAGGAGTCCGAAATGTACCTCTGTGACTCCACATTGTGGAAACTCACTTGTAGTGTATAAGATGAACTAGATGGACCCATACTTACCCAAACATGGATTAATAGGTTCTACACATGACTATGAGGACAAACATGAGTGAAACGGTCTCAATCCAAGGGAGGAACATCAAATGGACCTAATTTGGGAACCGGAAGAGGTAAGGAGTCCGAAATGTACCTCTGTGACTCCACATTGTGGAAACTCACTTGTAGTGTATAAGATGAACTAGATGGACCCATACTTACCCAAACATGGATTAATAGGTTCTACACATGACTATGAGGACAAACATGAGTGAAACGGTCTCAATCCAAGGGAGGAACATCAAATGGACCAAATTTGGGAACCGGAAGAGGTAAGGAGTCCGAAATGTACCTCTGTGACTCCACATTGTGGAAACTCACTTGTAGTGTATAAGATGAACTAGATGGACCCATACTTACCCAAACATGGATTAATAGGTTCTACACATGACTATGAGGACAAACATGAGTGAAACGGTCTCAATCCAAGGGAGGAACATCAAATGGACCAAATTTGGGAACCGGAAGAGGTAAGGAGTCCGAAATGTACCTCTGTGACTCCACATTGTGGAAACTCACTTGTAGTGTATAAGATGAACTAGATGGACCCATACTTACCCAAACATGGATTAATAGGTTCTACACATGACTATGAGGACAAACATGAGTGAAACGGTCTCAATCCAAGGGAGGAACATCAAATGGACCTAATTTGGGAACCGGAAGAGGTAAGGAGTCCGAAATGTACCTCTGTGACTCCACATTGTGGAAACTCACTTGTAGTGTATAAGATGAACTAGATGGACCCATACTTACCCAAACATGGATTAATAGGTTCTACACATGACTATGAGGACAAACATGAGTGAAACGGTCTCAATCCAAGGGAGGAACATCAAATGGACCTAATTTGGGAACCGGAAGAGGTAAGGAGTCCGAAATGTACCTCTGTGACTCCACATTGTGGAAACTCACTTGTAGTGTATAAGATGAACTAGATGGACCCATACTTACCCAAACATGGATTAATAGGTTCTACACATGACTATGAGGACAAACATGAGTGAAACGGTCTCAATCCAAGGGAGGAACATCAAATGGACCAAATTTGGGAACCGGAAGAGGTAAGGAGTCCGAAATGTACCTCTGTGACTCCACATTGTGGAAACTCACTTGTAGTGTATAAGATGAACTAGATGGACCCATACTTACCCAAACATGGATTAATAGGTTCTACACATGACTATGAGGACAAACATGAGTGAAACGGTCTCAATCCAAGGGAGGAACATCAAATGGACCAAATTTGGGAACCGGAAGAGGTAAGGAGTCCGAAATGTACCTCTGTGACTCCACATTGTGGAAACTCACTTGTAGTGTATAAGATGAACTAGATGGACCCATACTTACCCAAACATGGATTAATAGGTTCTACACATGACTATGAGGACAAACATGAGTGAAACGGTCTCAATCCAAGGGAGGAACATCAAATGGACCAAATTTGGGAACCGGAAGAGGTAAGGAGTCCGAAATGTACCTCTGTGACTCCACATTGTGGAAACTCACTTGTAGTGTATAAGATGAACTAGATGGACCCATACTTACCCAAACATGGATTAATAGGTTCTACACATGACTATGAGGACAAACATGAGTGAAACGGTCTCAATCCAAGGGAGGAACATCAAATGGACCTAATTTGGGAACCGGAAGAGGTAAGGAGTCCGAAATGTACCTCTGTGACTCCACATTGTGGAAACTCACTTGTAGTGTATAAGATGAACTAGATGGACCCATACTTACCCAAACATGGATTAATAGGTTCTACACATGACTATGAGGACAAACATGAGTGAAACGGTCTCAATCCAAGGGAGGAACATCAAATGGACCTAATTTGGGAACCGGAAGAGGTAAGGAGTCCGAAATGTACCTCTGTGACTCCACATTGTGGAAACTCACTTGTAGTGTATAAGATGAACTAGATGGACCCATACTTACCCAAACATGGATTAATAGGTTCTCCACATGACTATGAGGACAAACATGAGTGAAACGGTCTCAATCCAAGGGAGGAACATCAAATGGACCTAATTTGGGAACCGGAAGAGGTAAGGAGTCCGAAATGTACCTCTGTGACTCCACATTGTGGAAACTCACTTGTAGTGTATAAGATGAACTAGATGGACCCATACTTACCCAAACATGGATTAATAGGTTCTACACATGACTATGAGGACAAACATGAGTGAAACGGTCTCAATCCAAGGGAGGAACATCAAATTTGGGAACCGGAAGAGGTAAGGAGTCCGAAATGTACCTCTGTGACTCCACATTGTGGAAACTCACTTGTAGTGTATAAGATGAACTAGATGGACCCATACTTACCCAAACATGGATTAATAGGTTCTACACATGACTATGAGGACAAACATGAGTGAAACGGTCTCAATCCAAGGGAGGAACATCAAATGGACCAAATTTGGGAACCGGAAGAGGTAAGGAGTCCGAAATGTACCTCTGTGACTCCACATTGTGGAAACTCACTTGTAGTGTATAAGATGAACTAGATGGACCCATACTTACCCAAACATGGATTAATAGGTTCTACACATGACTATGAGGACAAACATGAGTGAAACGGTCTCAATCCAAGGGAGGAACATCAAATGGACCAAATTTGGGAACCGGAAGAGGTAAGGAGTCCGAAATGTACCTCTGTGACTCCACATTGTGGAAACTCACTTGTAGTGTATAAGATGAACTAGATGGACCCATACTTACCCAAACATGGATTAATAGGTTCTACACATGACTATGAGGACAAACATGAGTGAAACGGTCTCAATCCAAGGGAGGAACATCAAATGGACCAAATTTGGGAACCGGAAGAGGTAAGGAGTCCGAAATGTACCTCTGTGACTCCACATTGTGGAAACTCACTTGTAGTGTATAAGATGAACTAGATGGACCCATACTTACCCAAACATGGATTAATAGGTTCTACACATGACTATGAGGACAAACATGAGTGAAACGGTCTCAATCCAAGGGAGGAACATCAAATGGACCAAATTTGGGAACCGGAAGAGGTAAGGAGTCCGAAATGTACCTCTGTGACTCCACATTGTGGAAACTCACTTGTAGTGTATAAGATGAACTAGATGGACCCATACTTACCCAAACATGGATTAATAGGTTCTACACATGACTATGAGGACAAACATGAGTGAAACGGTCTCAATCCAAGGGAGGAACATCAAATGGACCAAATTTGGGAACCGGAAGAGGTAAGGAGTCCGAAATGTACCTCTGTGACTCCACATTGTGGAAACTCACTTGTAGTGTATAAGATGAACTAGATGGACCCATACTTACCCAAACATGGATTAATAGGTTCTACACATGACTATGAGGACAAACATGAGTGAAACGGTCTCAATCCAAGGGAGGAACATCAAATGGACCAAATTTGGGAACCGGAAGAGGTAAGGAGTCCGAAATGTACCTCTGTGACTCCACATTGTGGAAACTCACTTGTAGTGTATAAGATGAACTAGATGGACCCATACTTACCCAAACATGGATTAATAGGTTCTACACATGACTATGAGGACAAACATGAGTGAAACGGTCTCAATCCAAGGGAGGAACATCAAATGGACCAAATTTGGGAACCGGAAGAGGTAAGGAGTCCGAAATGTACCTCTGTGACTCCACATTGTGGAAACTCACTTGTAGTGTATAAGATGAACTAGATGGACCCATACTTACCCAAACATGGATTAATAGGTTCTACACATGACTATGAGGACAAACATGAGTGAAACGGTCTCAATCCAAGGGAGGAACATCAAATGGACCAAATTTGGGAACCGGAAGAGGTAAGGAGTCCGAAATGTACCTCTGTGACTCCACATTGTGGAAACTCACTTGTAGTGTATAAGATGAACTAGATGGACCCATACTTACCCAAACATGGATTAATAGGTTCTACACATGACTATGAGGACAAACATGAGTGAAACGGTCTCAATCCAAGGGAGGAACATCAAATGGACCAAATTTGGGAACCGGAAGAGGTAAGGAGTCCGAAATGTACCTCTGTGACTCCACATTGTGGAAACTCACTTGTAGTGTATAAGATGAACTAGATGGACCCATACTTACCCAAACATGGATTAATAGGTTCTACACATGACTATGAGGACAAACATGAGTGAAACGGTCTCAATCCAAGGGAGGAACATCAAATGGACCAAATTTGGGAACCGGAAGAGGTAAGGAGTCCGAAATGTACCTCTGTGACTCCACATTGTGGAAACTCACTTGTAGTGTATAAGATGAACTAGATGGACCCATACTTACCCAAACATGGATTAATAGGTTCTACACATGACTATGAGGACAAACATGAGTGAAACGGTCTCAATCCAAGGGAGGAACATCAAATGGACCAAATTTGGGAACCGGAAGAGGTAAGGAGTCCGAAATGTACCTCTGTGACTCCACATTGTGGAAACTCACTTGTAGTGTATAAGATGAACTAGATGGACCCATACTTACCCAAACATGGATTAATAGGTTCTACACATGACTATGAGGACAAACATGAGTGAAACGGTCTCAATCCAAGGGAGGAACATCAAATGGACCTAATTTGGGAACCGGAAGAGGTAAGGAGTCCGAAATGTACCTCTGTGACTCCACATTGTGGAAACTCACTTGTAGTGTATAAGATGAACTAGATGGACCCATACTTACCCAAACATGGATTAATAGGTTCTACACATGACTATGAGGACAAACATGAGTGAAACGGTCTCAATCCAAGGGAGGAACATCAAATGGACCAAATTTGGGAACCGGAAGAGGTAAGGAGTCCGAAATGTACCTCTGTGACTCCACATTGTGGAAACTCACTTGTAGTGTATAAGATGAACTAGATGGACCCATACTTACCCAAACATGGATTAATAGGTTCTACACATGACTATGAGGACAAACATGAGTGAAACGGTCTCAATCCAAGGGAGGAACATCAAATGGACCTAATTTGGGAACCGGAAGAGGTAAGGAGTCCGAAATGTACCTCTGTGACTCCACATTGTGGAAACTCACTTGTAGTGTATAAGATGAACTAGATGGACCCATACTTACCCAAACATGGATTAATAGGTTCTACACATGACTATGAGGACAAACATGAGTGAAACGGTCTCAATCCAAGGGAGGAACATCAAATGGACCAAATTTGGGAACCGGAAGAGGTAAGGAGTCCGAAATGTACCTCTGTGACTCCACATTGTGGAAACTCACTTGTAGTGTATAAGATGAACTAGATGGACCCATACTTACCCAAACATGGATTAATAGGTTCTACACATGACTATGAGGACAAACATGAGTGAAACGGTCTCAATCCAAGGGAGGAACATCAAATGGACCAAATTTGGGAACCGGAAGAGGTAAGGAGTCCGAAATGTACCTCTGTGACTCCACATTGTGGAAACTCACTTGTAGTGTATAAGATGAACTAGATGGACCCATACTTACCCAAACATGGATTAATAGGTTCTACACATGACTATGAGGACAAACATGAGTGAAACGGTCTCAATCCAAGGGAGGAACATCAAATGGACCTAATTTGGGAACCGGAAGAGGTAAGGAGTCCGAAATGTACCTCTGTGACTCCACATTGTGGAAACTCACTTGTAGTGTATAAGATGAACTAGATGGACCCATACTTACCCAAACATGGATTAATAGGTTCTACACATGACTATGAGGACAAACATGAGTGAAACGGTCTCAATCCAAGGGAGGAACATCAAATGGACCAAATTTGGGAACCGGAAGAGGTAAGGAGTCCGAAATGTACCTCTGTGACTCCACATTGTGGAAACTCACTTGTAGTGTATAAGATGAACTAGATGGACCCATACTTACCCAAACATGGATTAATAGGTTCTACACATGACTATGAGGACAAACATGAGTGAAACGGTCTCAATCCAAGGGAGGAACATCAAATGGACCAAATTTGGGAACCGGAAGAGGTAAGGAGTCCGAAATGTACCTCTGTGACTCCACATTGTGGAAACTCACTTGTAGTGTATAAGATGAACTAGATGGACCCATACTTACCCAAACATGGATTAATAGGTTCTACACATGACTATGAGGACAAACATGAGTGAAACGGTCTCAATCCAAGGGAGGAACATCAAATGGACCAAATTTGGGAACCGGAAGAGGTAAGGAGTCCGAAATGTACCTCTGTGACTCCACATTGTGGAAACTCACTTGTAGTGTATAAGATGAACTAGATGGACCCATACTTACCCAAACATGGATTAATAGGTTCTACACATGACTATGAGGACAAACATGAGTGAAACGGTCTCAATCCAAGGGAGGAACATCAAATGGACCAAATTTGGGAACCGGAAGAGGTAAGGAGTCCGAAATGTACCTCTGTGACTCCACATTGTGGAAACTCACTTGTAGTGTATAAGATGAACTAGATGGACCCATACTTACCCAAACATGGATTAATAGGTTCTACACATGACTATGAGGACAAACATGAGTGAAACGGTCTCAATCCAAGGGAGGAACATCAAATGGACCAAATTTGGGAACCGGAAGAGGTAAGGAGTCCGAAATGTACCTCTGTGACTCCACATTGTGGAAACTCACTTGTAGTGTATAAGATGAACTAGATGGACCCATACTTACCCAAACATGGATTAATAGGTTCTACACATGACTATGAGGACAAACATGAGTGAAACGGTCTCAATCCAAGGGAGGAACATCAAATGGACCAAATTTGGGAACCGGAAGAGGTAAGGAGTCCGAAATGTACCTCTGTGACTCCACATTGTGGAAACTCACTTGTAGTGTATAAGATGAACTAGATGGACCCATACTTACCCAAACATGGATTAATAGGTTCTACACATGACTATGAGGACAAACATGAGTGAAACGGTCTCAATCCAAGGGAGGAACATCAAATGGACCAAATTTGGGAACCGGAAGAGGTAAGGAGTCCGAAATGTACCTCTGTGACTCCACATTGTGGAAACTCACTTGTAGTGTATAAGATGAACTAGATGGACCCATACTTACCCAAACATGGATTAATAGGTTCTACACATGACTATGAGGACAAACATGAGTGAAACGGTCTCAATCCAAGGGAGGAACATCAAATGGACCAAATTTGGGAACCGGAAGAGGTAAGGAGTCCGAAATGTACCTCTGTGACTCCACATTGTGGAAACTCACTTGTAGTGTATAAGATGAACTAGATGGACCCATACTTACCCAAACATGGATTAATAGGTTCTACACATGACTATGAGGACAAACATGAGTGAAACGGTCTCAATCCAAGGGAGGAACATCAAATGGACCAAATTTGGGAACCGGAAGAGGTAAGGAGTCCGAAATGTACCTCTGTGACTCCACATTGTGGAAACTCACTTGTAGTGTATAAGATGAACTAGATGGACCCATACTTACCCAAACATGGATTAATAGGTTCTACACATGACTATGAGGACAAACATGAGTGAAACGGTCTCAATCCAAGGGAGGAACATCAAATGGACCAAATTTGGGAACCGGAAGAGGTAAGGAGTCCGAAATGTACCTCTGTGACTCCACATTGTGGAAACTCACTTGTAGTGTATAAGATGAACTAGATGGACCCATACTTACCCAAACATGGATTAATAGGTTCTACACATGACTATGAGGACAAACATGAGTGAAACGGTCTCAATCCAAGGGAGGAACATCAAATGGACCAAATTTGGGAACCGGAAGAGGTAAGGAGTCCGAAATGTACCTCTGTGACTCCACATTGTGGAAACTCACTTGTAGTGTATAAGATGAACTAGATGGACCCATACTTACCCAAACATGGATTAATAGGTTCTACACATGACTATGAGGACAAACATGAGTGAAACGGTCTCAATCCAAGGGAGGAACATCAAATGGACCAAATTTGGGAACCGGAAGAGGTAAGGAGTCCGAAATGTACCTCTGTGACTCCACATTGTGGAAACTCACTTGTAGTGTATAAGATGAACTAGATGGACCCATACTTACCCAAACATGGATTAATAGGTTCTACACATGACTATGAGGACAAACATGAGTGAAACGGTCTCAATCCAAGGGAGGAACATCAAATGGACCAAATTTGGGAACCGGAAGAGGTAAGGAGTCCGAAATGTACCTCTGTGACTCCACATTGTGGAAACTCACTTGTAGTGTATAAGATGAACTAGATGGACCCATACTTACCCAAACATGGATTAATAGGTTCTACACATGACTATGAGGACAAACATGAGTGAAACGGTCTCAATCCAAGGGAGGAACATCAAATGGACCAAATTTGGGAACCGGAAGAGGTAAGGAGTCCGAAATGTACCTCTGTGACTCCACATTGTGGAAACTCACTTGTAGTGTATAAGATGAACTAGATGGACCCATACTTACCCAAACATGGATTAATAGGTTCTACACATGACTATGAGGACAAACATGAGTGAAACGGTCTCAATCCAAGGGAGGAACATCAAATGGACCAAATTTGGGAACCGGAAGAGGTAAGGAGTCCGAAATGTACCTCTGTGACTCCACATTGTGGAAACTCACTTGTAGTGTATAAGATGAACTAGATGGACCCATACTTACCCAAACATGGATTAATAGGTTCTACACATGACTATGAGGACAAACATGAGTGAAACGGTCTCAATCCAAGGGAGGAACATCAAATGGACCAAATTTGGGAACCGGAAGAGGTAAGGAGTCCGAAATGTACCTCTGTGACTCCACATTGTGGAAACTCACTTGTAGTGTATAAGATGAACTAGATGGACCCATACTTACCCAAACATGGATTAATAGGTTCTACACATGACTATGAGGACAAACATGAGTGAAACGGTCTCAATCCAAGGGAGGAACATCAAATGGACCAAATTTGGGAACCGGAAGAGGTAAGGAGTCCGAAATGTACCTCTGTGACTCCACATTGTGGAAACTCACTTGTAGTGTATAAGATGAACTAGATGGACCCATACTTACCCAAACATGGATTAATAGGTTCTACACATGACTATGAGGACAAACATGAGTGAAACGGTCTCAATCCAAGGGAGGAACATCAAATGGACCAAATTTGGGAACCGGAAGAGGTAAGGAGTCCGAAATGTACCTCTGTGACTCCACATTGTGGAAACTCACTTGTAGTGTATAAGATGAACTAGATGGACCCATACTTACCCAAACATGGATTAATAGGTTCTACACATGACTATGAGGACAAACATGAGTGAAACGGTCTCAATCCAAGGGAGGAACATCAAATGGACCAAATTTGGGAACCGGAAGAGGTAAGGAGTCCGAAATGTACCTCTGTGACTCCACATTGTGGAAACTCACTTGTAGTGTATAAGATGAACTAGATGGACCCATACTTACCCAAACATGGATTAATAGGTTCTACACATGACTATGAGGACAAACATGAGTGAAACGGTCTCAATCCAAGGGAGGAACATCAAATGGACCTAATTTGGGAACCGGAAGAGGTAAGGAGTCCGAAATGTACCTCTGTGACTCCACATTGTGGAAACTCACTTGTAGTGTATAAGATGAACTAGATGGACCCATACTTACCCAAACATGGATTAATAGGTTCTACACATGACTATGAGGACAAACATGAGTGAAACGGTCTCAATCCAAGGGAGGAACATCAAATGGACCTAATTTGGGAACCGGAAGAGGTAAGGAGTCCGAAATGTACCTCTGTGACTCCACATTGTGGAAACTCACTTGTAGTGTATAAGATGAACTAGATGGACCCATACTTACCCAAACATGGATTAATAGGTTCTCCACACTACTATGAGGACAAACAT
>CACVBM020000390.1:0-13900 GCA_902728155.2 Microthlaspi erraticum | reverse complement strand
GACATGTGAAATGCATGGGTTATTATAATGGTTTAAACCTTTTCTTGATAAAATCGTAATGATGATTGACAGGGAATGATAAAATGTGCAAAATGAAATACATTTGTTTGTTGCTCGAAGAAAACTGCTTGATTTTTTAGATTTATACGTAAGATTATTTAGTTAACTATAAACTATTCATAATCCATAAAACTCAAACACTATTATTAAATAACTACATATATTGTTTATAACATAATATCTTTTAACAGAAGATGAAGATAAAATATCGTTTTGGTGTCTTGCCTTTCCATTACATTTAAATTAAGTTCTTGAGACTTTGAGAGTTCAAGTACCTAACCAGGCTTCATAGACCGAGTTACTGGTTATCGGCAATGGTTACATCAATTGTAAATCGTTGGTAAAATTTACAGTTGTACAACTGATATACATTTTTTTTTTAACTTTATTTATTCATCTTCCGAGGAGGGATACCATTTAAAATACAATACGAAAGATAAATAAGAAGATATACATACAATTGATATACATACTTAAGAAACTAACGACAAAGCTTTGAAACATGTTGGATCGATGGTGTATATATTTTGACATAAAAAGAAGCAACACACAAAAAACGTTTTTCGATGCGTTAAGATGGGAAGAAGAAATTTCCTGAGTCCAAGAAAGAAAATCAAGTGGTATGACACCAAAAGAATCACATACAAAAATGTGAATATTGATTGGTCGATAAAAATGCTGAATAATTGTTGATGCACATCACGAAGTCATATAACTCAAAGCAGAATCACTGACGCTCAGATTTGGTGGACTCTATGACTCTGACTTTGCCAAATCCAATAATATCAATCATGATGAAGAAACGCAAAACAAACAAATCTCACTCTACTTCACATAATCACATCTTTGATTTTTTAGCCATTCCATTCTTTTTTACTGTTACTTGTGTTTGATTTGCATATGCTTGATTTGCGTTGCAACACATGGGTTTAGTTAAGGACTTCAAGTGGTATCCATATGTGATGTTTTGAAAGGGAAACTATCTGAAGATAAATGCAAATTCTTTTTTTTTAAGAGAGTAGTAGTAAATTAAAGATTTTATATTTCCAAAAAAAAAAAATGGTTAGTGGCAGAGCTGTCCCTGAACTTATGAAGGCCATAAGCTAAAAAGAAAATTTGGCCGAAAGATCATGTTGGACTAGGACATTATGCAAAGAGAGGACCGGAAATATTTATATATTTATCAGGATAGCAAACCAATCTTGCTTTGCTTTCATTAAGAGTAAAATTTTGTAATCATTTTAAGCATTTATTTGATTATAAAGAAAACAAAATAGAAAGTGAGGGAGTTTCACTTTCACACTTCCGCTTTATAAAACTCATTTTTTTGGCATTTGTTTTGATTATGTCAAAAACGGCACAAATAAACTTATTGATTTATTTTGGGTTAAGAAAATGATTAAGAAAAAAACAAAATCTTCCAATTAAATTTTACCGGGGAAATAAAACGTTTGGGTGGTGCTGACGTGTCGTCTGGATCTAGTAAATTAGAGTCTTTGACGTGTTTACCCTCGGTCTTATGCCAACTTCGCTTATGCGGAGAAGGGTATAATGGGAAATGGAATCTTAGTTTCCCATTATACCCTCGAATGAAGCGACAAATTTCACTTAAGTTATACATATATGATCTTCTTCTCCGTCTTCGATCAAAACAAAATTTCCCTTTACAACTAAAATCGAAACAGTCGACTAATTTCTTTCGATTTCCTTTCCTCTCGCATTACACTTCCCTTCTCGATTTTTTTTTTTTCTGGAATCTACCGCATCTGCATCATGGAGAATATTCAGCATGTAAATCTGGATCCGAATTTGGAGAACCCTATAATCGAGATCCTCAATCGATCCATGGAGGAGTGGCTAGAGAAGGAAGACCTGATAGCTCTGTATCAGCGACATGCCGTTCAGCAATTCCCCATATCCGAAGAAACCCCAGGCCCAGCGCCGTTTGTTGAAGGTTTGTTCATCTACGATGAAGATTTCTACGTTGATGATTACCCTTGGCGCGATGTTAATCAAGTGCGCAGGCGTAATTGCGTTTCGCGGAAGTTGGTAAAGATTGGTTCTTTTCTTCATTTTGTTTTGTTTCTATCTGAAATTGAATTCTAGGTTTTCTAATTGGGGCGTTTTTTAGGGCAACTCCACTTATCCCAGAATTGGGTATACAGAGGCCATCCTTACGTTGACTCCTGTTACAGAGTTCCAGAGAAGAACTCATCACGCCAAAATTGATGCAAATCAGAATCATCCGGGGCTTGCCATGGTGCATTATAGGGTCGTTGATGTACCTCCTCAAGTGGTAAACCAAAACGAAGTTGCTAATGATCAAAACGACGATGAAGAGAATCACGGTGGTCATGTGGCGGACGACTTGAATGCCAATGAAGAAGTCGGTAACCAAGCAGAGGGTGAATCAGACTTGGAGGAAGAGGACGATCTGGTTGGAGATCCAGATTATAACCCCCTAGATGATCAGGTTTGTGTTGGTTTATTAATCTTTTAATCAACCCCTTTGAAAGAGAAACTGTGTGTACATTAGACATTGAGAATCAGGGCTTAAATGTTCTTTCTTTCAGGATGCGGCCGATTCTAGCTCTACAGAGCCACTGCTCAAGGATTGGACTTCGACTGGAGCCATCTCCTCTGATACGTATGATGTGTTCCCTGCTGAGGCTACGAGCGTTGGAAACCTGCAACAGGTACTAGAAAGGTTTTCCTGAAGTTTATATGATTCTCTGGACGATGACCGACTGATATGATGTGTTTGATTGATTCCCTGGACGATGACCGACTGATAATGATGTGTGGTGTTGCCGTGTGTGTTTGTTGTTCCCCAGGTTCATGAAATGGCTACGGCTATAGAGGATGCCCAAGTGAAGCGAGTTCCAAGCTTGAAACTGCTCGAGGTTAGACATAGCCCTTAGTTTTTTATTCTCAGTATGTTTAGGAATACAAAGATTAGTAAGCTGTGAAGTAGAGGCGAGGAATTTGTTCTATCCTTTGTCTATACGGAATGCACTATGCAATTAGGAGGCTTTTCTGGTTTGCTTGTGGACATATTAGACTTTGTATCTGAAATGACAAATGACAGGAGGGTTGGAGGAAAGAACTGATGGCGGTGGCTTCAAGTTCTCGAGTATCCTCAACACCAGGCAAAGAACTTGTGGTGACGAAACCTTACAATTCAAGAGTACGAATATCCTGAACCTTGTCTTAAAATTTATTACTGTTTCATTTTTTCTTAACATCCTGTTTGATTAAGAACTGATGTTAGATCATACCAGTGTGTTTCTCTTTCCGCTCATATGTGTATAATCTGTCGAATAACAGGTGGTTATGGAAACAGTAGTAGAACTTGGTGAAACTTTCTCACAAGCCATCTTTCACTCTTAGCGATATGGCTACGGTATCAGGTATACAGGACAACTATCTGATAAAACTGCTGGAGGAGGTTAGTATTCTGGAGTAGTTGTGTGAATGCAGTATGCAACTAGGAGGCTTTTATCGTTTTTTTGTTGACATATTAATTCTGAAATGACAGAAGGGATGTGACTTACTTAAGAGCCTTGGCAAACCCAACGAAGTCACCCATGTAGATTTTGAAAGAGGTGTCTTCTTGTTGACAAACTCCTGCATTGGAAATTCTGTGGGCTGAGTTTGATATTGTGCGTTTGCTTATCAGTTTGTGTGTTTACTATCATCTTGCAGGTTATGCTTTTGTGTATGCTGAAGACGAGCGTGATGCTGAAGATGCAATCCGTGGGAAAGAAGGAAAGGCATCAATTGAATGGGCCAAGGTATATGGTTTGTTCTCTTCTAACGAATGATCTGTTCTGCTTCTTTCTTTGAGGGAGTTATAAGTTTGTTCTGGCTTTCAGGGTGAGCTTGGGAAGCCTCGTGATGGAAAGGGAGCCTCGAATCGGAGGCCTACTAAGACACTGTTCGTCATCAACTTTGACACAAAAGAGCGTAGACACTTCGACTCGTATGGTAAAGTTCTCAACGTCCGCATCAGTCGCAACTTTGCATTTGTTCAATCTGCGAACGAGGAAGATGCACACAAAACAGGTAACAACAATGCTTACTACCTATTTAAGAATTACTTGCCTTCTTTCTCTAACTCTTTCCATTACTGGAATCCTTAATTTCTTTGTTTCTCGTTGTTTTTTTTGTTTTCTAACAGCCGGTCTCCTGTTCGTAGAGCAATAGTTTGAAGATCAAGACGGTGTTCTGGAGCAATAGGATTCTATGTAGTACAGTCCGAAACTTTAGAAGTATAGAGTTTTTTACCACTTAGTAAATGCATTTACTACTTGAAATTGTAATTGTACGGTATTCTTTGCTGCTGCTACCACCTGTGCTTATAGTTTGTAGCTTATAATGATACATCTCTTTTGGAATTGGAATTGGAATACTGTCAAAGTTTGGATTATCTTCTATAAAAAAATATCTTTTTGGCCATTATATAAGTCTTAAGATATATGATTGGAAAAACATGATTAGATAAGTTACATAACTTAGGCAGCTCCTGTTCAGTGTTCATGATAGAGATTAGAGATTCATCTGTTAATCTTGCAAGCAATGCCCAAAATAAGCTCAGGTTATTTTTAAAACAAATGCTCACCGATAAAGGACCAGTATGGCCAATGCATATGTTGAAATCAGTTCAGTGTTGGCACCGAGGAAACGACTCTCATAACAGCACCAGGCCTTAACCAAAATGATGCTACGCTTGAACAGGTGATCCTTGGTCAACCTAAACAAAGCAACACAATCAAAGAGTTACCAAATAAGCTGAGGATATACAGATGATGGAAAAAACTGTTTATAAGCGCAAGGTATTTAAGTGTTTTACCTGCTCCAGGACAACATAAAGCACAGAGCCCTGCCGTTTGTTAGAAGGAGATTTCGACAGAAATGTTCCTGATCCTGCATTTTATGACCTTGACCTACGATTCAAAAACGCCAATGAGAGGAAAATCAGCATAAGCATTGATGAAATGAGTTTTCTTGCAGGGAAACTAAGCAAACCTGTGCAGGCACATACTGAACATCAGCATAAGCGTGATGAAATGAGTTTTGACTCCAAATCTAATCACACAGCAAGAAAACTCAACCAGACACCATCTGATACAGCATTCCTAAGAAGTGGTGACCGTAGGAAAGTTCACCAAACAAGATTTCAAATAAGACCCTCACATGTGAAAAATGGAGCACCAAAACTCTAACCTCAACTGCAAAACGGTCCTTTAAGAGAGTCTTTACTCGTTCCTACTTTGGTCTGAAACAAAGACAGGTTGGATGGTGCTGACAACCTCCTTAGCTCTTTCCTCGGCAAACATCCACAGTTCTTCTTCTTCTTCTACAAAAAAAATATCTTTCTATTTGTATAAAAACAGAGCATCCTGGTTATGTAGGAAGAGGTTAGTGACTGTACATTTTTTTTTCAGCTCATGTAGATATAAGTAGAGAACTATTATTTAAAGGTTGAGTTCCATTTGTATTTTTCAGGAATTTGTGTTGAACTCACGAGTCACGACGCATGAAGCTGTTCACTTGTGTATGGAAACCAGTTAAGCAAGAACCAAAGGCCTTGCTCTTCTTGTGCCATTGCTATGCTATGGAGTCCAGCATCACCATGAACAGTTTCGTCTCTCATCCTTTCTACTATGCACTTTTTCTTTCGTTTGATATCTCTTATCAAATTTTAGATATATTTACAAATGAAATTATGGGATTAATCAGGCGCAGCGACGAGGCTGGCCAAGACCGGTTTTGCGTTCTATGGAATGGACTATGAAGGACACGGAAAATCAGAGGGTTTAAGTGGTTACATCAGTAACTTTGATGATCTTGTTGCTGATGTCTCTGTTCATTACTCTACAATTTGTGTTAATCTTCTTTTGAAAAACCTTAGTTATATGCTTAAAATTTTTCATTATTTTACTAAATTAAAAAATGATTGGTTAAAATTGAAGAGAAAGAAGAGAATAAAGAAAATATGAGGTTTCTACTTGGAGAATCCATGGGAGGAGCAGTTGTGTTGCTACTAGCTAGAAAGAAGCCTGGTTTTTGGGACGGTGCCGTTTTTTAGTTGCTCCCATGTCTAAGGTTTGTGATTCTCTCTTTTCTTTCATTTCTCTAGTGTTTTTACTTTTTACGTTAGTTAGGGATTTTGTTTCTTAGTTTTATCATTAGTCTAGAACTGTGTGATTAATTTTGGTGTTTTAAAAAGATACGAAAATAACCATTTTCTAGTTATAATATGTCATTTGTCATGTTTTAAAGATTAGGTCCAAAACTGATAATGATTCCAATAGAATCATACAAAAACTAGTGAGATCACCCTACCTTATCTTCTTACCTACTAGTTTCTACTTTCTAGTCCATGCTCACCACTACTTGCTAGTTGCTACAAGCCTAAAAAAATTCAATTTAAATACTTTTAAAGGTTGAGTGATTAGCCTTAACTACAAATTTGATAATGATATATACTTGTGGACCTCTTTCATGACAAAATATCTTCCTTTGCATATGTTTTGGGGATTAATCTGAATTTCAGTCGGATATATATCTCTCGGTTATCAAAAATTTGCAATTTGTATTCACACAATGAATACCATACGATCTTAAAATCTCAAAGTCCACATAATGTTTTTTTTCATATGATACATTGATGTTGTTTTGTATAGTTAGCAGAAGAGGTCAAGCCACATCCAGTAGTTACTTCAATCCTCACCAAGCTTACATGGTTTTTTCCAACATTGACACCATGTAACTAAAGATATATATATATATATATATATATATATATATATATATATATATATTTTTTTTTTTATAATTTTAATCTCATTTTTAGTATCATTTTTACAAATGATCTTAATCTTCTTTTTAGTATCACTTTTTCAAATGATCTTAATTTCGTTTTTTGCATCATTTTTACAAGTGATTCTAATGTCATTTTTAGAATCATTTGGTGTATGCTATTTCTCGGCCTCCCATTATTTTGTGATTGGATACTATTTGTTGGCCATATGGTCCATCAAACCGCCTAGTACAGTACATTATTAAAATCCCAATACCGTACCTATATGTATATACACCAAATGTCTTGCGTACATGTGATTAGTGGCTTCGACACCTAAATTTTAGCTCGACTTTAAATTTTACGATTATATATATATCTATTATAGTGTACTTATACCGATCTAGATTTTACGAAACTGATTAGATTCGTATGTTTTTTTCTTTTCAATTACACGAGTTCTAAGATCAAAATTTATGTTAAGTTATCTTAGATTGTTGTGCAGTTCATGATGATCAACATTTTATATACTATTAAGTTTTTATTTGTCGACCATTTTATAAAGTTACTATAAAAAAATCAGTTAAATTCATTTTTTTTTTCTTCCGTCTGTCATACTCATACTATTAGTCCTTTTGTTTGTATATGATTATGCCATTTCATGATAATGTTACCAAACAAAACCAATATCTACTTACATTTATGTTTATTTTAGCACTATATTTGGCTCTTCAGATGTATGTAATAAAAGGTCAATACATCAAACATATCTAAAGTTAAATATGATTGGATTTTAGTTAAAGTGATAAAGATCAACCTCTTATTTATTCAAAACATCTTGTTTTAATGAATGATGAAAACCCTCCAGTATCAATTCCATCAGGCGATTATCTTACTTAAAATTTGTACAAGGAATAAACTAGTAAGAAATTCAAAGGAAAACTCATTAACAAGTGATGGATTGCATCTTATATAGAACATCTATATGGAATGTTCAAATGAGGAGAATTTTTAAAAAGAGGACGAGGGAGAGAAGAATTAGGAATGAGAAGACAAAAAAGAGAGTAGAGCTGGGTCCCACAGTGCGTGGCGTGATTGAGATTGAGATTTCGTTTTTCTTTCTTGCTTTTTCTTACAAATTTAAAAGACTGTTCAAGTTTTATTTTATTTTCTGATGATGACATCTGTCTTCTCTTACCCAACACCCTCTCCCACCCAATCTTTTTATCACTCCATCTATCGTGTCGTTTCACTGTTCCAGCTCCCTCTTGGCTGCCGTTTTACTTTAACGACTTGCCACTTGACACACATGTCCTCCAAGTTGTTGTGTCGGTCCGTAGATCTTTCTCTTAAATCACCGAGCTAGAAAAATCAGGCTCAATATTAATTATGGCCCAGTAGATATCAATTAACCGGCCCGACACAACAATAAGCAGGAACCGACGCCGTTTTGTGTTGCCGACAAGAATGTGTGATAACTGAAAATATTATCGCCGACAGGCCGAGGATCAGTGACGACGACGATGGGAACAACTAACTGTAGCGCCATGGAACCAGCTTCTCTTTGGTTCGATCGAAGCTAATTCTCATTTGAGCCACTCTTCTTACGTTCAGCTCGTATGTCTTTTCATTTTCACGTTCACAAGGAGCGATGCTGGTGTTCATTTGTTGATGCTGTGTGTGTGTTTTCAGGCGACGATTGGTTTAAATGGACGGCCTTCGAATCGCACCGTCGTATTCAGGTGATACGAAAGCGTGATTGTAAGAAATTTTCGTTTTTTTATTGGTTGGGTAGTGACACTTTTTGTCGGTGGTGTTTTCTGGTAGGGGATTTGAAGAGAACAGCGATATGATTCGAATCAACACCGATCTTCGTAGTCGAAAGGTCTTAAGAATTTTCCAGATTACGTTGAAGTTACTTCCGGATTCTGTTTCTCTTTGCGGCTTTGTAAATTTCTGCATTTTGTTGCAGATTGAAGAGCTTAAGCATTGTCCGTTTTCCGAGGTAAGGAATCTTTTTACAAGGTCGATTTGAATTAACATTTCCGAATTGTACTCTGATTTTTCCTTATGGTGGTTGTTTTTCGAGATATGTTTGTATTTCAGGATTCGTGGGAGCGATTTCGGATCAGTGGAAGAATTGATGTCATTGATGCCTCGAATCCCTGACCAGACCAAGCTTCAGGTGTGAAATACAAAACTTTAATAATATCTTGGAAAGGAAGAGAGACTTTTCGTCTTGATTGTTTTTGATTTTGATGTTGTAAAGAGAGAAAGCTTGGTTTGCTAATCCTCTAAAGTCAAGGCTGATGTACACCTGTCCTACTCCCGGTAGTCCTTACAGCAGCGAGCAATCGAACCTAGAAGTCGAATTAGATCCCTCAAGCGGTCTAGTTCCTGCTGCTTCTAGAGCCAGAAAAGGTTCTCTTATGTTCTTGTAAACAAATTTCTTTCTTCTGTACGGTTGTCCCCTTTGTAGAATCGTGTTAGCTGTGACGGATTGATTCATTAATGATTTCATTTGGTGACAGGTTGATTACTTGAATCTGAAAAGTAACCGGAGGCTTTTGTTTTCGTCGATGGTTAGTGGAACAGGAGACAAGTGCTGGACTTCAGAAATGGCTAACCCATAGTTAAGTTTTCATGTCTGAGAGGGTGATTTGGCTTATGTGACTCACTAGTTTGTAGCAACTCATGAGATTTTCATTATTGGATTTTGAACAAGTGTATTATTAAAAGACCTGAATAAAATGTTTTTGTTTTGCATGAATCTTTTCTCTTGTATACCATAGCCTCTATCCCGTTGAAATACATTTAATTTGCTCTAGATTAAACATTTGAGACTCTAGCGCCGTCTTGCCATCATTCCCCATGTTTGATGGATGTCAAAGTGGCAATGCAATAACCAAAGCCCTGTTAGTTAATAAGAAGAAACTTAGCAGGAAGCTGTCTGTGGGACGGTGTGCTAAAGAGTGTTGTGAAAAATAATACCTGGATTGTTGGCAACAAACCGAATTGTAGCCCATCCTCCTACAGGGACTCCAATAGTGTTCAAGTAAGGAGGATCCTCCAGGTTAAACTGTGCTGTTCGTTCATCGTAATTCCCTGTGCCATAGCCAATAACGTAGAAGCTATCCCCGTGAAGATGAATGATAGATTGAGGATAGATTTAAGAGTAAGAACTGTAAGGAAAGAGAGTGAAATAGACTGAATAATACGATTGAATACTGCAAATGTCGATTACAAGTCTCGACGGACTCATGACGCTCGTCACTAAGCACGCAGGCTCAGGTTTTCAATCAACAAAATGCATAAAAGAAACGCTACAACAAACTAGCTCTTTTAAGGGACTCAACAACTAACAGCAAACCCTCCAACGCAACCCGAAGCTTTTGACTTTCCTTCACTTCATTGACTCCTTCCCTCCACGTCAGCATCTAAATCGACTCCCATTTCTCCTCCACCCAAGTGTTTCTTCTTCCTGTAGTAAGTATGGTAGATCTCATCAATGAATTGGATGGTTTTCACTTGTGAGTGTTCCAGTATTCTCAAAGATGATTTGTATTCTGCTCCCATACTCGAAAACCATTGCTCGGGTACCGTTTGCAGCCTGAGTGTCATTGCCTATGCCATTGGGTGCTCTCCATTGATAAAGTCATAGGATTTTTCTGGCGCGGTTGGGAAATCTAAAGTGAAGTATCCTTCCAGTTGCTTGTAATAACCTTCCAAAATCGAGACTTTAGGTTCGATGAAGCTGATGTTGTTCACTGAAGCTGCTAATCTTCCTTTTCCAGGGCCTTGGGACTTGTTGTTTGGATTTTCAGAGTTGCACTTGTTTACATTTATACCAATTGTGATAAAGAGCTGAGCATCAATATCTTTTGGGACATCAACTGCATTTAGACTTCTGAGCCCATCCATGACAGTCTTAACACCAAGATTACCATTGAAAATGGGTAACTTAGCTGCTAATGGTACACTGTTAGGCAATGCACCAAATTATCGGAAATTAGCTATGGCTGATGTGTTTTGAAACTTGACCTTGTTTGCAGACTCGTAAGGACCCATGGCGATGGAGTAATTCCCAATGGCTTGATCAGCTGTGACAAGAACGTTCATTGTCTGTCCAGGCACAAGCATCACACGCTCTGTTGTAAAAGGTTTGGTGTACTCGCCATCTACTTCCACTATGGTCAACCTGTGTGATTAGCTATGGTGAAGAAGCTCTCCATGTTAATGCCAGCACTTATCAGCCTTAGCAAGTATGTCTTCCTTGGCACTATAATAATCTCATAAACATCTGAAATATTAAGATAATTAATCAAAGATCAATAGTCTGTTCTCTTGTCATAGACCAATCGTAGCAATTTCTATTTACCATCAATAGGAGGACGTCCTCCACTCTCCAGTACATGTTGTTCGAGCATAGATTTATCAGGGGAAAAGACTGACATTAGTTTAAGAATAAAGATTACCCTAAGAGAACTGTCTGCTCATTGAAGGGTTTCTTGAAAGGGTAAGAAACAGAAGATTTAGGATATATATATACAATAAGCGGACCGTATACTTTTGCCCTAAGCCAAGAAAAGTGTGCATGCCAAAAGAATGTGGCCCTTCTGTGAAGTGGTATGTGAAACTCTGTCCCCTCTGAATTGGACATTGTGTGATATAAGATGGACCATCATACCAGCATGATAGTTTTTGCTTAATACCATGCCTGCACGTTTTAGAACAAATCCTTGTTAGTCTAGCTTAAGCTTTATATGTATGTGTAAATTTTTATACCAATGAATTGTGGTATTATAGGGTGTCATATTGATGACTTTAACGATAATTCTGTCATCTTCTTGGGCGGTTATCGCAGGGCCAGGGAATTTCCCGTTGATTGTCACAATCTCTCTGGTCTGGCACAGCTTGGTGAGCCTCATTGCAGTAACACAACAGAAGTCTGTTTAGTAGGACTAAAGAACAAATGAGATGAAATATTGATTGCTGTTGATACTTGACCTTGAGTTGATAGAAACTTGAAGAATGAACAAGAATAAGGTAAGACGGAACAAGGACGAGACAGCTGAATTGATCATCATTTTAATGGAAAAGAAGAGACGGGGAGATATGAGAGTGAAAGGTATCGATTGGTTTTTTATAGTGTTCGAAGGAGAAAGATGGGAATTATAATATATAGCTCCGAAAAGAAAGTTTCATGATTTTGTAGAGTTGGCAACATGGACACTAGTGATTATAAGGTGTTGGGAAAGCGTGAGTGATTTCTTGACAAACACACGGTCACTCTTAAAAGGGCTTAGTAAAGGAGAGGTGTTACTCTTAATTAGTGTCTTCTCTTTGATTCTGGATTAGTAAAAGCTTTATACATCATGTTGCAGGATTCTCTACCAAACTTGTGTTGCCGTGTACAAGATCCGAAATGGGTTATTTTCTGATTTTCTTGATATCTACTCTGCATCATCGCTGAGCCCGGAAGGTTCTCCAAGTCCAGTGGCAGCTGATAGTCCCAACCGGCGATGATCATGGTTTATCTCTAAGAAAAAACTCACAATCCATGTATGTCACTTGAAAGTGGTTCCGACGCTGTTACAGCTTTTGCTCTTATGTCCTACAACTTCTTATCCGAAGAAAAAGAAAAATCAGCTACAGGGAGAGGAGGAAAGCAACTGAAGATTTCAAGGCCGTGGGGGATTTGAGACTGTTGACAAAGCTGAGTGATTGCAAGAACCAAGATCCGTCTGGAATCTACGCTTGTCTCTCACAATCATGTCTCGTCTCGTTGATAGATGTGCAACAGCAACTTGGTTACAGAATGGCAATTGGTTCGTTAGATTTTTGGACTCTTTCTTCTGGTTGTTGTGGTTCATTAGACCGTAACTCTAATTCAGCTTCTTTATCTAATTCTCTTGTTCAATCCGCAACAGAACTTGTCTAGTGTCTAGCTGCTTTTCAGCTTTTCTCTCATCTCCTTTAGCATTACATTCTGTGAATCACACCTTTACGCGGCTCTATCAAACTCCATCCGACCTTCCTCCCATTTTCTTGCTGCTGCGTACATACAGAATAATAGTATCGCCTTCGCCTTCTGAATTCGGATATTAAGCAACCACAAGCAGTGAAACAAACCAAGTGGCAATATATGGCAAACAAAAAGAAACAAATATTTATTGACTAGCAATCTTGTTCAAAGAAGAAAAAGAGAAAACAAACAAGCCAAACAAGTGAAGTGAACTCTAATAAGGTTGGATCAAACTTGGAAGATAAGAGCACGCAAGTGGTAAATTCCGTTTGTCAGCAGCTTCTCCAAGATCAACTTTCTTCAAGGACCCATCCACTCCAATGATGTAAGCTTGGTGGCGAGTAGGCTGTACAGCGCGAAGAACGAACTCTTTATCCATAACCATGGCGACTTTCTTCTCCTCGTCAATGAAGAAACTAGCACCTCTAATGCGAAACTGAAACATAGGGTGAATGAATTTTTTCAAACTCGCTTCCAAGAACACCTTGCTTTCCCACGTCACCGCGTCGGGCTCAATCTTGCTCGTAACCCATATCTCCACCTTTAAAGTATCCCATGGCTGAAACAAAACCGCAAGCTTCTCTCCTCCTCTGACAACAGATAGACTCACAGTATCTTCAAGCACATGCTCGAAAGGCAGAGGCAACCGTGGCCCAAATGTCTCCCTTGTGAAATCAAAACAGACCAAGCAACCATCTTCATACTCGTCTGACTCCCCCGCCTTCGTAGCAAGCCAGTAGGTATTTCCATTGAGAGACACGCCAGCATGAAAGAAAGTCACCTTCCAGTCTGGAGTGATATCAAGAACCCTCCATGAATCAGAGTTTAGGTCGTGGATTGTGAAATCAATGGAAACCCCGGTCATAGAATAATCCCTAAATCTTAAGACTTTGTAGGAGTTGCTGCTCTTGTCGTATCCGAGGGCATACGAAGAATGGGGCCATATATTGAGTTTATTTGTGAGCTCGATCCACAGGGGCTTCCCGCAATACGGGTTCCAAACCACCAGC
>CACVBM020000389.1:0-13927 GCA_902728155.2 Microthlaspi erraticum | reverse complement strand
CCACCGCCGCCACCACCACCACCTCCGCCAAAACCTCCGTCACCTCCGCCAAAACCTCCGTCACCTCCGCCACCCCTACTCCAAAACCCTCCATGTCCCCCAAAATCACCACCACCTGTTAAGCCTCCATCACCGCTAACTCCACCCATTTCCACATCTCCCCCGCCACCATCCTCTCCTCCTCCATCTCCTCCTCCTCTTCCTCCACCTCCTCCTCCATTATCACCACCACCACCACCTTTTAGCCCGCTTCTAGCCAACATCGCAAGAAACATAAAGACACCAAAAGTACAACCAAAAGCTATGATGACAATAACCCAAGTCTCCATCTTAAGCAAAACCGCTACATATAACTCTCCCCGATAAGACGTATATATAGTTTCTTGCTGAGGTTCACCTGCGGACAAATAACGTGTTAAGTTTGTATTGACTTAGACTTTGATTATTCAAATACTTATACATTCAAAGGTTTTCATTACGGGTAAAACTTGAGAAGAAGTACCGTACGTATGATACTTTCTTTCTTTGATGTCATATATGATAAATCTCTTAATAAATATCGATAGTTATATCTTTGTCTAAGGATTAGATGGTTTGACTCGGTCACTGGACTTGAATTCTAATCGGTGTGACATCTATCACACCATCTTGACCAGATCAAAACATGAGAATAGAAAAGTGCACACACGCAAGCCCATTTCAGAAATTTATTCCATTAGTCGTCTCTCTTGAATTTCTTCAGCATATTGAAACTGTGATAGCTTCTTCATCTTTGAATTTTTGTGATAACATTACGGTGGAATGTTCTCTACGCAATATTTATCATTTTCAGGCTTCAATCTTGCAATCTATCTACGTCAAAATAAAAAAACAACATTAAAAGCAACTAAAGTTGGGAATCTTGGACCAATAAACCATAATCTTAACCATGACATAAATTTAGTATTAAATAATTTCCCGATCTTATCATATAACTAAATAAACGGCACTGCGCGAAGATTCTTAGAATAAACTTACATTTAATTTTCATTAACCTCTCTCTGTCTCTCTCCTCATTATCCAATTACACCCAATCAAATCTTTTTTCAACCCGACGGGTCGTAAAATTCCAAAAGATTCCTCAAATTATACTGCGACTTGTCTCAGCTTAATTCGGAGCTCCGAGACCTGAAATCTCTCTGTTCACACGATCATCTCTAGATTCTCGGAGCCGGTTTTAGTTTGTCGGAGGAAAAAATGGCTCAGTCTACGGCGAGGACCGGTCGGGTGGTTGGCGACTACTTGGTGGGTCGACAAATCGGTTCCGGTTCGTTCTCGGTGGTTTGGGAGGCGAGGCACCGCGTTCAAGGCACCGTGGTCGCTATCAAGGAGATCGCTATGGGGCGGCTTAATCAGAAGTTGCAGGATAGTCTCATGTCTGAGATTTTCATCCTTAGGAGGATCAATCATCCCAACATCATCCGTTTGCTCGACATGATCGAGGTTTGACTCTCATTTTCTAGCTCGACATGATCAAGTACTCATTTAAACACCAAAAGTGTCAATTTTTTTCAGCTAAGTTGAATTTTGCTTCTGCTCTCTGTTTCTGGGTTTTGTTGAGTTCTGTTTAGTTTCGTAGGACAATTAAAACGAGAAAAGTCAGGACTTTTAGCGGCATTCTGAGTTTTCTGTTGGAAAGTATGATCTAGAAGGAAGATTGGACTACATGCATGGAATTAAGCTTGAAATGTGGAAGAAAGTTGAGTTTTTTAATGTTTTGGGGAAATTTTATGTAGTCTCCAGGGAAGATAGATTTGGTGTTGGAGTATTGCAAAGGAGGTGATCTCTCTGTGTATATTCAGAGTCATGGAAGTGTCCCTGAAGCTACTGCTAAGCATTTCATGCTGCAGTTAGGTAAATTACTTTGACTCATATACTCTCTGTTTCTTTCCTTTTTTGTTTTTTGGTTGATAGAGTCATGTTCTTAGTCTCAAGATGGTTTTTGTTATGTAACAGCGGCCGGTTTACAAGTTCTTCGTGACAACAATATTATTCACCGCGATTTAAAGCCTCAGGTGTGTTTGATTCTCATTCCTTTGAATGGTGAAAGGATGCTGTTTTGAAGGGTCCAAGCAGAGATAGAGTCTTAAAGAGTTTACATCTCTGTTGAAGTTTTAATTGCTAAGGTTGTTTCGTTCTTGAAACAGAATCTTCTTCTATCCACAGATGACAATGATGCAGATCTGAAGATTGCTGATTTTGGATTTGCAAGGTATTGTCATCAGCACCCCTTGTTACTAGATCAAAGAGTGTTATATGAGTGAAATGGGCTCGAGCTGCTTTTGAATGTATAATATCGAGTCGTAGGTAATTTATATTCTTTTCTTGGGGATTCTCTCTTAGGACTTTTTAGTTTGCATTTGAACATCACACTTTTCGTTATTGCAGATCGTTGCAACCTAGGGGACTTGCAGAAACATTATGCGGTTCACCATTGTATATGGCCCCAGAGATTATGCAGCTTCAGAAGTATGATGCAAAGGTGAGACCTTTATCTCACTAACCTACCTAAACCTTTCTCTTAGTGTGGTGATCTCTTTACAAACTAGCTGAAAACACAGGCAGATCTCTGGAGTGTTGGTGCTATCTTATTTCAACTTGTTACAGGCAGAACCCCTTTCACAGGAAACAGCCAAATTCAGGTTTTGTACTCTGTCTCACAGATTTCTGTAATATGTAAGTGTTTGTAGTCTGGTGCATAAAGCTAACGTATTCTCGATCTCGTATTCACAGTTGCTCCAAAACATTTTAAGATCAACTGGATTAAATTTTCCAGCGGGCTGTAGAGATTTAAGTTTGGACTGTATAGATCTGTGTCAGAAGCTACTGCGCCGTAATCCAGGTCAGCATTAGACTAATGTTTCAGTCTAAGACTGTCTAAACTTCATAAGAATAGGAGTTGCAGATTTGTCAAGCACTTGGAGTAGTGATTTAAATAGCTTATGGTCCTACTCTCTTTGTATCCAATGCTATTACAGTTTCATTCTTGAATATATTGTCTTTTGCAGTGGAACGTTTGACATTTGAAGAGTTCTTTAATCACCCTTTTCTTTCGGACAAGCAGTCATATGATTTCTCAAGGTATATGTGTGCTAGTTGGTAGTTGCGGTGGATAATGCTTTTCTTCTTCTTTATGCAAACATTTGCACTGATGAAAGTATTTGATCTGCAGGAGTAGATTAGATTCGGGAACAATGGATGGTATTTTTTCTTCTGGAAGCAGTCCGTCGAGAAACATGGAAGAAAGTTCTCAAGAAGACTGTTTGCCGTTCCTCTTAGACGATGATTCCAGTGGACCTGAGGGTAACCTTTCGATGAAGTCGTCCTCTGGATTTAACATTGATGCCAGAGTTGAGAGAAGAGAGACGGAATCTAGTCCTTTGCAATGTACAGAACTTACTTCCAGATATAGTAGAATCAACCAGGGAGCGGAAACCAATAGATTTAGCTATGAAACTCAGATGAATTCTGATAGGAGAAACCATGGCGAACCTACAAGACTGACTGATTCCAGATCTATCCCTAAGGGAAGAGGTACATTGATTCTCTTCTATTTGCTACGTCCTGGAAATATGCAAAGCTTTCTTGTTCGGCTTTTCTCACATATGTCAGTGTTGCAGTAGATGATTCTCAAGACTCAATGGATCAAGACTTTGTTCTTGTATCTGGACCACCAGTGGATATGCCATCATCTTCATCGAGTTCTTCGAAGGCTTATAATTTCCCATTCAAGTCTCAGTCTCCTCCTGTAAAGTTGTACAATAGAAGCATAAGTTCAACAGCTCCCATGCCAATAATTGGTGCTACTGGCAACAACATTGGCCGCTTTGGAAGTTTGGACAGTCAGAATTCTGCTCCGAGCACTTCTCATGGGTCTCTGGATCTTGTGGATGCTTTTGAACAGCCATCGAATCACAGCCTGGCAAGAATCAGGTCTCTGAAGAAATGTGCAGCAACAATTGCTGAATTAGTTCATGAAAGGGTAAAACCAAACTTCACACTGTTTATAGATAGTCATGTGGTTATCATCACCGTGCCATCATGAGTTTTCTGAGCAGTTTCTTGTCGTGATTCTTTTGCATAGATAAAATCTGACAAGCAGCTAGAAGCTTTCTCGATCCAATTGGCGATTCTGGCAATTTGGAAACAGGCAATGCACATATGCCATACTCAGGCAATTTCAGACTTGGAAGGAAGTCCAAGCCAAGACATTAACAAACTAAGAGGAAGTAGCAGCCTAAAACACGATACTCAATATTCTGATCTCAGCCATGATGGATCGGAGGAGATATCCTCTCAGATTCAAAGGCAATTTATCCAGGAGATTGAGCTGGCTGAAGAACTTGCTAATAGTATCAATCCTGGTATGCTTCTTTTCCCAAAAACAAAACACTTCTGTTTGTTTTTTCGGTATTCAAGAAAGATCTTTAAAGTTTTCCTTTACTTAGGAAATACACAATTGCCGGATGCAATGGAGACGATATTTCAAGCAGCCCTTGATCTTGGAAAACTTGGGGGAGTAAGTTTCTTTTGCATTTTTCCCAAAGAATCTGATGAGCAATCCAGAACTAAAATATCAGTTAACTTAAGTGTATGCTCAATTCCATTATTGGCTGTGGAAATTTTCTGCAGGTTCTTGAGGTAATGGGAGAGATAGAGAACGCTGGAAACCAATACTCTAAGGCGGTGCGTTTGCTGGTATTCCTTCTAGTAGAAGCACCAATGCTGATTCTGAATCCGCCATTGTCCCTCACAAACTCAGTCAGGTATCGTCTCCGATCATATATCGACATCCTCAGCAGAAGATTGAAACATCTGCAATCACCAAGAAGAAGTTCAGGTGCTCAGATGCAAGGATCATCAGTAGCCATGATGAACAAACAACCATAAAATTTCATTCACTTGGTTTGGGTTTCTCTTGTTTCTTCTTCTGTTATTTTTTGTTTTATAAAAAGAGAAAAAGAGAGAGAAAAAAAATGTATGTATATGTACAGAAAATTCATGTATTCTTATTCTTTTGGGGATCTGTAGACGTTGAGGGGATATGATGATGTGTGTGAGATGGATGTTGTAACATTTTTCTTTGTTCTTTCTAGTTTGATCCTAGTCATTTGTTTTTTTTTTTTGTTTGATACCAAAATTTGTCATGATGATTCTTTTTTTTTTTTTTCCGCAAATTCACCATTTATTTTATTTGAAAAAAGTTACATTAGACTCAAAGTCTTACCAAGCAATTTTCAAATATTACACCTTATGCAAATCGAAGTTTGCAAGTACTAGAAACTAGAAAATAATCAATCTTCCGCTTCGATTAAGTAGAAACATCAATGAGGATGTCTAACTAGCCACGACCACCTCTACTACCACGACCTCGATTACCACGTCCTCGGACTACGGCTTGCATTTCTTTAGCCTTTGTTGACAATGGAACCGGTCGTTCCCGAAGGATTCTTTTTCCCGAAGGCGTAAAGAACATCGAATTTTCAGGCACATCGGGTGGTGGTGGGACTTCGCTGTCATCATCATCTTCATCTTCAGAAGAATCCAAAGATGCAAATCTGTTGTTTCTCAAAGAGGCGCTAGACAAAGTCCTGCGAATACTGTGTTCAGGCTGAACAGGGGAGATGGAAGCTTGTTTAGAAGCAGATGCCACAAAGGAGAGTGAAGCTTGTTTAGAAGCAGATGCCTCTTTTGTTGAGGCCATAACAGGGTTGATAACCGGTGAAGAAGAAGTTCCCTGAGGATAAGATAAAATTTTGTGAAAAGAAGAAATGTTACTTGTAGCTGGTGTTGAAGTTGGAGTCGCATCATTGGGTGGGATAAAATTTTGTCATGATGATTCTTGGATACATAATATTATGATGTATAAGTAGATTTGCGCTGATGTTTTTAGATGTTTACCAACTTTCATGATAAGATGAAATTTTTATTAGTGCAAATGGACTTCATATGTCATGTATGTAATTGTTTGCCAACACTTATCACGTACCTGTTCATTAATGAGTTTCCAATCTCATATACACTTTTAATCTCGTACCTATTCATTTATTCTCATCTCATAACCTTACCCAAAAAACCTAAAAAATCGGACAAAAGCGTAAGGGTTTTGTATTCCACATGTGTGCAGAAGTTACCACACGTGCAAGGGACTGAAGAGAAGCAAATACACTGAAGAAGCCGAAGAAAAGTAAGCGCCAGTGGCCCTAATCACTCTTGCAGTCACCAATCCTCCGTCTCTTCTCCTTGGCAGACGCAATTTCTCCTCTTTTCTGGCCAGATTCAAGGTTAGCGTTTCATCCTCATCGACGAAAGTTTCCATCTTTGAAATGTGGGTTATGTATTGGCCTCTTCTTTTCCCCTTCATTTTCTCGGAAACGGCAATTCAGCTTGATACATTTTGGGTTTTTTTACTGTCTTGCAGAGATTGTGTGGAAGAAGCTTTGATTGTTCGTTTTTCTAATTCGTGGATCATCAGTGTCGTTACTCTCCTCTTTTTGGATTGATTGGAGTGTTTTCATTTGTCGACTTATCTCTGTTTGAGGCGTTGCAGAAGAGAGAAATGGCAGGATGCGCAATGAATTTCCAGTTTTCGAGTGTTGTGAAATTCAGAAACGAGATCTCTTCGTTGAGGATTTGCAATCGAGACTCTGCATTTGGAAATTTTGTTAAGGAAATGAAAGTTCCTGTTTTGCGGATTAGTGGTTTTTCAGGTAGGCAAAGGTCGAGGCTTTTGATGGTTAGTATGTCTCAGTCTCCATCTGAGCCGCAGCTATCTGGTGCTGCTGCGGCTACTGAAGTAACGAAAGGAGAAGAAAGTGATAGCATCTTAAGGAATGGCAATGTTAAAAACTTGGGAACTGATCAACCGGAAAGTGATGGTTTAGTTGGGGATAGCTTTAGTGGTAGTGATGGTAATGGTGGAATTAATAACGGTGGTGGTGGAGGTGGAAATGGTGGAGGAGAAGGTGATGGAGGAGAAGACTATGAAGAAAAAGAGTTTGGACCTTTATTGAAATTTGAAGAGGTGATGAGAGAGACGGAAGCTAGAGGAGCTACTCTTCCATCTGATATGTTGGAGGCTGCTAAGACCTTTGGGATACGCAAATTGCTTCTCCTTAGGTACTTGGATTTGCAGGTACGTTCTTCAACTTTTGTTTATCTTTATGGAAGTAAGAGTTTAAGAGTTCTTTGAGTATTCGATTTCTTGGCTTTTTTAGAGCTCAGCTGGTCTGCTTGGGTTTGCTATAAGATCATGGTCTATGCTTCGGAACAGAATGTTGGCTGATCCATCTTTCCTCTTCAAAATAGGGACTGAGGTAAGGGACATTTCACTTCATTTCAATGGTCAACATATAACTTCATTTACAGAGCCAATCTTTCATTTACAACTTAGTTTCTCCTTCCTTGTGCATTCACATTTGGGTATTGGCTTATGTAAGCATTTGATGATGCCAATTTCTCAGATAGTCATTGATTCATGTTGTGCAACTGTTGCTGAAGTTCAAAAGAGAGGGAAAGATTTCTGGGCGGAGTTTGAGTTGTATGTAGCTGATCTTTTGGTTGGAGTTGTGGTTAACGTTGCTCTGGTCGGTATGTTGGCGCCTTTTGTCCGTTTTGGTCAACCATCAGCATCAAGTGGCTTCTTAGGAGGCATGCTCAATGCTTATAATGCACTTCCTAGCAGGTAAAATAATACCATATAGTATTTAAATCTCTCATTTTATAGCTCGGTTCATAGAGATTGAGATTTTTTTGAACTGGATGCAGCGTGTTTGAAGCTGAAAGACCAGGATGTAGATTTTCTGCACAACAGAGGCTTGCTACATATTTCTACAAGGTTAATTAAAATCTCACACTCTCTGTCTCAGTTTTGCTCTGTAACTTTTTGTTTTTGCTGTTGCTGATGGAAAAAACATTTGTTCAGGGTATAATGTATGGTGCGGTTGGGTTTGGATGTGGCATCGTAGGTCAAGGCATTGCTAATCTGATCATGACTGCTAAACGGTATATGTATAACACACTCTTTCTGCTAAAAGGGTCACTTAGTTTTTGGATGTTGCTTACGTTTCTTTTGACATTCTCTTAACTCAGAAGCATAAACAAGTCAGAAGAAGACATTCCAGTACCACCGCTCATCAAAAGTGCAGCTCTCTGGGGTATATACATACATATATTGGCTTTTCACTTTATTAAATCATTATTAGTCTCCAAATTAATGGTATGTTTTTTGTAATTGCAGGTGTATTCTTGAGTGTTTCTTCGAATACTCGATATCAGATAATCAATGGTCTAGAGAGAGTGGTGGAAGCATCTCCTTTCGCCAAGAAAGTGCCTCCGGCGGCTTTGGCCTTTACCGTTGGTGTAAGGTTTGCTAATAACATCTACGGTGGAATGCAGTTTGTTGATTGGGCAAGATTGAGCGGTTGTCAGTGAAAGAGAACACATGTTGTAACCCCACTCGATATTTTTACCACATTTCCGATTTTATCTTTCAGTATTACAGAACTCGCCAGGCGCTACTTGAGCTGTAAAAGTAATCAATAAAATGATTAGAAACAGATAAATGTTGAGAAATGTTTTCAGAGCGCAAAATGGTGAAAACGTACAATTTTACTTTATGGAAGAGAAGAAATGTGTTTTTGAGAGAGTAAAACATTGAAAATCTTGCTTTTTCTCCTTTATGAAAGCAAAGAAAAGAAAAGAGAAATTAAAACGAATTTGCAAACAATCAAACGACTTGGACACAAAACAGATGGTGAAATCTAAATCAAAGTTACAAAAAAGCAAATGATTACAGAATGAGAAAATATAAAAAGATCAATTCTTAATGGTACACGTAACTAAAACACAACCACCCCACCAAACATCTTATACTATAAGAATCATCAAAGCATTAAGATTGTAACACACAAACAGAACAACAACACTTGACAAAATAAAGAAGAAGCATGAGATGTTGTAGGTTTATAACGTTTGTTGCAGTGGCTTTGATGAGTCTTCTGATCACATTAGCTTCCGTTGAGGCTGCTGGTGAGTGTGGTCGCATGCCGATTGGTCAAGCTGCGGCTAGCCTAAGCCCGTGTTTGCCTGCTACCAAGAACCCGAGGAGTAAGGTTCCACCGGTTTGCTGTGCCAAAGTCGGTGCTCTCATTAGAACCAACCCTCGTTGTCTCTGTGCGGTCATGCTCTCTCCTTTGGCTAAGAATGCTGGAATCAATCCTGGAATCGCAATCGCTGTTCCCAAACGCTGTAACATCCGCAACCGCCAAGCTGGGAAGCGATGTGGACGTATGGATTCGATTCTTCTAAATTAAATTAGTATTGTAACATGAAGATTACTTTGACTTTTTTTTTTTTTGGTAAAAAGATTACTTTGACTTCACTTACTGATTTTATGTTTTTAACCTTTTATGTTTCTACAGGTTACATTGTTCCATGAAGATGAAACGTCGATTGGAATCTTTTAGTATCAAAATGATGAGGAGTTCTTAAGATTTAAATAAATGTTTTCACTTACCTTTGTAGAGGAGAAATGTGAAATATATATCCTTAATAATATCTATGTTGTTGGGACTACACATGAGAGGGTTTTTTCTGGTTTATTTTGTCAGGTGTTGACATTTGGCATGTTGTGTTTCTGTTCCTATTATTGTGTTAATCAAATGGTATAATACATACTCCAAAGGTCCAAAACAAAACGCACTTAACGGATACAAAAAAGGTTTATAAACATTTTTTAATATCTAAACGTGATACAAAGAAAAATGACTAACATGCCGTCTAAGGGTTGCAAACAAAGATACAAACTATAAACACAGTAAAAAGTGAAAGCAAAACTAAAATGATTTGCAGATAATTTTTGTATTTACTATATACTTCGGAGAACATAAAATACTAGAGGAGGAAAAGCCTCAAAATGTTAAACTATAGAAAGTAGATAAATATCAAATATGTGGAGAAATACAATGAATAAACTTACGAGAGCTTAGAAAAATGAAAGTAAAAAAAGTGAAGTGAAAGTGATCATTGTTAAGAGATGAGAGATACTGGGACTAATAAAAATTAAATATTTTTGGATATTATTGGAAAAGTCTCTAACTATATACTTTATGAATGAAAGATGTAATGAAAAATTCATGCTAATTATATGTTTAGAAACATTTAATTCACATAAGTCCTGGTCTAGTATGACAAATATGATTTGTCTTTTTCAAAATGAAACACAAATACTATTCGTGACCATTGACCAATTTCTTGAAACTGGCAAAACATAACTCTTATCTCTTTTTTCTCTATCAGTCACGAACGTTGGGCAGTGAGTGAATGAATGATTGAATGTGGTTCAGAAAACCGTACGGTTTAGATACAAAGACAAAAACAAAATTGAAAGACATTAAATTATCAAACGTACCAAAAAGAAATCCCACAACAAAACCTACCAATGAACAAATCTCATCGCTGATAGAATCCAAGATTCACTTTCCACGTGGCGAGCTCACAGAAACCCACGTGTAATTTCAGTCAAACCAGTCAAAGCCACAACGGATATTCTTCTGCTTCTCCCGCCTTCCTTTATAAAAAAACACACAACAACAAGAAAACAGAGCTTATCTCTGCAACTCCAAAAACTCCTTTTTTTTCTCCAAAGCAATTGAAAAAAGAGAAACAGAGAGAGAGAGAGATAAAGGATGACGAAAATCGACACTCTCCGTCGTTTTCTCCTCCCGTGTATCACACCTCCGACGAATCAAACCGCCGCATCGACAACCGGAGCAGCATCCACCGGCGTCAGCAAGAAACGTCTCAGCACCTCCCTAAGAGACGACGTCGACGTCCAAGACTCGGCTTCTTCTTCCGCCTCATCCTCCGAGGCCACTTCCTTCGCCGCCTCCGACTACCTCTCACCCGTCACGGTGCCGCAGAGACCCTCGAAGACGATGGTGATTGGGACGATTTTCGGGAGGAGAAAGGGACACGTGTGGTTCTGCGTCCAGCACGACCGTCTCTCCGTCAAACCGCTCCTTCTCCTCGAGCTCTCCATCGCGACGAACCAGCTGGTCCACGAGATGGGCTCGGGCCTTGTCCGGGTCGCTCTCGAATGCCCGACCCGACCCGAATTGAAGTCTTGCCTGCTGAGATCCGTACCCGTTTGGACGACGTTTTGCAACGGGAGGAAGTCGGGGTTCTCTGTGCGGAGGAGCGCCAACGAGGAGACGAGGATGATGCTGAAGAAACTGGAGTCGATGACTGTTGGGGCGGGCGTGTTGCCAGCCGGATCCGGGTCGGGTGAGTCGGATCTTGACGAGGTTATGTATATGAGGGCGAATTATGAGCATGTTGTGGGTAGCTCTGACTCGGAGTCGTTTCATCTGATTAACCCGGACGCTAACTCGGCTCAAGAACTCAGCATCTTCTTGCTCAGGACCTCTTCGTAATTGCCGTTTGGGGTCTAACTTATGAATGCTTTTCATAAAGGTTTGTTTTCTGGTTCGATAGATTGGATTGTGTTTCAGAGATTGGGAAAGACAGTTGAGAAAAAATCAAGATTTTGGGTAGGGATTTAGGTTTTAGCTCTTAGAGATCCGGAAAGTGTAGGGTTTTTAGTTCTTGGTGAGAAATTTCTTTGTGGGTCTTTTTTGTATTGGAGTTCTTGATCCCAAGTTAACATTTTTTTTGTAAGGAAGATTGATAATCTTTCAAGATCTTGATCCAAAGTTAACATTTTTTTGTAAGGAAGATTAATAATTTTAAGACTTTCTCGAGTATAATCTTTCTTTTGGTTTTATGAAGTAACAGAAACGGTGTACAACACCTCATTTCACAATTCTGTGTTTAAATTGTTACCAATATGAAAACACAACGCAAACTAAAACTTACTGAAGATCAGTATCATAATAAGAGTGTAAAATTGGTAAAACAAGAAACAACTTTTATGTCAGGAAATTGCTCGCGTGGAACAGTGTAAATCAAGCCTTTGAATGTTGAATACTCAAATGCTACTAAACACACTTGAAATGTTCTCTCTTTTTTGTCATGGCAGTAAGAAAAGGAAAATTTACTACCAAAGGGTTTGAAAAATTGGCAAAGGGGGAAACAAACATGTTGTTCCTTTCCTTCTACTACTAACTCTGTAAGACTATAAGGCAGCTAAAGCACTAAGTATTAGGGAGCAGGAGGAGGTAAGAAGAGAGTTTTCAAAGTCTCGTATATCATGAAGGTGATGCCAACACCAGGAACCACTTTGTAATATTCAGGCAATAATCCTCTGTACAGCCCTCTGATGCCTTCTGTCTTGAATATGAGTTTGAATGTTCCCATGAGTCCTGTTTTGTACACTCTCGCTCTCCCACCAGCTCCTTCTACCTGCATTCTTCTTCTCACAAGATCCAATGGGAACGTAGCTGCAAACAAAGTAAATGGGGGTCGAGAAACTTTGTCATCTGATGCATATAATATGTCTCCTCTTGAAACAAGGCTCAAAACTACAAAGTCAGATCAAAGAAGAAACCTGTTGAAGAAGCAATTCCAGCTAGACCTCCACAACCAAGACTAACAATCAATGTTGAATCATTTGGCCTGAAAGGTTCCAAGAAATTAGTAAGATACATATACAAATATGCCAAAGTAACCGTAAAAATACAGAGTAAAGATGACTTTTTACCTATGGGACAGCCAGAATGATTTCATATACTCATACGTAGCGAAGTTGATTGCAAGCGTTGGCCCAACTCCCTGCATCAAGAAAATAAGATGTACCAAGAAACAGTCAACAATCAACACAGTTAGCACAAGAGAACAAGAGAACAAGGGAAAATCAAACAAAGCGTACCAACATTGTAGCACCAAGTCCTTTATACAGACCCAAGAGTCCTTCTTCTTTGCATATGGTACGAAAAGCATGACCAATACCCTGGTAATACATTGCGTTTCTCTGCGAAATGATCGTAATGTAATGCATTCAGGCTACAGAGAAACAAAGAGAAACACTGCTTACAAAGAAGAAAACCAAAATCAAATACCTGCGCAGCAAGACGAGTCCTAACAAGATCGAGAGGATATGTAGCAGAAGCAGCTGTTATTCCAGCCAAGCCACCACTAACAAAGTTGACAAACGGGCTGCCACTTCCATTTCCTATATAACTCCGTAAGACTGGACTTGAATACAAAAGCTGCAAAATAGATAGATAGCATTGTGAGGCTAAGTGATAACAAAAGACACGATTAAAGAAAAAAGAGGAGTAGAATGCAACTCACCGTCTTGTATTGTTCATATGCATAGAAGTTCAGTGCAGAATAGGGAAGCCTGTGAGCTACAGTAACAAGATTTCCTTTCCAAAAGGCTCTAAACCCTTCTTCGTTGATAATGCGAGAAGCTTCACGCCACAAACTTGGCCTGCTTAACACTGCAGCTTCTGATTGCATCCCTTGCAACTGTAAAGAGACCATCATAAAGCTCTTTAGCAAATTCAATAGAGGCAAGAAGCTGTGAAAGGCACAACAATGTAAACTTTGATTTGGCTACTGTTCAAATTGTGTGGCAAAACAAAATATTCATGAGCTCGCCAGAAGTTCAAAAACCCAAAACCCATTCCAGAAACTTTCCCAAAACCCCAACAACTTATCTTCTCGGCTCTAGCTATCCAAACAAAGCAGCAAAAAGCTCAAAACAAGCCAATTTTTAGAAATATCCTCTGTGATAAGCACACATTGACCAAGCCAAAAGGAGAAAATCGATATCGAACAAGACCTGAAACAAGATGGTGAGGCGAGCGAGAGGAGCAGTACAGGTTTTGCTGAAGGCGCCGGCAATACCTCCGGCGAGGAGATTCTCGATTTCGCCGATATGACCCTGCGGCTGAATCTGCTGCTGTTTCTGTAACAAGCTCCT
>CACVBM020000388.1:0-283651 GCA_902728155.2 Microthlaspi erraticum | reverse complement strand
TGAGAACATCAAATGGACCTAATTTGGGAACCGGAAGAGGTAAGGAGTCCGAAATGTACCTCTGTGACTCCACATTGTGGAAACTCACTTGTAGTGTATAAGATGAACTAGATGGACCCATACTTATCCAAACATGGATTAATAGGTTCTACACATGACTATGAGGACAAACATGAGTGAAACGGTCTCAATCCAAGGGAGGAACATCAAATGGACCTAATTTGGGAACCGGAAGAGGTAAGGAGTCCGAAATGTACCTCTGTGACTCCACATTGTGGAAACTCACTTGTAGTGTATAAGATGAACTAGATGGACCCATACTTATCCAAACATGGATTAATAGGTTCTACACATGACTATGAGGACAAACATGAGTGAAACGGTCTCAATCCAAGGGAGGAACATCAAATGGACCTAATTTGGGAACCGGAAGAGGTAAGGAGTCCGAAATGTACCTCTGTGACTCCACATTGTGGAAACTCACTTGTAGTGTATAAGATGAACTAGATGGACCCATACTTACCCAAACATGGATTAATAGGTTCTACACATGACTATGAGGACAAACATGAGTGAAACGGTCTCAATCCAAGGGAGGAACATCAAATGGACCTAATTTGGGAACCGGAAGAGGTAAGGAGTCCGAAATGTACCTCTGTGACTCCACATTGTGGAAACTCACTTGTAGTGTATAAGATGAACTAGATGGACCCATACTTATCCAAACATGGATTAATAGGTTCTACACATGACTATGAGGACAAACATGAGTGAAACGGTCTCAATCCAAGGGAGGAACATCAAATGGACCTAATTTGGGAACCGGAAGAGGTAAGGAGTCCGAAATGTACCTCTGTGACTCCACATTGTGGAAACTCACTTGTAGTGTATAAGATGAACTAGATGGACCCATACTTATCCAAACATGGATTAATAGGTTCTACACATGACTATGAGGACAAACATGAGTGAAACGGTCTCAATCCAAGGGAGGAACATCAAATGGACCTAATTTGGGAACCGGAAGAGGTAAGGAGTCCGAAATGTACCTCTGTGACTCCACATTGTGGAAACTCACTTGTAGTGTATAAGATGAACTAGATGGACCCATACTTACCCAAACATGGATTAATAGGTTCTACACATGACTATGAGGACAAACATGAGTGAAACGGTCTCAATCCAAGGGAGGAACATCAAATGGACCTAATTTGGGAACCGGAAGAGGTAAGGAGTCCGAAATGTACCTCTGTGACTCCACATTGTGGAAACTCACTTGTAGTGTATAAGATGAACTAGATGGACCCATACTTATCCAAACATGGATTAATAGGTTCTACACATGACTATGAGGACAAACATGAGTGAAACGGTCTCAATCCAAGGGAGGAACATCAAATGGACCTAATTTGGGAACCGGAAGAGGTAAGGAGTCCGAAATGTACCTCTGTGACTCCACATTGTGGAAACTCACTTGTAGTGTATAAGATGAACTAGATGGACCCATACTTATCCAAACATGGATTAATAGGTTCTACACATGACTATGAGGACAAACATGAGTGAAACGGTCTCAATCCAAGGGAGGAACATCAAATGGACCTAATTTGGGAACCGGAAGAGGTAAGGAGTCCGAAATGTACCTCTGTGACTCCACATTGTGGAAACTCACTTGTAGTGTATAAGATGAACTAGATGGACCCATACTTATCCAAACATGGATTAATAGGTTCTACACATGACTATGAGGACAAACATGAGTGAAACGGTCTCAATCCAAGGGAGGAACATCAAATGGACCTAATTTGGGAACCGGAAGAGGTAAGGAGTCCGAAATGTACCTCTGTGACTCCACATTGTGGAAACTCACTTGTAGTGTATAAGATGAACTAGATGGACCCATACTTATCCAAACATGGATTAATAGGTTCTACACATGACTATGAGGACAAACATGAGTGAAACGGTCTCAATCCAAGGGAGGAACATCAAATGGACCTAATTTGGGAACCGGAAGAGGTAAGGAGTCCGAAATGTACCTCTGTGACTCCACATTGTGGAAACTCACTTGTAGTGTATAAGATGAACTAGATGGACCCATACTTATCCAAACATGGATTAATAGGTTCTACACATGACTATGAGGACAAACATGAGTGAAACGGTCTCAATCCAAGGGAGGAACATCAAATGGACCTAATTTGGGAACCGGAAGAGGTAAGGAGTCCGAAATGTACCTCTGTGACTCCACATTGTGGAAACTCACTTGTAGTGTATAAGATGAACTAGATGGACCCATACTTATCCAAACATGGATTAATAGGTTCTACACATGACTATGAGGACAAACATGAGTGAAACGGTCTCAGATCCAAGGGAGGAACATCAAATGGACCAAATTTGGGAACCGGAAGAGGTAAGGAGTCCGAAATGTACCTCTGTGCTCCACATTGTGGAAACTCACTTGTAGTGTATAAGATGAACTAGATGGACCCATACTTACCAAACATGGATTAATAGGTTCTACACATGACTATGAGGACAAACATGAGTGAAACGGTCTCAATCCAAGGGAGGAACATCAAATGGACCAAATTTGGGAACCGGAAGAGGTAAGGAGTCCGAAATGTACCTCTGTGCCTCCACATTGTGGAAACTCACTTGTAGTGTATAAGATGAACTAGATGGACCCATACTTACCAAACATGGATTAATAGGTTCTACACATGACTATGAGGACAAACATGAGTGAAACGGTCTCAATCCAAGGGAGGAACATCAAATGGACCAAATTTGGGAACCGGAAGAGGTAAGGAGTCCGAAATGTACCTCTGTGCCTCCACATTGTGGAAACTCACTTGTAGTGTATAAGATGAACTAGATGGACCCATACTTACCAAACATGGATTAATAGGTTCTACACATGACTATGAGGACAAACATGAGTGAAACGGTCTCAATCCAAGGGAGGAACATCAAATGGACCAAATTTGGGAACCGGAAGAGGTAAGGAGTCCGAAATGTACCTCTGTGACTCCACATTGTGGAAACTCACTTGTAGTGTATAAGATGAACTAGATGGACCCATACTTACCAAAACATGGATTAATAGGTTCTACACATGACTATGAGGACAAACATGAGTGAAACGGTCTCAATCCAAGGGAGGAACATCAAATGGACCAAATTTGGGAACCGGAAGAGGTAAGGAGTCCGAAATGTACCTCTGTGCTCCACATTGTGGAAACTCACTTGTAGTGTATAAGATGAACTAGATGGACCCATACTTACCAAACATGGATTAATAGGTTCTACACATGACTATGAGGACAAACATGAGTGAAACGGTCTCAATCCAAGGGAGGAACATCAAATGGACCAAATTTGGGAACCGGAAGAGGTAAGGAGTCCGAAATGTACCTCTGTGACTCCACATTGTGGAAACTCACTTGTAGTGTATAAGATGAACTAGATGGACCCATACTTACCAAACATGGATTAATAGGTTCTACACATGACTATGAGGACAAACATGAGTGAAACGGTCTCAATCCAAGGGAGGAACATCAAATGGACCAAATTTGGGAACCGGAAGAGGTAAGGAGTCCGAAATGTACCTCTGTGACTCCACATTGTGGAAACTCACTTGTAGTGTATAAGATGAACTAGATGGACCCATACTTACCCAAACATGGATTAATAGGTTCTACACATGACTATGAGGACAAACATGAGTGAAACGGTCTCAATCCAAGGGAGGAACATCAAATGGACCAAATTTGGGAACCGGAAGAGGTAAGGAGTCCGAAATGTACCTCTGTGACTCCACATTGTGGAAACTCACTTGTAGTGTATAAGATGAACTAGATGGACCCATACTTACCAAACATGGATTAATAGGTTCTACACATGACTATGAGGACAAACATGAGTGAAACGGTCTCAATCCAAGGGAGGAACATCAAATGGACCAAATTTGGGAACCGGAAGAGGTAAGGAGTCCGAAATGTACCTCTGTGACTCCACATTGTGGAAACTCACTTGTAGTGTATAAGATGAACTAGATGGACCCATACTTACCAAACATGGATTAATAGGTTCTACACATGACTATGAGGACAAACATGAGTGAAACGGTCTCAATCCAAGGGAGGAACATCAAATGGACCAAATTTGGGAACCGGAAGAGGTAAGGAGTCCGAAATGTACCTCTGTGACTCCACATTGTGGAAACTCACTTGTAGTGTATAAGATGAACTAGATGGACCCATACTTACCAAACATGGATTAATAGGTTCTACACATGACTATGAGGACAAACATGAGTGAAACGGTCTCAATCCAAGGGAGGAACATCAAATGGACCAAATTTGGGAACCGGAAGAGGTAAGGAGTCCGAAATGTACCTCTGTGCTCCACATTGTGGAAACTCACTTGTAGTGTATAAGATGAACTAGATGGACCCATACTTACCAAACATGGATTAATAGGTTCTACACATGACTATGAGGACAAACATGAGTGAAACGGTCTCAATCCAAGGGAGGAACATCAAATGGACCAAATTTGGGAACCGGAAGAGGTAAGGAGTCCGAAATGTACCTCTGTGACTCCACATTGTGGAAACTCACTTGTAGTGTATAAGATGAACTAGATGGACCCATACTTACCAAACATGGATTAATAGGTTCTACACATGACTATGAGGACAAACATGAGTGAAACGGTCTCAATCCAAGGGAGGAACATCAAATGGACCAATTTGGGAACCGGAAGAGGTAAGGAGTCCGAAATGTACCTCTGTGACTCCACATTGTGGAAACTCACTTGTAGTGTATAAGATGAACTAGATGGACCCATACTTACCAAACATGGATTAATAGGTTCTACACATGACTATGAGGACAAACATGAGTGAAACGGTCTCAATCCAAGGGAGGAACATCAAATGGACCAAATTTGGGAACCGGAAGAGGTAAGGAGTCCGAAATGTACCTCTGTGACTCCACATTGTGGAAACTCACTTGTAGTGTATAAGATGAACTAGATGGACCCATACTTACCCAAACATGGATTAATAGGTTCTACACATGACTATGAGGACAAACATGAGTGAAACGGTCTCAATCCAAGGGAGGAACATCAAATGGACCAATTTGGGAACCGGAAGAGGTAAGGAGTCCGAAATGTACCTCTGTGACTCCACATTGTGGAAACTCACTTGTAGTGTATAAGATGAACTAGATGGACCCATACTTACCAAACATGGATTAATAGGTTCTACACATGACTATGAGGACAAACATGAGTGAAACGGTCTCAATCCAAGGGAGGAACATCAAATGGACCAAATTTGGGAACCGGAAGAGGTAAGGAGTCCGAAATGTACCTCTGTGACTCCACATTGTGGAAACTCACTTGTAGTGTATAAGATGAACTAGATGGACCCATACTTACCCAAACATGGATTAATAGGTTCTACACATGACTATGAGGACAAACATGAGTGAAACGGTCTCAATCCAAGGGAGGAACATCAAATGGACCAAATTTGGGAACCGGAAGAGGTAAGGAGTCCGAAATGTACCTCTGTGACTCCACATTGTGGAAACTCACTTGTAGTGTATAAGATGAACTAGATGGACCCATACTTACCAAACATGGATTAATAGGTTCTACACATGACTATGAGGACAAACAAGACCGAATTTGGATCCCCACAGATTCGACAATCAACAACCTTCAGAAGAAGATAATGCTATGTTACTTGACAGCTAACTGAAAATAAGAAAGCTAATGGATTTCGAGTTTTCAACTTACTTGTCCACAACCGCTGAACAAGCCAGCGAGGACTTCCTCAGTCACCTAAATTCAAATGAAGAATAACAAAATGATGCAAAACTGAAAATTCCTTGTCTGAAAAACCTGAAGAGAGACTTAAGTAATGACTTACACTCTGATCAATGTCAGAGACATATACTGTTCTTCTAATACTATCTTCTCTTTGAGCCTTTGAAGCTCTTCCAGTTAACCTCACCCTCCTCCCTTGGTTATAGCCAACGCCGTTTCTTCTCTGTCATCCACAAACCAAAAACAAAAACAGACAATTTAACAAAATTCAGTTGACCAAATGTTAAGTAAAGATCATATAAGTGTTGCAAAACTTGACCATGTAAACCAAATTAATAAAAAAAAAAACCAAAACTTTCTATCTCAGTCATCAATTGAAACCTCCAAGCTAGAGACTTTCCAGCACAAGAACCCAAACCCACTCAGAATCAAACCCAAAACAACCAAAAATCCAAACTTTTCAGCTGTGAGAATCCAAATTTAGTCAGAAATTGTTACCCTCCGGTTAAAGCCATCCTTTTTGTTGTCACCGTCAAATTCTTCAGCAGATGGCTTCTTAGAGATTACAAATTCGTCAGAAGACAGAGAGTGGTTGTTCTTCTTGTAAGAAGGGAAAAACTCCTTAGCTTCCGGATTCAGCTTCTTAAACATCGCCACAAGCTTCTTCATTTGATCAAACTCCGGTTCGGATTTGGGTTTGAGGTCCGATTCGATTTCCGGTTTAGAATCTGGCATCAGACTCTTCTCAATTCCGCCGGCGATGACGTTGTCATGAACGGAATCGACGTCAGTGGGAATTTCAGTGATCGCAGCCATTAGATCAGAGATTCCAAATAAATTAGAAAACCCACAACAGCAACAAAAGATCACAATTCAACCAAAAACAGGAGACGGAAATAGAAAAGTTGTGAGCTTTTTATTCTCTCTTTCGTTCGTATTTTATTAGAAATGCAAGATGTGATATAAAGTATTTGGCTTTAAATCCAGAAATGAGAGTATTAAGGAACACCCATTTCAGAATTCCAACCAAAGCAGATGAGAATGCCTGATCGTAGATATATGATTTGGAATCTAATGTTCTATGAGAGAGAGAAATCTGATACGGTGGTTTCAGACGGTGGCGAAGAAGAAGACGACGAAGAAGAAGGAGAAGAAGGAATGATGGGTTTTGATTTTGGTTTTGGCTTCCTTTTTGGCCTTTTCTTACTCAAATGGACGCGACGCAGACTCTCACAAGAGTGCTTCTCTTCTTTTCCGGGGAAATAATTATTTTTAAAGAAAAATTACGTCAAAGAAACAAAATAAACAAAGAGAAATAAATATTTCTTTATTGTTTCCTTATTCCTCTTATGGTGCTTTAGATAATTACATATAAGCCTCAATATTTATTTATTTTCTCCATAATTGCCCCGATTTTAGATTTCGAACTTTTCAATCCAACGGGATCCTGTTAAGGGAAAAAAAATGGAAGGAATTCTTTACACACCACCAAAATAAAATAACAACATTCTTCACAAAAATAAAAGAATACTATTTTTCTCAACCCTGAAGGACTAGAATTTTAAATTTATTACATACCACTATTATAATTTGTATTTTTTTTTTGTGGATACCTTATTTCTCTTTCACACGGAATGCATTGAAATGTGTTTCTTAAAATGTTTTATCATTTAGCATCAACAAAAAACAGTTGCTTTCTTTGAACTTTCATTTTCAACATAATAATTTCATAATACGTCCGTTGTTTCTGCTCCATAAATCTTTGGATTTGTTGGGATTTTTCATTCTACTATTTAATTACTGATGGGATTCTTGACAAGAAAAGAAAAAGAAATAAAAAGGCAAATTGCAGGGATGCTTATTTCACTTTTTTTTTTTATCTGCTTTATTCCTATTTTGTTACTTTTTATATTATTTTCCGTTTCTTCTTAAATTTGGTTTTCATTTTCATGAAATCATCATAGCTTGGAGGCAAAAGTTTGAAGACTACCCACTCAAATGGAAACCAAGAAGTGGGAATAAAGTGGGAAAAGGAATAATTTCTTCATAACTCTATGTTCCTTCTTGTATCTCTCCATTGCTACATGATGATCACAAATTCACAAATGGACAAGTTTAATGATAAACAGTTGTTAACAAAAAACAGTAACCATACAACAACTTGTTAACTTTTTTTTTCTAGTGCAAGTAAAGAAAATGTAAACGAACTAAAAGTCTAAAATTTTGATTACATGAAACATGTTTATCTTCCTATATTCTTTTCACTAGTTTAATATATGCTGCTATAATATTTATATATGGAAAAATTTGTGTGCCGTCTATTAAAATATGAGAAAAAGGTTAATTGGTTCAGAAAATTGGCAAAAGATATGATGCAATGTAACTACAGCTGCGGTTTCCTGAAAGATGCTAACCAAACAAAAAGATAAACATCAGCAAATTCAGAACAATGTCGTATTTTCTTTTCTTTCCATAATAGTATTCGATATCAATTGGTTTTTTATCCATTGTAATAGACTATACATAGTATGATATACGTAGTAGAAGTAACAAAAAAAAGTTGTTCTTTCGATACCCTTTTTAATAGTTTCACGTATAAACAAACAGCTAAAAATAGTTGGCAAGTTGACTTGACACAGTCTTGCAATTCGTTCACGGAATCGGTTCGCAATATCCTTTATTTATTTTGCATAATTATCTGCTCATGCCGTTTAACAATTAAACACGTGGTGTATATTAAAAATGAAATATTTAATTGGTTGATAGCCATATCCTGAACAAATATGTTTTTTATATATCAAAGGTATTATCTAACATATGGCCACGACCATAAACTATGAGTTTATTTTGGTGGTCCTATCCACCTTTATATTCGATACTTCATGAGCCTTTTTCTTGTAAATGCTAAGAATTGAACGGCTTCTCGCCATAGAGACTAGAGAGCCAGTCTGATGATATCAAAGCTATGAATTAGGAGAATAACAAATCTTGTGCTCTAGATTGTTCATTGGTTGAAGTAGTACAGTTATTTTACTGGGCTTGGGGGACAAAGCCCACAATTATATTCCGACCCAGATACCCGACCCGACTAAACTAACAAAAACGGATTTCGTAAGATTAAAGCTTTTGTAAGCGGGACCCGTTTATTTCCTGTCAAAGTCAAAGCTATTATTGTTTAATGAAGTGATGCTTAGAAAATGGGAAACTGAAGTACTACTGAAGATTGAAGAAGAGGAAAGAGGGAGAACCAAAACAGGAAAAAAACGTTGACTTCAATGGCGGATCGAAATAGGAGCAGAAGCTTTCTTAGAGATGAATACGTAACGTATGCTTCCATTCTTCTCTACATCATTCTCTCTAGCGGTCAAATCTTCTTCAATAAGGTTTAAATCAAATCTTAAGCTCTGGTGTTCTTGGATCTACGTTTCCTGATTGCATTCTTTCTTCTCAAGATTTCAGTTAGATCAGGGCATTCGTTTTGGAGCTCTTTTAGGGAATTATGTTTCATATGAAACCGAATTTTTATTTCTTGTTGTTCAGTTAGAATTTTTATATTGTTCATTTCGGATTTGGGAAAAAATAGCAAAAAAATATATATATATATATATATATATATATATATATATATATATTTGTAGTGGGTTTGAATGTATTCCTGCAAATTAAAAGTATTCATTTTTTAATTAATTTCAGTTTGGTTGGTTAGATTTACAAAATTTGGATTCGCTTTATTCAGTAAAAGAAAATTTCTATTACTTGGTTTCAGATTGATGAACTTCAGTTTGCTTATGTTCTTTATTTATCAGTTCAGTTCAGTTTTTTTTCCCTGCCATAATTATATTTCTGACTTCTTGTAATGCAGTGGGTATTGTCATCTAAGGAAATAAACTTCCCATATCCACTTGGATTGACTTTACTTCACATGACCTTTTCCTCTGTTTTGTGTTTTCTCCTCACGAAGGTTTTTAAGGTATCTTCTCATTGGTTATTATGACGTTTTCTTTAATGCTCTTAAGTCAAAACGTTTAAATTCTAATGTTAGTCTTCCCCATAAAGGTCATAAAGGTTGAGGAAGGAATGACATTAGACATGTAAGGAAGAAATTAGCAAATTTTATTTTATTTTGGAGTTGTAAATACATTTTTAACTAAGAGTACTCTATGAACTCAGATATGTCACATCAGTTATTCCAATAGGTGCAATGTTTGCAATGACTCTATGGTTGGGGAACACTGCTTATCTCTACATAACGGTCGCATTTTCCCAAATGTTGAAGGCCATTAGTAAACAATTTACCCTACTTGTTTTCTAATCTCATTTGAACATTTTTACTTTAAAATGATCTTAACAAGAGTTATATTTTGCAGTGCCTGTTGCTGTGTTTATACTTGGAGTTTCTGTTGGGCTTGAAATAATGAGCTCGAGGATGCTTTTGATAATGTCAGTCATAAGTTTTGGCGTTTTAATCGCCTCTTATGGAGAATTAAACATCATCTGGATTGGAGTTGTTTACCAAATGGGTGGTATTGTTGCAGAAGCTTTGAGGCTAATATTAATGGAAATTCTTGTTAAGAGGAAAGGAATCAAATTAAATCCCATCTCTCTTATGTACTACATGAGCCCTTGCAGGTATTGTGATGAATTCGAATTAATTATCTAGTCTCATGTTTTTTAACTTTTAAAATAATCCCAAGTTCATAAAAAACATTATTAAGATAAATATTTCACACTTTTTCTAAACCAAAATTCAAGTACTTTTCAAAATTTGTATTAAAATTTGTTTCTATTCTAGGGTTTTTGAGTTTTGCATAAATAGTAACGAAAATTTTATATTTCCTTATAAGACGAAGATGTTTTTCATATTCAATTTTTCTTTGAACTTTCTTAATGTGTGTGTGTTGCAGTGCTATTTGTTTGTTCATACCGTGGATATTTCTTGAAAAACCGAAGATGGATGCTAATAGTAGCACATGGGACTTTCATGTTCTTGTGTTGAGTCTTAATTCGCTATGTACATTTGCTCTCAATTTGTCGGTTTTTCTTGTGATATCTCACACAAGTGCTCTCACTATCCGAGTTGCTGGTGTGGTTAAAGATTGGATCGTTGTTTTGGTCTCAGCTCTTCTCTTTGCTGAAACAAAACTTACAATGATCAATCTATTCGGTTACGCCGTTGGTAAATACCAAAAACTCTTTTTATTTTCATTACAAGCAAACTGAGGATAGGATTAAGACGTAAGTGTTATGAATGTGATATATATTGTGAAATGTTTCAAATGCAGCCATCGTCGGTGTAGCTTCGTATAACAAGCATAAGGTGAAGAAACCCATTGAAGGAGAAGGCAAAACGTTGGCTTCTCAATCTCCGATAGCGCCCGGCAAAGAATCCGGCGAGTCATCATAGTTTTTTTGTCACTGGAAATAGATACTTTTATTACCAAGGTCCAAATCCATAATTGTTTATAACACGAGAAATTAAATCTTGACTAGACCGAGGAATATTATACCGGGAAACTAAAAATTGATTTCTGTGATAATTTTAGGTCTTCTTATATTTGTTGAATTTTTCGGTTTGTTTATTTGATTGAAAATTATTTGTTTCGTCTGTGATTTTCTTTAATTTACGGTACGACGTGTCACGTGTACTATGGAAAATTTGTACTAGTTCCGCAAATCACTCACTTGGAACAAAAGTGTGTACTTTTGTCTACTTTTTCTGGTCTGAACTCTGAACTAAAAGTCTAAACCTTAAAAGTTAAAAGTAGACTGATCACTGATGTATGATGTATCTCATATCTAGCTATCTTTCCACACGTTGACATTTTTATACGTCATCTTAATGATTGGGAATGTTCTGAATACCATGGATTGGATTTGGAACATGAATTTTTCATTTTCATAATGAAGATGAAAATTTGATTAAACCCTTTAAAAAACAAAACAAAAGTAATGTAAATCCAAAATTCATGTTCCCGAATTTATAACGGGCTTACAACAGCTATGCTACAAAAGCCCAATAGCGATTAACCCAAAAAAACGTCGACGTGGCAGCTAGTGTTCCAGATCTCACATCGCATCCTCGATGTGCCACGTGTTCAACTTCTGTTACTTCTCATTTCGTGGATGTCAGAGAATAGAAGAAAGAACAATTCAAAATTGTCTACTTTTGAACAAGTTTCGGCGAAACCATTAAGGTGATATGTGTGATGGCTTCTTCTAGTGGATTAACTTTACAATCAAGCTTTGTCTCAGCGAGAGCAAGACTCGATTCCGTCTCCAGGCCCAGAAAATCTCAGTTCTCTTGTCCTTCTCTTTCAAGACCTAGAAACTCGAGTCTCTCTGTTTGTTGTTCCATGGGTTCCTCTGCTTCTTCTCAGAAACCAGACAACCTGCAAGGTCATCCTCGTCTTTTTCTCTACTTTCATTTCTATTGATTCAATTTCGCCGATAATCATACCAAAGTCCCAATTTTTATGTCGATTCAATTCACGTTGTCTTAGCTAATGTAGTTATCGAAAAATGGTTTCTTTCGTTCTGGGTTTAGGTTAACTATGCATTTCGTAAAGTAAACGAGTTTTGAGACCACAAATTGAGTTATGTTTGATGATTTTGATGTTTGGAAGAGAGCTTAGATCAGCTAAATTTACATTTGTGTCACTCATTTGATTATGACAAATTTGGTTAAAGAGAACTCTTTGATGTGCAGAAGCTGAGAAGAGTGGCTTTACTTCTCTAAGCGAAGACGAATGGAAGAAACGGCTCACACCAGAACAATATTACGTCACCAGACAAAAGGGAACAGAGAGAGCTTTCACTGGGTATGTAATCATTCCTAATCCAAGTTTTGGTCCTTTTAAACATCATCACAATGACCTTTTAAATTGTCTCAAATCCTGTAGTCAACATTTTTGAAGTTAATTAACATCTTTTGTTTTTTTCAGAGTGTATTGTAACACAAAGACCCCAGGAGTATACAATTGTGTATGTTGTGACACACCTCTCTTTGAGTAAGTTCCTTCTAGTTGAACATAGGAAGCTAATTTTCTTGAATTTGTGCCCCTGATGATGATGAATGTGATAATTTTCTTGCAGCTCATCGACGAAGTTTGATAGTGGAACAGGGTGGCCATCTTATTACAAAACAATTGGAAACAATGTGAAGACGAAGCTTGACCTATCTATCATCTTCATGCCTAGACAAGAAGTTGTCTGCGCTGTTTGTAACGCCCATCTTGGTCATGTCTTTGATGACGGTCCACGCCCAACCGGAAAACGATTTTGCATCAACAGGTTTCACTACCATCCTTAAAAACTCAGACTTTCAAATAATTCCCAATATTTTCTTTCATTTGATCAAAGAAGAGATACTAAACTGTTTTTGTGCTTTGTTTGTAGTGCTGCTCTGAAATTTGAGGCATCGGAGAGAGCAAGAGACTGAGAGTTTCTTCTGGTGTACAAGGATTTGTTCATATAATATATAGTTTCATTGTGATTCCTTGTATTGATATCATTCTAACTTCTAAGTCAACTGTAATCACATGTAATACACAGAAGTACCAAATAGAAGATTTAAACTTTTTAAGTTGATTCCACGATCACATTCTTAAATGTAATTAAATCCAATCTCTTCCCCACGTCTACACCACATTGGTGTGTATTTATATGCTCTGTGTCATGGAGCTTGTAGAACAAACACAATGGTGAAAGAAAATGGGAAAGTTGTGGTTTTGGACTTTTGGGCAAGTCCGTATTGCATGAGGACGAAGATTGCGTTGAGAGAGAAAGGAGTTGAGTTCGAGACTCGAGAGGAAGATCTGTGGAACAAGAGTGAGCTGTTGCTGAAATTAAACCCTGTTCACAAGAAAGTACCTGTTCTTATCCACGAGGACAAACCAATATCTGAATCTCTCATTCAGGTTCAGTACATTGATGAGACGTGGACCGATGCTTCCTCTTTCTTGCCCACTGATCCTTACCAAAGAGCTCAAGCAAAGTTTTGGGCTGATTTCGCTGATAAAACGGTAACTAGTGTTAACAACATTTCAGTTTTGTTTCCTACTGTAATAGGTTTTGAAAACAATCTTGATTTGCTTTATATCTCCAATCCAATGCAGATATCGTTTGAAAGTGGAAAAAGGATATGGGGAAACAAGAAAGGAGAAGAACAAGAGAAAGGCAAGAAAGAGTATCTCGAGAGCTTGAAGGTTCTTGAAGCTGAGCTTGGAGACAAGATTTACTTCGGAGGAGATACATTTGGTTATGTAGACGTAGCTCTTGTCCCATTCTACAGTTGGTTCTACGCACTGGAGAAATGTGGTGACTTCTCTGTCGAAGCTGAGTGTCCAAAGATCGTGGCTTGGGGAAAGAGATGTGTTGCTGGACGTGACAGCGTTGCTGCTACATTGCCTGAATCTGAGAAAGTTTATCAACAAGTCCTTAAACTCAGACAGATTTTTGGTGTTGAATGATGAGTGCAACAAGACTTTAACCTTTTATCTTTTGACTTGACCTCTTTCAATGTTTTCTTTTGTTTTGCAAATGTTTTTGACAAATAATTGGCTATTTCTTTCTTTGTGTATGATTTCATCTGTTTAAATGTTGAAGATGTTTGTTACTCTGTTATTCAATTCCATTTTGCAATTTTTGATTGTTTTGAACTAGAAAAATAAAAATGATCACAATTTTAAGATGATATAGACATTAGAACAAAACTGTAGAGTGATAAATTGCAGTTGTTGTTCTAAAAGATGATACTTTTACATATCGCTTTAATAGAGAAAAGAAAAAACAAACTAAATTCAGGAAATCTTGAGCTAGATGAGTGACTAAGAAGCAGTTGACAAAACAAAAAAGGAGGTGTTTTATGTTCCTAAGAATCTTATCATATTTGTTGTCTCTACCGAGTTGGTATCTAATGGTCTAATCGGATACGACATTCCAATATCTCATGATGTGATCCATCAAAATACATAAGAAAAGCTTTGCAATTGCATCACATGTATTAGTGCTCTTTTGACAATGTTGAATGTTGATGAGTCTCTAAATGGCGAATACTATATACTCTCACCTTTTTTTTTGGGTATGGATGTCATATTCTCTTCATCTTTGCAATTGCAATACAATATTAATGAGTCTCCAAATGGCAAATACTAAATATTCTCACCTTTTTATGCTATGAATGTTATACAACCTTATAGGACAGCCTCGAAATTTCTACTTATATTCCATGATATCTACAAAAAATTGAAAGAAATGGCAATTCTTTCAATAAGAAAAACAGAAATGTTATAAAGAATATTTCAGATTTTTTGGAACGATCAGTGACTTCTTTATGTCGATCAGCCACAAGAAGACTATGAGCCCAATCTTAAGAAAAATACAACATGTCGACATTTATGTCGCTGACTATATATGATGCCGTTGGAGTAGTGAGGTACGAATATCAACTATTCACATAAGATTGAAATTCGATTTTGATAATTTAAAGTCAGCCAATCTTGTAAAGTAATTATCTTGCTCAATATACGGTTCTGGTCAAAATTCCTTCTTATTTTTCTTTGCTTGCATTGCATGCACTAAAAGTCTAAAACTATATGCAGCATGGATAAAGAATAGTAATTGCATAAAATTATGAAAGTAGTTCACACAAGTCGCACTACATATGCCTATAAATACCTTCATCACGAGAAAGAGCTTTGACATGACAGGATCAGACGATAAGAGGAGAGTTTAGAAAAAAAAAACATTGACGATGATGATGATGAGAGTCTCTTTCTGTATCAAAGGGTCTTGCATGGAAGAGAACAGAGAATGAGATTGAGCCAAGGATGACTTGCCGATCTTACCAACGAATCTATAACTGATTTCGGTGCCCGGCAAGTTGACCTTGGCTCTGTTTCCTTCTCTTCTTTTCGATGTCAGGCTCCAGATATCTATCCACATGTGACATGTCATCATCATCACCACCATTAGCATCATCATCATTGGATTGTGTAACTTCAATGAAATGTGATTTCTTGTCCGCGAATATGTGCTTTCGTATATCCTAACATGGTATATTGCTATATGCAATCCAATTTAAGGTTTTGTTCTAATATTTTAGTTTTATCAGCAGGCTCGTTCTGATTTTGAGATCACCTATAATCAAATTTTAATTGCTTGTTGAAATGCATATGTGAAGGAAGATCAGGAGAATATAGCCACCACTTATGGATTTCACCAAATTCGAACTCGTTATCATAAGGTAAAGAGATTACACACTTAGCACTCAATCATTGTAACCAAATCAAACCAAAACAAGCCACTTAGCTAAAACTCACAACATATGTTCTAGTCAATAGATATATTACAAACAAAAAGCAAGCAAAAGTCTTGACGCCATCTTAACAGACTTTTGAACCATCTTTAGTTGGCTGTGATTCTTAGCGAGCTTCATACTGAACAACTGCAAAAGAATGAACAAATTCACAAGATAGATAAGATTAGCACTGCATGTAGACTTGAGATTTAGACTTGATAGAGAGATAATTAACTCACTTCTACGGGTACGCTTCTTGTAGAGAATACGGTACCCACACTCTCTGCATTGGATCACATCACCAGACTTCAAAGTGTTCTCTTGTCCACAATCTTCAAAACACCAAATATGATTCAGAAAAACAAGTTAAGCAAACGACGGTAAAAATGCAAACTTTACTCACAAAAATATCAGAAATTTTCAAATATAATGTATGAGGCTGCTTGGAAGAAGCTTGATTTGAGAAAAAAGTAAGCCTCCTCCTCAAAAAGACCTCAATTTTCAAATTGATTTATGCCTCCTAACTAAGCCAATTATGAAAATTGCCTATACGATTAGGCTTCATAAGGCTACTCAAAAGAGGCATATTCATAGCTTAGCATTTCAGAGCACAAAGCTACGATCTTTCACAGAGACTAAAAGCATATCATAATTAACTTCAAAAAAATATTTCGATGAAGATGGTTCGAGCTTACCTCCGCATACGTAAGTAACTGGTTCGGGTTGTGGATCCATGATATCGAAATCGAATCTATTTATTCAACAAAGAAAAATCAGAACAGAAATCGAATTGGGTCAGAGTCTTTTCGAGTGATTCGAAACGCAACGGGAAAATAATCTTTTGCTCGTCTAAATTTAGACAGAATTACTGAGATGAGACTGATTTCATACTTACCCTACAAAGCTAGGGTTTATGCGGAATTAGGTTTTAGTGTCTGATTTTGAGAGAAGACGACGAAGGAGCGAAGAGACGAGAATGGAGGAAGGAAGAGACGACGTATGGAGATTTATAATAATTATGGGCTTATTAACAAAGATAATTATAATATGGGCTTATACTAAAGGCCCATTTAAAGGTTGTTTGATGTAGATGTCGCTAATTTTGTTGAATTGCATGGGATGCAATTTAATTTAATTATTACATAGTCTGTGAGTAGCCCTAGCTATATTGCTTTTAGATTTGTTGAGCTAATTAAGTATAATGGGTCACCATGACACACCAACCAACAACAAGTAACAACTTTATTAATTTTCACAGGAGGAATTGCTGCTGAGAATTTTTGTTTTTATAATAAGTTAATATACATAATTAGCGGGAAATGTTTGTAATCATTGAATGAAACAGAAGCGATGGCTGCAGTTCAATGTATCTATCTGAAACCCATATGCTGTGTTTTATTTTAATTTTTCTGATAAAGATTATGATATGTTTTACTTTTTAATATTATTATTATAAGTTCTTTTTGGTGGCCACCAATATGATGATTAGGAGCTTCTTGTTATGTTTTGATTATAATGAACGTTGTTACATGTGACCATTTCAAAGTTGATAATGCATTGGACTGACCCAAAAAATGTGGGCGTCAGGCTTTGGAGATCCTCAATTATAGTATATTAATCAGAAGATTAGTATAGGGTTTACGACAATGTGCATTGCATCTCAAAAGAGAATAACTTCCTTAGGTCCGTAACGTCTCTTTAAATTTGATGGAAAAAGAATTATAACTGGTATAATTGTATGAACTTTGGACTCTCGGCTTACAATCAACAATGTTCCAGCTAGCACACAATCTTGCTAGACGCAGTCCTCAAATTTTGATTTTTAAATCTTCAAGAATGTATTCTCCGGAAAGTTTATGTTCGCTATTGAATTGCGATTATGTAAACTCTTTAATTTTATGATATTCTTATTTTGTAGAAAATATATATATATATATAGAGAGAGATGAAAATATTTTCAGTCTTTCTGAGGTAGTTGCGACAAAATGCAACTATACATTACATGTAAGGTCATATTCATTCAATCTTCAAATAATTCTTTCACCTAATTATATCCAGGTTGGATTCTATGCCTCCTATGCCTAATAATACTAGTTTGTTAGTATCTCACTAATATTCTTTGCCGCTTCTCTTTTCGGATACAGTTTATCTTAGCATACCAAATTCAAATGAAAAATGGTAAATACTTGTAGTTTGTGTTTACAACTTGTTACAAGAGTTGGTCTAGTAACGTCATCATATTTATATACATATATGAAGTAAAATGTAGTTTACCGAACAGCCCATGTAGGTAGTTAATTAAATACCCTTAACTAAAATTTGAATTAAGTACTTGCAAATGTCATTATGGTGTTCAATTATCGGTTAACACAATACTTTGGTGAAGATCCTCATGTTTTCCCGATCCTTCAAATTTTGTTTTATAGAAATGTATTTTGCAACTTGTATATGTATATTCCCACCCTCTAAATAATAGCTTAACATATAACTCCAAACAAAACAATCACATGTCTTTGTTTAGGACAAACGAACCGTTCTTTAATCAGGTGGCCTTGTATTGTTCGTAAGTAGCATACGATTAAAGAACTAGTTGTACACTTGGTAAAAATTAGTATAACGTTGTTGTTATTATTATCTAATCTTCATGATAGTTGCATTTACGACAATTAAAATGTATAACGTTTGTTATGAAACGAATTGAACAACCAAAATAATCCGATTTGATTGATTAAATCTGATGATAAATTGAGAGTATATATGCAAGCAAAGTCAACTATAAATTTTATTTTGTAAAACGATTAATTTAGTAACCAACCAACAAACTGGCGACTTAACGATAAAATATATAAAATGGTATCAACATCTTTTGAGTCTCCTATCAATACTATTTTGAAGAAAAATACAAAATCAGAGTTTATAACATATCACATATATGTCATCTTATCATTATTTTTGGATTTATTATTATTTTGGGTCCTAGCTTTTTTTCTTAAGACTTGTTAAATTATGAACAAACAAATGAACCAACTAAACCACGACATATACCTACATTGATAAAACACATTATCCTAACAAAATTTTGAATCGTAAAACGTTTTCGATGCAAGTTTCATATTTTCATGTATGTAACAACCTGAATGATTACGAGCAGCACAAGGTCATAAGTTTATGTCGTCAATAACTAATTTCTAATAATGGAATCTCATTACGACAAAATAAAATTTATGGTTAAGTTAGGAAGTTAATGGGTGTCATTATTGAAGAATAATTAACTCTAATAATCTACTGGTATCACACTTAATTAGTCCAGGGTCCAGACGGCATATGTTAAAGCGACAAATGTGAGTCCTCTGCTAACCACGTGGCAGACAAAATAAGACTTTTGATCAAGCGTGGGTCCCGCTAAGGTAAAAGGCCTTACTATTGGCCCATCACATGTATTCAGTTCCCATATTCTTTTTAACATGCGAATTCCACTCTTTGTTTCCAATGAAGGAGTAGAAGATATAAAATCGTTTCCAATGATTTTAATTAGTATTTATAAATTACAGAAAATGTCAGAAACGAGTAACATAAATATAGAGATCCGGTCAAACAAAGTTATGAAGCATTAATGCACTTGAATTTATTGTCACTGCGCCAAAAGGCTGAAGGAAACATGACTTGTATTTTCTCTTTGAAACACATCTAATGCATGCATGCATGAATACATTGATATTTATCTCCTTGTAGCTTAAATACATTACATTATTTCTATTGTGAAAAAGCTTTTTTCATGTTAGAAGATACTTCTCTCAATCAATTTCTCTACACCACATAATGATTTCCATAACGATGGACTTGGGTTAGCCAATCACTTGGATAGTCATAAACTGAAGAGGTGTTAACGTTTGTTCGTGACAATAATACTCTATAACGTTTGATATGAACAATATTTTCTTCTATCAAGTGAGTTAATGTAACTATCGAGCATTAAATAAAAGTGTAGTCTAAGAAAATGTGTCAGTATAGCTGTGGCCTGTGTACGAATTGCTTCTAGCTACTATGCGTTCGTGTCATTTTCTATTGGTCATCGTTCTTAGCTCGACAATTTCATAGATCAATTTGAGTTTCATTAGTTCTAACAGAAAATACAAAAATGTATAGGGTCTTCCCACGGAATTCAACACTTCCAAACACAACAACATTAATTTTTGGTTTCTAAACCCATTTAGTAATAAAAAATTAGTTCCCAAATTTTTGTAATGAATAATTAAAGAAATAATTAAGAAGCTAAAACCGACGTTCATTTGTTTATTTTTATGGAACCAGTATTGCAAACCGACGTTCTTCTTTTTTATAGTCTATCCTATTCCTACCCGTCAAAATATTAAAATCATATACATGTTCTGAACGTACGTTGAATAAATCACAAATAACATTTGTTTTTGATAAATTTTTGTTCTCGTAGACTTGTAGAATAATTAGTTAGTGAATGACCCTGGTATAAACACAAACGAAACTTTGAAAATGTTCATATTCCATGTTTATGGAAACTTGGAAAGAGAAAAACCCATGTGCTCTTACTTACAGAAATGACCCATTGTGAGGTCAAACCACCATCTCATCTTTGTCCTTTCACACAAGTCAACCCTTATTTACTCAAAACCAACATTTATTAACATTTAAAAAAATCACTAATCAACAAATTTTCGTTAACCATCTTCTCTCTATATATAAACTCATCAACACCTTCAATCTCCTTACCTCACAAAACCCAAAATAAACCTCATCGGAAAAAAAAATGGAAGACGACAGTTATTTCCCTGACACCGATCTCGATTTCAGCTTCACCTCCACAACCACAGACCGTACATTCGCCTCATCAAGCGCTCGCTCGAGTCTCACTCGCTCAAGCCTCACATTAAGCTTCAACGACAGACTCTCCACCGCCACAACCCCTTCAACCACCACTTCCTCCGCTCCAACCACACTCCACCACCGTCGCTACGATCCTCACTGGACAGCAATCAGAGCCGCAAACACTCTCTCCTCCGACGGACGGCTCCATCTCCGCCATTTAAAACTCGTCCGCCACCTCGGAACCGGGAATCTCGGCCGAGTTTTCCTCTGCCACCTCCGTGATTGCCCTGACACCACCGGATTCGCGCTTAAAGTAATCGATCGCGACGCTCTCACGGCGAAGAAGATTTCGCACGTGGAAACAGAGGCGGAGATCCTCTCCATGCTTGACCACCCGTTCTTACCTACACTCTACGCACGAATCGACGCTTCTCACTACACGTGTCTCCTCATCGATTACTGCCCCAACGGAGATTTACATTCATTGCTCCGGAAACAACCTGGTAACCGGTTACCGATTTCTCCGGTTAGATTCTTCGCCGCCGAAGTCCTCGTCGCACTAGAGTACCTCCACGCTCTCGGAATCGTTTACCGAGATCTCAAACCGGAGAACATTCTAATCCGTGAAGATGGACACATCATGCTCTCCGATTTCGATCTCTGTTTCAAAGCCGATGTAGTCCCCACTTTCCGATCTCGACGAATCCGGCGAGTCTCGTCTCCTCCGTCTTCTCCGTCGTCGCATCGGAGATTGTTAAGAAGTCGCCGTATAGGCGGTTGCTTCTCCGCGGCGGAGGTAGAGTACGAGCGAGAAGAAATCGTGGCGGAGTTCGCTGCGGAGCCAGTGACGGCGTTTTCTAAGTCGTGTGTAGGGACTCACGAGTATCTAGCGCCGGAGCTCGTCGCCGGAAACGGACACGGAAGCGGAGTAGACTGGTGGGCGTTTGGGATATTTCTCTACGAGATGTTATACGGAACGACGCCGTTTAAAGGTGGGACCAAGGAACAGACCCTGCGCAACATAGTATCCAACGATGACGTGGCGTTTCCGTTAGAGGTTGAAGAGGACGGTGTAACGGAAGCGAAGGATTTGATCGAGAAGCTGTTGGAGAAGGATCCGAGGAAAAGGCTAGGATGCGCCAGGGGTGCGCAGGATATCAAAAGGCATCCGTTTTTCGAAGGGATCAAATGGCCGTTGATCAGAAACTATAAGCCGCCGGAGATTCGAGGTCTGGTGAAGAAGACGAAGGCACATGCTGGTCACGTGAGTGCTGTGTCGTCGCCACGGAGGAGGAAGTGGTTGTGGTGGGCCCTAAAGAATTTACTGCGGAGTAAAAGCTTGAAAGGGAGTAGCAGTAAAATTCAGAGCAACAATAACTACTACCATTATGTGGGTAAAAGCTATGACGCAAGTCGCAAACGCGTTTAATGCGTTTCACTTGAAAACAAAAAAAAAAAAAATCTCATGCAAATCCTAGAGGTAGAAAGAACAAAGAAAAAAAGGGATGGGGGGTATACAATGAATAGCGCAAGTTAGCAGTCTGATCTTTTTGGATCTTGACACTATTTTTTTTAGCTCTATTGTTTATGAAACTCATACATTAAATTATATTTCAATTGTCCTTTTTGTTTATAATTTGTTCTTGTTCACAGATTTTCTTTTCGTTGATGCTATAATAAGTGCTAACAAGTAACAAACAACGCTAGCGATAAGCGACTGCAATCACTGATAAGTTTCGCTGTTCAATTTACAGTTGTTAGCGATTATAGACAGTAATAATCAAAGCATATTGCAGATTTTCGAGAACTAACGATTAAACGTTGCTGTTCAATGTATTTGTTTTATTGTCACTGGATTGATGATTGAAATGTATCGCTGAACATCAACTTGTAGGCGAATACGATTTGGCCTTCGAAACTTGTCACGACCTCCAACATATGTTGCTAATCTAACGATTGTAAACACTAATATGATTTAGTTGCTGATCGCTGACTGTTTTGGGAATACTATTTTGTAGCCCATCAAAAATTCAACAAATATCAAATGGCTTTATAAAGTAGTGGGCCTATCACATTTTGTAGTACGCATCAAAGTCTACGTACACTCAACAATCTTTATATCACACTTCATTTTTGTGTATTAGAGTTTAGGAAATTGAGAGATCAAGAAAATCAGAAGCAAAGCAAGTAAACATTCAATGATTTGTCTTCTTTTCCACTATTATCCCACTTTTCATGCTCTACCTTTCCCACTTTTCTACTCTTTCTCTCGTTTATTTGATTTATATGCAAGTGTTCGTGTAATTTTCTTTTGGTTTTATACTTTGTTTATTCATATAATACCAAATGCATATTATTTATATAATTTAAGTACTGTATTTTTGCTCCTCCATATTTGTGAGGGGTTATTTTCGAAAAAAAAAGTGGTGTGTTGTTGCCTGTTGGGAATTGGAGATAGTGGTGTTTGATGATTTCAAGAAACTATACTCAATAAAATCGATCCATGCAAATCCCAATGTCAACTAGTGAACTAAAACTCAGACCATGTTCATCTGTTTCTTCTTTCCTTCATATCAAATTAACCTTTTTCCCCAAGATTTCTCTTTTTCCACTTCACTCTATATGAACTATATATTCTCTTCAATCTCTTTCTTCTTCTCCACAACTCTCTTCTTTCACCCACAAAAAAGGGTTTTTTTTCTTCTCCATCACATTCTTTTTCTACACCAAAAGTTTCAACCATTTTCTTTTGTTCTCTTTCTTCATTTACATTAAATAACAAAAAACCATAATGGCTGCGTTAAAGAGTAAGTTAAACAAAGGTCACGCCTTTACAAGCAAATGTGCTTCCTTGGTGAAGGAGCAAAGAGCTCGTCTCTATATTCTTCGTCGTTGCGCCACCATGCTTTGTTGCTGGTACATCAATGGCGATGAGTAAAGAGATGACTCTTCTCCTTTTAAGTATATCAATCAGAATTGCTATATATATATACACATATATATCTATATTCCCTGTCCCTAATCTATAGTTCTTGAAGCTTGATGGACATTGAAGCTCTACTTTAGCTGCTTGGCAATTCCTACAAGAAACTTGATGATCTCTTTCATATCTGTTCTGTTGCAAAACCCTTTTGCAATCCTGTTGTTTTTTTAACCTAAAGGATCACTCTTTTAGGTTTTATTTTTTTGGTTTGCTTCATGGGTTAACAATTTGCAACAGATAAGACAGAGAGAGAGAACAAGAGATTTTATCCACCAATCAAGCCGGAGTTTTTACCGTGTCTGAAACAGAGACACTGGAGATGCTAATTCTGTAAGAAATTGAAGATCTTTTCGACCGGAGAAGACTGTTTTGGTTTCATCAGTGACATTTCTACTGTAATATTTTCATTTTTCAGTTTCATTTCATAATAAGAATAATAAATTTGTATCGAAGTCTATGGTTATGTTCAACCATATAGACTAAAATGTTCCCTTTTGCATCTGAAATTTATAATAATACAACAAAGTTTTCACTTTTCACTATCTAGAGATCCCAAATTTCATGTCAATGAGATTTACCTTTACTTGATCACTACTTCTCGATCCAATCCTTGAACAGCAACATCATGTAAATTGGAACGTTAAACGCCGCAATGACTATGATCATCATGATTGTACGTACCACTCTCTGGATCACAAGTTTCGTTCTTGATCTCGGTGCTGCTCTCATCAGAGAATCAGATCCACCAGCACCTGTATTGTCCATCACAAGCTCGACCTGTTCGCTTGCGTTCTTTCTAGCCACTGCTCTCATCACCGCGTTACCTCTATTGAGAGAGAGAGATAACAAAATGAAGAAGATAAAGTAAAAAACTTTGTGTCTGTAGTGATAAAACAAAAGGATGGTTTTAAAGTCTTTAACTCACCTTTCTACAAGTGCTTTATCGTTTTGACGTTTCACAGGAGCTTCAAGAACTTTCTTAACGAGATGCATAGATCCTTCTGCGTCCCATATCATTTCATACTCACAGTTCTCATCTTCGTTCTTCTCCTTGGTGACGCCGCTTAAAAAGCTAAGCTTCATCACATTTGAGATACAGTCTGCAGCGTTGTTTACGAAGCTTATTCCATGGTTTGGCCAGAGAAGGAGAGCTAGAAGGCTCAAAACGAACAGAGAAAGGTACCTGGTAGTTCAAAATCAGACGCAAAGTTTCATAAACAAGCATTTGAAAAAAACAATAATCATTAAGCCAAGAAACTCTCTGATCAGGGACTTACCACATGTAGATGAATAATTGGCATGGAAGGAAGCATAACTGTGTGTGTAACATTTTAGCATCAGATGAGTTTTCATGGACGGCGTTGGGAACAGATAATAGCATGAACGATGGATATATATTTCCTTGTTGCCAGCTTATAGTACCTAAAGTATGCTGTAATAACATGCTCATCACCATCAAAGATTGTCCACAGTGGAAATACAAACTGATTTGTGACCAATTCTGTGTTATGTTACCTCAGTTACGGATCCTGTTTTCGACTTGTGAGTTACAGTACACTGGTCATGATCATGGCCAGACAAAACAAGTACCTGCAGGAGAAAACAAAAAACAGAACGTTGTTATATATTGATTGGTTTGGCATTAGTGAGAGAGTGTTTGAAGTGACAGAGATAGAAATTTATCTTACTGGGTTGATCAACTCCAGTAACTTCTTTGATGAATCTTCAGTGATATAATTCTGGTAACTGCATTGTAAGATAAAAAAACAAAAATTGGATTAGTCCCGCTCTGTTAGAATGAGTTTCTCAAAATGTAACTCGAATTCTGTATAATAAGATGGAAAAGAAGAAGTTTACATTACTTCTTGATCTTGAAAATGTCGCCAGAACCGCTGTACATGAAAGAGTATACATTAGACCACACAAACAAAAGTGCTTAAAATTTGAAATTACACTAATCACCTGGTCAATGACAGGATTACGACGGTGAGGGCCGCATGGGGTTTGATCAGGCCGATACAATGGGATGTGAGTCAATAAAACTCTCGGATGTGATGTTACATCTACAAAGAAGAGAAGAAAGAATTTAAGAGTAAGCTTCACAAATCAGAAAAATGCAGAAGAAGAGAATTATAGCTGAATAGCACACCGGTGGAGACATTTTGTACAAACTTCCAAACTTCTGTTGCCAAATGTTTTTGAGAATTGCCTGCAAAATGTACATCATAGTTTCAGTTACAGATCCTTGGTTTAAGGAATTATGCATCATCTAAAGCAAAGACTAGAGCAAAGTTTGTAACAACCATCAATAGCTTGAGCATCAATGCTGATGAACTCAACACCTCCAATCATAAACCTGCGGTTTCTCATCCCAAACACCTTTTCATATCGATCAATCACCTGTTGATATGTGAAGCTATAAGTTGTTGACATATGTGATGCATTTGAGAAAGAAAAACAAAGTGACAACGGTGACATACGTCTTGCTTGTGGGAGGCAACGCGAGAATAGCCAATATCATGGTTCCCAGTGAGGTAGAAAGTAGGAATGTCCATACCTCTGCCTTGTGAATTCAAACTAAACACATGCTCAAACCGGCTTAGAGATTCCTGCCATCTGATATTCAGCATTTCCATCACCAATTTTGCTACACAAATTCCGAGCAAGAAACGAAGAAGTATTGAGAAAAGAGAAGAGCTTACTCTTCCTCGGGGAGAAATGGACCGCCGTCGAAGTAATCACCTAAGAACAAAACAGCGTCCGGTTTGAAAGGCAAGATGGACTGAAAGAAGGATCTTCGCATGTTGATATCAGTGTAAAACTGTGCTACTTCCAAAGCTAGCGTCTTTGACGACAAACGAAACGATGTTTTATCCATCAGCTGCATAAACACAATTCAGATAATTGACTCCACATTTAACACACAGCAAGATCAAAAATGCATTTTGAAGAGCTTGTTCACCTGTGGATCAGTAACAATGGCTACTTTAGTAAACTTCTCACCACTCTCCACTCCATTAGTCTGTTGAGAAACAAAAGAAAGAAGTCAATCACAATTCGTTTTCTTCATCAAGAACAGATGATTCGAGATTCGTATACATTGGCCTTTTAATTATTTTAAAAATTAGTAAGCAACGAGAAAATCGGACTTCGATTTAAAAAAAAAATGCTTCTTTTGAATCATTTCGAGTAAGCTCAGGACGATTGCATGAAAATTTTCTCTTCATTTCAGAGAGAAGTAAGCAAATTACACAATCGGAAGTCGGAAACAATGTCACTGAATCCCCAAGATTGAGCATCGGTTACGGAATTAGAGAGAGAGAGAGAGTGAGGGAGAGAGACCTTGGGAAGATGGTGGTGAGGCCAAGAGCAAGTGAAGAGAGAAGGAAGCCAGAAGGCGAACATTTCGCCGTAGAGGATCGTCGCAGCCCAGATGAGACATAACGCCACCGTGAGCTTGTGGTGGTGTTTCATCTTTCCGAGCACCTGAATCTTCTTCTTCTTCTTCTCGGATTTAGTTTCCCCGAGATTTCAGGTGCTTCTCTTCGCTAGTTGACCAAAAGGAGCGGTCAAGTCGCGACGCGACGCTGGGATCTGCGTTTGAAAGTAATACCGTAACGCCGAAAGTGAAACCGCAGCGCAGAGTGTGGGTCACCCAAAACGCCACGTAGTTTTATAGATTTTAAACAGCACACATGTTTTGCGAGGCGAGCAACAATAAGCCGTAACGGAAAATTTCAAATGGAACCAAATCGGAATTGATTAAATTGAAACCGAACCGATATGTTACTTGTTTAATTAACTTGTTACTTTTGTCGTCATGTCTTGACTTTAACTACGATAGCAATGTCAGGTAATAATATATGCCTTATAGGCTAATACTCCCTTTATGCATGCAATTCATGTTTTTATCGTAAGAAAAAAAATCAGGTTGCATAAATTAAATAAAAAAAGCACCAAACTACAACAAGGACATTTGACTATCAATGTGATTGGGGCAAGCATGGAGCGCATACATAGATCCGTCTTGAACACCATTATTGAGCAAAGACTCGTCGTCTACGATTCCTTCAAGTACAAATCTTCTAAAGCTGTTTCTCACCGGATCCCAAAATAAAACATAGAACGATTTACCAAACACGGATGGTACGAAAACAAACTCACCAGCATGAGTGCAACCTGTTAGGTTGAAACAAGTATGCAAACTCTCATTAAAGTGACCTACAGGCAGTGAAATAGAGTCATGACTCGACCACTTGTGATTCTCTGCGTCTTCCAAAATCCAGAGTTTTCTAAGGTAATTACGTCTATCAAGACAAGCTAATTTCCCATCATAAGTCATCACCCTATCTTTACTAATAACCGATGGTAATTCTATCATACTAAATTTCTCATATCTGACATCAAAACTCATTATAACACAAACACCAGTAGGATAGATATCTGCTAGATAATATATCACCCCTTTAATGCATCTTCCAGTATGAATAGAAGCAAGATGTTTATGTTTTGTGTTGACCGTTCTCCATGATTCTTGAGCTGATCCCAATGTTAAAACCTGGCACGCATCGCAATATCTGCTCAAAGGCATGCACACTACTTTGTGTTTCCTTTCAATTGGATCGTACCCTAATAACACGTTTATATAATTACTGTTCCAGCTCGTTCTTGGTCTGGGTAAGGTTAACATCTGTCTCTTGCTAGGGTTCCAAAACTGTTGGCGTTGCTGATCCTTGAAAGCAGATCAAGCCGTGGACAGATTCCGTAAGAGACAAGTAACTAAATTCATCTGGGATTTTCATATGATAACGATCAATCGGTTGAGAAGAAGAGTAAGACTTGTTCGATTTCTGATGAAGAGTGTGAGTATGTTGAGGAATCGAATAAACAAACAGCTTGCCATTTTTTCTGAAGCAGACTAGAAGACTCGGCTGTTGGGAACGAGTTTCGAACAAGTTTATGAAATATGGATCGGTGGTGATTGATGACCAAAGCTTTGACACGCAACGGAACCTTGCAACAGATTTCTCAGGCAGCCTTAAGAGTATCTCTGAGGTTAGATCGCGAGGAAACGATTGTGTTCTTCTTCTGTAGCTTTTTAGTTTCTTCTCTTCTTGTTGCTCCATCTTCTGGTCAAAACCCTAAACTTCTCCGGCTGCGTTGCTATCGACTTTAGTTACATTAATAATTTTACATTTATATACGTCATAATGTCATATGCTCTAGGGTAATTAATTATTATTAGTTTTAAAAATTATTTAGTTTTAAGTCGGTATTATATCATATAATAGTATTAGTATATTTACCATGCGAATTAGTGTATTAGTATAAGATTTTGTTGCTCATTCGTCTAATCTTTGAAGCAATTGTAGGAAAATCCATTCTTAGATGCTTGTTTCTACAAAATGATTTCAGGGAATGGAAGTTTCAAATGTGGCTAAAGACATGTGTGAGTGGTAATCAGAATTCAAAGTTCATTGTGTAAAAGATCAAAAATAACCAACACGTCTATGAAATAGTGTTTGAGGGTGATATACAAAGTCCCAAGAGGAGAAGAAGTCCTTATGGTTATGGTGAAGGCAAGAGACGACACAGAGATGAACGTTACACTAAGGACAAGAGGTAAGAGAAATGCAGAGGAAGGAGAAGAAAATTGTAGAGTTTGTGAAGCATTTGATTTGAGAATATGGTCCTCTGTGTCTTACGCTATTTTCAGACCAACCCAAAGAACGTTTTTGATTTTTTATTTAATTTAAGCGAATTAATTGTTATACCTTAATTTCTTCAGTATTCGAGCTAGCTAACGTAAGTTAGGTCACCTATATTATTTGGATAAGAGGATAAGGATATAATTATGGGTCCGTTTAATTATTGAAAGGGAAACAAAACGGCACACCGTATGTCTCGGCTGGAGGAAAACGACAGCACATCCATCGTGTAATTAGTTTTAATCATAAACATAAACCGAATAATTACCTTATGATAGACAAACAGAAATGTTCCACACCGACACATGAGAGATGTTGTCGTCGTGGGAATTAGGAAGCAACCTGGTCGTGTTTTAGACATGACACACTTCGTATTATATTTTTAACATTGTTGAATTCCTTTTCTCTGCCAAATTTTGAGAATAAATGAACTTAATATATTGTTTGAAATTAAACTCAACGTCATTGTCATACTGACTCGGTTTTGGCTGGCACTTGCTTGACAGTTCAAGACTTTGAGTTATTAGTTAATATTCACATGCCCAAAATAGAATCAAACGAGAACTTTCCCACCCAATTATTTGAATACATTTACCCACGCAGACGAAAATGGGAAAATTTTACAATAATCTGTAAATGAAACTGACCACCATGACCATATTGATCTTATTCTTGCACCCGTGATCTCGCATTATCACATGTAAATTGGTTTTATTACGATTACTCGAAAAGACTAACCTGATAAAATATATATTTGGCAATTTTGTGTGCTTCAACGGTCAAATGTGAAGAAAAAAAAGGTTAATAATTAAGAGAAATCATGAAAGCAAGAACTACACATGATGCGATGTTCAACGAATAAATTATCCAACATATTAGTTGCAAGTTGCAACTAATTACGTACGAACAACAATGGTTTGGTTCACGAGCGCTCCCCATGGACATAAATTACTAAAAACAAAGAATAATGGAATTACATTTTTGATATTCTTTTATGCGGTCACTGACTCAGTAGTACAATTTGATTTCAGAGGAAATACTAATTATAACAAACAATGTAACACGTACATATATATCTTTTTGAAGTATGTAGTTGTATTTTATCCTATAGCTATATATACGGATTTGAAAATTCGAACAAATATATTACACGTGAGTCATTAGACTGTTTAGGTTCAGCTTAGACATTAATCCATTGCGGATTTGTAGGGAACTCATGACTAAATGGTTTGCTTACCCCTAAAATTAGTTAGCTTTTGGCGATTAGACACCCAACACTGATAAAGAATAATTTATTTTTTGTTTTTAAAACATTTCTTTCTTTTCCTCTTTTCATTTATTTTGTATTTAGACGCAAAGTAAGTTGAATAAAAAGAGAGAGTAAAGAAGCAAAGATAAATATATAGTTTGGCAAAAGCAATGATGTGACAATTTAAAGAACCAATTATATCCAACCTTCCTAGTGATCTTCAGAGTGGTCTCCATTGTATGAAAGCTACATTCTCTTTTTTTGGGGTTAAAGTGGGATTTATATTTGATTTCGTATTTTAGATTTAAATATCAAAAGCTTGCTACTGAATTAATTCAAAATACGATGAAATCTAAAATAAAAAAAAAACCTTCTAAAGCGCGTATGTTATGAAATCTACAGGCAGCGTTATTATTAGTTTATCATATGGGGTCAGACCATAATCATGATACACCAACGATGAACAATTATTTTTGAATGTAATTAACGGTACTATTATTGAAAAGAATAAAAAAAAATTAAAAACAATTTATTAGTTAGACAGAAACAAATGCGCCTATGTGGCTTGGATTCTTATTGACTAAATCGTGCTTGACAGCTTTACTCTGTAAAAACTCGGTTTTACGAGCAGAAACAGTATAAAATCTAGCCAAGAATATTTACTTTACAAAAATTATTAGACTTCAAAACACACACAAAAAAAGTTCCTAAAATTTCTCATTTTTCTTTTTTCACAAGACTAGATTTTGGCACCTGGTTTTAGAAAGAGAGAGAGAAAGAGAAAGAGAGGAAGAAGATGAGAAAGAATTGGGTTGTGGTGGCTCTGTTCACAGTATGCATTGTAGGATTTGAGCTTAGATTCATCCATGGAGCCACAGAAGCATCAGACAGTGAGTTTCTTCTTCTTCACTTCTTTCTCGCTTTTGATTTTAAAAGCTTAATGGGTTTCTCAAATTCTCGATCTTTTTGGTATATACTATCACTTTCTCTAGGTTTCAGCTTTGATTCTGTTCTCATTCTTCATCCATTACCCAAAGTTTCAGTTTTTTTCTTCATCTCTCAAAAATGAAAATTTCCCCAAATCTCAAATCTTTTTAGTTTATTTGGGTTAAATCTTGAACCTTTCTCGTCTCTGTCTTTCCTAATTTCTTATGGAACCAAGAACAAAGTGTTGTAGAGTTTATCTAGACTCTCGATGATCTCAATTCATGGACCCTAACACAAGATCATTTGGTATTAAAAGTCATAAGCTTTTGACTAAAAACTAGACTTCAAAGCAGTAACTGATGATTACTTTCAAACTCTGTTGATTGGATTGATCCCTAATCGTCTTTGATTACAAAATCTCTGCAGCTTCGGCGTTGAACACATTGTTCACAAGTATGCATTCTCCAGCACAGTTAACGCAATGGACTGCATCAGCTGGTGATCCTTGTGGCCAGAATTGGAGAGGCGTTACTTGCTCCGGAACACGAGTGACTCAAGTGTTAGTGATTTTGTTCATTTCTTGTATCAACATCTTACTTTGAATCATTTAACATACAATGTGTTTGTTATATCTACTTTGCAGAAAGCTACCAGGTCTTGAGCTCTCTGGAACACTTGGATACATGCTTGATAGATTGACTTCTCTTACAGAGCTGTAAGTTTAATCCCTCAATTGCTCCAAATTGTTTAATCTTGTTATGTGCTTAGGGATGATCTAGAATCTTTGATGGAAACTTGCAGTGATCTAAGCAGTAATAACCTTGGAGGTGATTTACCATATCAGCTTCCTCCAAATCTGCAGCGACTGAATCTTGCAAATAACCAATTCACTGGAGCTGCCATATACTCAATTTCTCAGATGGCACCACTCAAGTATCTGTAAGTAATTTGCTTCACTTCACATTTCTCTAGACATATCTTCTTCATTAAAGATGTGAATGTTAATGTTTTTTGTCTCTTGCAAATATAATCAGTAATCTTGGTCACAATCAGTTTTCTGGAAAGATATCTGTTGACTTCACCAAGCTCACATCTCTCACAACCTTGTAAGATCCTATAATAAAGTCTCCGATTGTTTTTCAGTTTTTTTAGTCTTAGTAAACTATTTGACAAAAGTACCTCATTGTGTTTCAGGGACTTCTCTTTCAATTCTTTCACAATGTCTCTACCGGAAACTTTTACCTCTCTTACAAGTTTAAAATCACTGTAAGCATCTGATCTAGCTTTCATAGGTTTTCAAAAAAGTATATCAGCTACTTAAACATGTGGATGTGAACTTGACAGATACCTTCAGAACAATCAATTCTCAGGCACAATCGATGTCTTAGCTGGTCTTCCTCTCGAGACTCTGTGAGTAAACCTAACCCATATTACATGTAACACTGGTTTTTCTATAGACAGACCTTCATTAATGCTGGTTCTTGCTCAGGAACATTGCAAACAACGATTTCACTGGCTGGATCCCTAGTTCTTTAAAGGGCATTAATCTGCTGTAAGTTCTCATTTCACAAATGTTTCAACTTTTTTTTTCTTTGAACTTTTGATCTCACTTTTCTTGTTCTTGCAAACAGAAAAGATGGTAACTCGTTCAGTACTGGACCTGCACCTCCACCACCACCTGGAACACCTCCAATCCATGCCTCACCGAGCCATAAATCCGAGCCTCACCGGTCTAGTGGCGATTCCACCAGCAATAGAGATTCCAAGAAATCAGGAATTGGAGCTGGTGCTATAGTTGGCATAATCATTTCATTAGTACTCGTTACAGCTCTTGTGGCTTTCTTCTTGGTCAAAAGAAAAAGATCAAAGAGATCATCATCCACGGACATTGAGAAAACCGATAACCAGCCTTTCACTCTTGCTCCAACCGACTTCCATGGTACTCCACTTATATGCATACATACATTTTTATCCTTTTCAAAAGTTTAAAAAGGTTTAATTCAAGACTCCATATGGTTGCAGAAAACAACTCTATTCAGAGTTCTTCATCAGTTGAGACGAAGAAACTGGATACTTCCTTGTCTATTAATCTCCGGCCTCCACCAGCTGATAGACACAAATCGTTTGATGATGAAGATTCCACAAGAAAGCCTGTTGTTGCCAAGAAATCCACTGTGGTGGTTCCTTCGAATGTGAGGGTTTATTCGGTTGCAGATCTTCAAATAGCGACTGGAAGTTTCAGCGTAGATAATCTTCTTGGAGAAGGGACTTTTGGACGAGTGTACAGAGCTGAGTTTCACGATGGAAAGGTATTATTATTAGCAATAGTTAATCATAATCTTTGTCTTGTTAACATGTCATAATGTTCTTATCTTTCTTTTAGGTTCTTGCTGTGAAGAAAATAGATTCGTCTGCTCTTCCGCATGGCATGACCGATGATTTCACTGAGATAGTCTCGAAAATCGCCAGCTTGGATCATCCAAATGTGACAAAGCTTGTTGGTTACTGTTCTGAGCATGGACAACATCTCGTGGTCTATGAGTTCCACAAAAACGGATCATTACATGACTTCTTACACTTATCAGAAGAGGAAAGCAAAGCGTTGGTGTGGAATTCACGTGTCAAGATCGCTCTTGGGACTGCACGCGCATTAGAGTAAAGTCCAAAAACAAATTCATTTGCTTAGCTCAGCTCAGCTCAATTGTGTGTGGATCAATGAAGTGTATTTATCTCTCTGTTGCAGGTACCTTCATGAAGTTTGTTCACCATCCATAGTTGACAAGAACATCAAATCAGCCAATATCTTACTCGACTCAGAGATGAATCCTCACTTGTCAGATTCAGGTCTCGCAAGCTTCCTTCCCACAGCGACTGAGGTTGGATATATACAAACTCTTCTCCAAAATCTTTACTAAAATCTCAACTTATTTGTTGGACTTAGATTATAACATTCTGATATGTGCAGTTACTAAACCAAACTGATGAAGGATACAGCGCGCCTGAAGTATCAATGTCAGGCCAATATTCTTTGAAGAGTGACGTTTACAGCTTTGGAGTTGTGATGCTTGAGCTTTTAACCGGGAGAAAACCATTCGACAGGTAAACTCTGTTATGATCATAGCTAGGCTTGCTTTTAGATGAGGAATGTGTTTCTGAATTTTGATCTTGAAAACTTGAGCAGCACAAGGTCAAGATCTGAGCAGTCATTGGTTAGATGGGCAACACCACAGCTTCATGACATTGATGCTTTAGGCAAAATGGTTGATCCAGCTCTTAAAGGACTTTATCCGGTTAAATCTCTCTCTCGGTTTGCAGATGTTATTGCTCTCTGCGTCCAGGTAAGAATAATGGTTAATGAATCTTGTGAGTAACATGCAATGTCAAGAATGTATTTACAAGATTTTGGGTTTTGGTTTTGTATGTAACAGCCGGAGCCAGAGTTTAGACCACCAATGTCTGAAGTTGTGCAGGCACTGGTTGTGTTAGTGCAGAGAGCTAACATGAGCAAGAGGACTGTGGGACTTGATCCATCACAACGTTCTGGTAGTGCCGACACAACCAGTGATTACATGTAAATTCATGGCCAGAGAGAAAGAGGATGGAACAATTTGCTCCGTTGTATGAATGAAGTCACAAAGACAACAGAAAACTGAACGTTTTTTACTTGGGTTTTTAGAAAATTGGAAGATAGACAACAATCAACCCTTCACGCAGTGTATAATTCAACTGTTTTGTTGTTATATATGTTTCTAAATTTGTAGCTTTTTTTAGATCATTGACATGAACAAAATTCTTTCTATATATTTACGTTATCTACATTGGTTATATTTGAGTTTGGTTCAATTCTTGGTGTTCCTGTCAGTCAAATGAAGAATTCGCAACGACTTTGATAGTTTGGGTATAAAAAGTGTAAGAGGTTGTTTTACTAAAGCCAACGTAGTAGAATCAGCAAACAATTCAAACTTTTGTTTGTTTGTAGTTGGGCCGAATCTTTATAATTGGCCCGAGACTTGTCGGAACAGTGACGCCGCCTTGAGCCACACGATAAAGTTAAAAATAAGGGCAAATATTTTTATTGGTTGATCTCAGTGAGTTTAGCTCTTAGTCCATAGTTGTCTAAACGCTTGGCTTGCGCTTCTGACTCGTCTTGTAGATATAATGAAAGATGGAACTCGAAATTGAGAGGACTATGGAGAATGCGAGTTTCAATTAGAGCATGATACTTCTGAGAGCCCTAGATTTAGTTTCTCTGATTTGTTCGATACACAAGTTACTTGATATCGAATCTAATACTTGTTGTTTGTATTTTCAGAGGTGAAAGATGGCGGCAGTTTTAATAACAACAAATGGGGAGTCTTTTGTGGTCGATCTTTGCACGATAGAATGTCCTCTCACATGCAGTCACTTCATAAATCTTTGCGGGTGAGTTTTCTTGCTAAATTATTGATTACACATTGAGTTATTACTTCTTAATAGCTTTCTTATCCATTGAGTTTTCTGCAGGAGTCAATATTATGACAATCGTACACTCTTCTCAATAGAGAAGGATATTATCTCTACCACAGAAAATTATCCAATCGGGGACAATCTTATAGAACTCTGCAGCGATATCGACCATTCCTCTGCCATGCACTGAAGCTGGTATGTATGCAATCAGAGCTCATAGGACGATACAGGAAGTTGAGTGCTACTCCCAAGTACATGATGCACTACATTTAGAGAGACTTTTGTCTCTTTTCTCTCTAGAAAAAACAAGAGACAATTCAAATATTTAGGAAATCTAAAAAACATCTGAAAATCGTTTAACTATGACATTCGAGACTGAAAAATAATTATGGAGAGTGATCTAATGCAAACTCCATCATCTTTACTAGTGCAAATTGGGTGTACTTCAGATTTTAATATTGCTTCCACCACCGATATGGGGAGAGGCATGGATTCATTTTACCCATACTATTTGTTTTAGACTCCTGTAACTCATTACCAGAAATTTGTTTTCAGGTTACATGATATTAGAGTCATCAAAAGTTACCAAAAGTTCAGTGCCACTCTAAAGTACATGCACTACATTTAGAAACTTGTTTGTCATGTGTTATGATAAAGGAAAACCGTTTCTTATCCAATTGCAGAATAATCTGTGAGTGAAGAGGAGATTCTAGGCTAGGTTGAATGAAAGTAACGCTAAAGATAAGAGGAAGAGTTTCTAAATTTTTCTTGATTGATTATTAAAACTGCAGGTAACGACCTTATTAGGTTCTAAAGACATAAAACTCAAAAGGCTAAACCGACTAAAGCTCGGCCTAATAACAAAAGCCAAAACAATTAGTAATATTTCCTATATCATGTTCTCTCTCTCATTGACAAAATGTCTGTGAATATTTCCACGATTTTGGGTGAAGCCATGGATAAATTTCAAGCAGTTACATGAGTTTAAGGAATCCTCCACTTGAAAGGTAATCCAAATGCTCCTCTTAAAGTCTCTCAGTATAATAAGCCTGATAACTTGGTATCGGACCAGTGTGTGTCGTATTGCATTGTTTAAACATGAAGTTAAATGTAATCAATAACTCGTTATATATGAGATTGTTTCAGTTCTCGTTCATAACCTATTGAGTGTTTCAGAGGAATCTACTTTGTTGCAAATAACAAAACTTTAAAGACTTGAGAATTTATGGAGTCAAAATGTATGAGACACTGAAGAACACAACAGAGTAAATAACACAAGTCTGGAATAAACAAAAGAAGCAGTGCAAAAGAGAAACAAAGACAAACGAGTTCTCTCTCTCTCATTCTAATTGTAGACCATGTATTTGGGAGTAGCACTAAACTTCTGGTAACCTTTGATGACCTTGTTCACTGCATCGAGAAAGTCCTTCTCAGTCACAGTCTTCCTCCGAGCTCTAATAGCATACATACCAGCTTCGGTGCACACACTCCTGATATCAGCTCCTGCAAAACAACACCCAACGTCAAGAACAATTCACAAGAGACCAAAAAGAGAAGAAGAAGAAGCAAGAGATCGATCATTACCAGTCGAGTTTGGGCAGAGACGAGCAAGGAGTTCAAAACGGATGTCTCTTTCGCAGTTCATGGTACGTGTGTGAATCTTAAAGATCTGCGTTCTGCTCTCCAAATCAGGAAGACCAAACTCAACCTTACGATCAAGACGTCCAGGACGTAGAAGAGCAGGGTCCAGCGTATCAGGCCTTGAATATACAATAAGATAAACCAATGAGCCAAGCGTCACAATTGTGTTGTCTTATGAAGTTTACTTAAGGCTAATTAATGGAATCGTGTGACGGACCTGTTTGTAGCCATAAGAACCTTGATGTTACCACGTGCGTCAAACCCATCAAGCTGATTCACAATCTCAAGCATAGTACGCTGCACTTCGTTATCACCACCAACACCGTCGTCAAACCGTGCACCACCAATGGCATCAACTTCGTCAAAGAAGACAATGCAAGCTTTCTTGGACCTTGCCATCTGACAAAGCGAGTATTACACAGTATCAGAACAAACTATAGCCAGAACAAAACTCAGATTGCAGCAAGGAGTTTAGACAATAAGTTACCTGAAACAGTTCACGAACCATCCTAGCTCCTTCACCAACGTACTTCTGAACGAGCTCACTGCCAATAACTCTAATAAAGCAAGCATCGGTCCTGTTGGCCACAGCTCTAGCCAGAAGAGTTTTCCCGGTACCAGGAGGACCGTAGCAGAGCACACCCTTGGGAGGATCAATACCAAGCTTCACGAATTTCTCCGGATGAAGCATAGGCAATTCAACAACCTACATCCAACAACAGACAGTAAAACTCTTATTCAGTTTTCTTCCTAGAAGGCACTGTACCACAACAGTAACTCTCGGTAACGAGAGAAGATAAGGGACACAGGATATTAACAAAGTTCAACATACCTCTCGCATCTTCTCAATCTGCTCCTTGCAGCCACCAACGTCATTGTAAGTTACATCAGGTTTCTCTTCTACAGTCATCATGGTGACACTAGGATCGATTTTAGGAGGCAGAGGGATCTGTATCTGATATTTGTTCCTATCAACTCTGCAAACACAAACCAAAGACATAACGTTTCTTGTAAGTTATCATCTATATGAGAAATATACATAGAAGACAGAGGGAAGTGATATTTAAACCAGAGAAAAATCTCAGTTTGTAAGCAGGAAACTTACCCTACTCGCATGCCTTCTTCAATATCAGTGGGAGAAACTTTATCGCCAAGACCAACCACAAACTGCAGATACGAATAGAAACAAAACGAGTTATATAAACCACAAATCAAATAGCTACACATGAATTGGGTTTTTGCAGGAACATTAGGCTCAGGAATTCACAGTACCTTAGCAATCTGTTTGACATTAATGACGTACTTAGCATCCTCAGTGTTGGGACTAATGATCTTTGTGCATCTCGCAACCTGCACACATTAAAGAAAAAAAATCTCAGTGAAGAAGAAATCTGAGAGAAGTGTATTAAGAAGGAACCGTTGCAAGAAAGAAACTATACCTGCAGAGGTTGTTCCTCTTGCATCATCTGCTTATCAGAGACGAGATCCCATTGACTTGGAGGAGCTAAACCAGTATCAGACTCCTTGATACCTAACAATGAAAGTGAAAAAGCTCATCAAGGTTTCCATATATGAAGCCAAACCAATTAGTCACTAATCGAAAGTAAGGCAAACAAAGAGTGACCACATACCACAGAGATCGTTGATCCTCTTCGCGAGCTCCTTGATTTCCTTTTCTACTTTCTTTATTGGAGCAGAGTAAGGCCCTAAACCCTGCAATAGGGTGAAGACTTAGTGAAATTAAGCTTATGAAGAGTATACAGATACAATCAAGTAAGCACAAAACTCGAGACTAAATACGCCAAATCTAGCTCGAATCACACAGGACGAAACCATCAAATTCGTTTAGCATAGTGACGAAACCTAGCAGATAGTTTCAAGAGCAACGCGAATTTGACTAACGAGGACTCGCCTAAAAACTGGATCCAAAATCTCCAGATGACCCAGAAGAGTTAAAGTCTAAGAGAGAGGATGCTTACGTAAGTCTTGAGGAGAGCGATGTCATCTTCGTCAAGCGGGCGAGGGTTCTTCTCTTCTCTGATCTCATCTTCGATATCTTTCACCATTCTCGCCGGATTCCAATCGGAGATTTGAGATATCGATTATGTCAGTGGGAATTTATCTTACGGTTTGTCTTGCTGGAGAGGAAAAGTATTTCTGGAGTTTAAGAAAAGAAAAGTGCCGTAAAGTGGGCCGTTAAATTGGGCCTTTGCGCTTGGCTCATATAGAAGTTTGCCTTTATTGTTTTTTCCTCCCTCAGTTTCCTTTTTATTTTGTTTCGTTCTCAAATCTTTATTTCGTGTTTCCTTGGGTGATTTTAATTGTAATCTGAGAAAATAAGAAGCTTATTGTATTGTTTTCCTTTTGTTGTGCTAAACTGAAAATTCAACTGGTCGTCAAAAAAAAAAAAAAAAAAAAAAAAAAACTGAAAATTCAACTGTTTCCAGGTGGCAAGGAATCAAAAGACAAAAAAGAAAGAATTGGAGCGTAATTTAGCTTCAAACATCTGAAACTTTGTTTAAAAAAAAGCCTAAAATGCCAAAAAAAAAGAGTTAGACTAGATTACGATATTTAAGAACATCAATCTTGTTGAGATCAAAGGATTCGCAAATCTTTAGTATGATCTCCTCGCTGAGCCCTTCTTCCTCGTTAGCCTCACGAAGTAGTTGATACAACTCTTCCGATGGCAGCAAAACCTGTTTTTTTTAAAGAGAAACAAAGACAAGATGAGTAAACAAGAAACCTTTAGATTGAGTTATTTTGATGACAGAAATATTAGCTTACACATGTTGGAGATAGAGATTTCTGTTCCGGTTTGCTGTTGTTGTTGTTCTCGTTCTTGCTTTCATTTGCATCATCAGTTGAGTCTGGTTTCTCAGGAGTTGACCCGTTTGAGATGAGCTTAAGCAGCTTCTCACTTCCCTTCAATGTCAATAAAGATGAAATTTGAGTTACTCTACAAACCTCTGCGATAATGGAATTATGTACCAAGGAAGTAAAACCGACAGACCTGAAGAGCTCGCCAGTGAGAATATGTGCGGAATAAGACCCAGAAGAATGCTATGTTTGGTAATGGCAATACCTGAATGGAATAGAGAAAGGCTTTGTTGGTTTATGAGACTTGATTTGAAGAAACAAATCGAGTTAGAAGCTAGCTTCATACTATATATACATACCATAAATGCACTGGTCAATGGAAGCAAAGTTACTGAACCAATCAGGTACTTCTTGTGCAGGATTGTTCCACTAGAAATCAATTTAGAAAACCATTCATGTTAGAAAGATCATAGATTCGCAACACAAGCCACTCAAGAGACAGTGTGAAAAGCAAATTACCTCATGGCAATGTGGTGTAGCCTCCTGCGTACAAGTCTAGGATCTAAACTGAAACATTTGAACATGGATTTAGCTAAAACCGTAACACAATGAAGGCTTTGTCAAAAAAGATCATTCACTAGAGAGATATTGGTTACAAAATTTCAAGGAAAGGAGAGAGAAGAGAACCTTGTAGGGTAATTGATTTGTACAGAAGTGACCTCCTTAGATATAGACTTCAAGAAAATCTCAGACGGCTTAACACGAGCCAGAAGCTTCAAACCAATCCTATATATTCAAGACCACAAAAGACCACATTTTAACATTTTCGCCAATCAAAACAGAGACCAAAGCCATAGCCTCAAGAAATGTCTCAACTACAGAATAAAAGAGAGAGTGAAGAATTCACAAACCCATGAAGCTTGTTCTTCATTGACCCTTGAGGCGCTTTCTCAATACCCATCCAAGCTTTATTCATCTAACCATTACAATAACAACAACTCATCAAACTGATTATAAAAAAACATTTTTTTTTTTCATTTCTCATTCCAATTTGAGGTTCCAAATCAGAAAACTTTTACTCAGAAACAAAACCGAAGCTTATTGGTCACAATTTTTCTACCTTAAATCTCACTACACGCCACAAAAGCACACGGGTTTGTTTATATATAGAGGAGGTATGGTCCAATGTGTGTACCTTGTCAGAGATGAAATCGACGAGAAGCTCTGCGTTGGCATTGATGGGTTGCGATTCGGATGATAGTTTCTTCCATAAACCTCGTAGAGTGGTCGGAGTAACACCGGACGGCGATTGAGCGGCGAAAGGATCAACAGATCTGCTGAAACACCAGGTCTTCCCTTTAATCGGGAACACCACCAATCTCGCTCTCATGATCACACTAAAAGAACAGAAAGCAAATGAAAAAAGATCTCTCTGCGTAGAGCGAAACTTCAACAAAAAGCTCCGATCTTTAGTGAGGATTTAGTCAATTTGTCATCTGGGTAATGCTTTAAACGACGTGGGTTTTTGTATATTCAATGGAAAAAAATCAAAGCTTTAAGCTTAAGGTAATTTTGGCGATGAAGACCGACAAACGCCTAAAATATTTTCACGAGGAAAGTCGAAGAAGCGGCGGCGAGGCAAATATATACACAAAATCCTCATATATGGACAAATATATACACGCACAAGGGTGTGTATGTATTACACAAACAATCTTTGAAATCGACTTGCTATTTGGTATAACCAAAGATTTGTCTTGGATCAGAATTGATAATGATAATGACAGATTAGAATTAATAACAAACGTTTTGGATAAGTGTATTTATAACTCATGCAATTAGAAGCTGACACATCACTAAGAAGGTTTGGTAATTATACTAGAGGAACACTGTATCAGATGGATCAATGAGTTACAGAGACGTATGGCTTTATTTGTATGATACACTAATAACCTATGCACAACAAAAGAAAGAAGAAGAGAATTAGGCTGTTTACGATGAGAACTCACAAGACTGAGAGATTGTGTTAAACTCTATGCGTGGTTGTTAATTTTATTCAGGATCTGCTACAAAATTAGGCTGCTCGTTTTGGCAGAGATACTCATCGCAATCTGAAGCTGTTCCCCAGTCTTTTCTCAGTCTCAAGATATCCTCTGTAAAAGTAGAACCTGAGGCACCAATGAACACGCTTGACATAGCAGATATCGTCTTATCTAACATTGCTTCCACCTTACAAAAAGGGGAAAATCTCAGATTATGATTTGTTGATTCTTGTATGATTACATTCTTTCAAATCCAGAGAGGAGAGATGTTTATTACCTGTGAATCGCCCTCGAGACCATGTCTGTATAACAATGCATCCCATTTCTCAGCTGAATCACGAGGTGGTCGCTTCACGAGAGGAACAGTCTTTCCGTTTAGGATCAAGAGTGATTGTAGCAGACCAGTTTCGCTTTCGGCTGCATCAGTAGAAAGGTAAATAACCGGTGCCTCCACCTTCTCAATCACACGAGCGATGCAGCCAGCAGCTTGAGGAATTGGGTAAAAGCAACTTGGGTTCTTGGCATTACTACAACATGAATAAAATGAACCGAGGTTGAGCAAAATCACTATAGACAAGTGACAACTTGGTCAATGAGAGATAAACCTAAACTAAGTCCATTTGTAGCTCCAATTATCCATTCACAAAAGTAAAGCCAAGCTTCTAAAAGTAAAGCCAAGCTGCCTAAATTATCATCAAGTCTAGAGTTTAGCTTCAAAAAGTTATCACTAAATTTGGACCTATAAGTCAATCAAAAATGTGGAAAATGCAACATACCAGAACTTCAAGAAACCATGCCTGCGGAAATGAAGAGCAACGTAGTTCTTGCCAAGAAAAGTCTGGATGAATCTCTGTGCAGTGAGCAAAATTAACCGGTTTGGCTCAATCAAAGTCTTGCACTTGTGAGCCACAGGACCACCAGGCTGCATCACCCATTCTCTCTCAACATTAGCATAAAACAAGTCCCCAATCGCAATAACATCGTCATCCGATCTGAAACTAGTCTCCACTTCCTCAGCTGTCTTGTTGCTTGGCCTAGCAATATCTTCTTCCCATGGCGAGTCTAGCTTCCCACCAATGGTAATCCCCAAAGCTTTCAACTTTGTAATATGCTCTTTATCTACATAACAAGCCTCCGGTTTCGAGAAGTAACATATAAATCTATCGATATGAAGATGATGATGCTTCTTCCTGTTCTTATCCTTCTTCCAGAATTCATCAAAAGAAACCACTACATTCCTCCCTAAACAAGTATTGATCCGATCAATGTCAATGATTCTACTGTAATGGTAGTCAAATCTGTGGCTAGGGATCACGAGGATCCGATTCAGCAATGCTGCAAAGAACATATGCTTCTCAAGGCAAATCAAGTGATTACTCATCTGACCAGATAAGCAAATGGCGAATAGAAACTTATCTGGCCTCGGTTTCCATTGAATCTTCTTCCTCCCGGCCAACTTCTGATCAACTCTCCGGCAAATCCCCACCGGAGAACCATCTGATGATCCGTCGATGCTAACATTTCCAGTTCTGTGCGGCGATAGTAATGCATTCTGGATCTGTCTGTTCAGTGAAATCTGCCGGGAAACTGCGGATTTCACGTCTTCGATTGTAGAGGAATTCGACAATGTGTGGTTCCAGATTGAGAAGAGATCGATTTCCTGCTTCCGGAGAAGGTACAGCGCTTGGAGATCCGATTCCTGAGCCCGACGAGTCCCAGTGTTTTGCTGGAATACAGAAACAGGAACTTTGACGGAGAAGTAATCGCCGAAATCGGTGAAGAGGTAAACGAAGACGAGGACGAGAGGGAGGAAGATGACGATGAGCTGTCCCTTAGTGAGATTGAGCTTGAGATTCCGTCTTAAACGTGATCGGAGACTCTCCACGTCGAAGGTAGGTCGTTGCTCCATGATTTGAGAATCTGTTTCCTCGAGCAGCTTCCGGTGATCGCCTTCTTCATCCGGCGATGACGAGTCTTTCTCCATTACTGATGCGTCGCAGTCGTTGCCGGAGATCAAACCGGAACCGTCGACCCATATACTACTAGACTCATCTGAGATCCGACCCGCCTCACACCACGTGGCTCTTCTTCATTCACATTTTAAAATATTAGTACGACACCGTTTGATAAAAGAGTTCGAAAGCCCAACAGATGGTGACGGGTCGGGTCATTGGTAGTAGTATAGAACGACCCGGATGTCATCACGTGGCCTTACTTGATTCGTCCGTCGTCTCACCAACACAGAGCGGCACGTCGTCGTTTCGTATTAAGGCCCATTAGCCCAATAAAGAGTGATACGGGTCGGGTCACTAGAACAACCCGGGTCTCGTTATCCACCGCCTGCCTGGTTCAAGGCGTCAAAGGCTCAGACAGAAGTATCTTCTTCGTTGAAGTCTGATTGTGTGGCTTATCCTTCTCTGCTTTGTCTTAAAATTCCTGCAAAAACCCTCGTCTCTCTAGACAGTCTAAGAGCATATATTTCCTTAATATAATTTTACAAGACATTTCTGGTTGTTGTGTCGCAAAGAAAGAGGATTTCGAGTTCCTGGGCTGAATGAGCTCCCAATGCCTTCTTTAGGTACCTTTTCTGGTATTTTTTTCCAACATTTATCCTTTGTGGGTTTTGTTTGGTTACTACTGTTTGTAATTCTACTTTAGAATTGAGTGAGGCTCTCTTTCTGCTCAATTCTGTTTCTTATTTATTGGGTATCATTCTTGAGTAAAAGTTCATTGCATTTGCAATCTTTAGTCTCAACAAAGCTAAGCTATTTACATTTACATATTCATAGTTAGTGGATTGTTAAATGCATATGAGAAAAAGACTATTGCTTTCAATAGTTTGTAGAGAATGTTTTACTAGTGTTCTCCTTAGTTTCTCAACTCTTGGAGATTGGTTCTTTGCTTTGATTTTTCTGTTAAAAGCAACTGTTTAATAATCTTGCAGATATTGCTACTATCCAGCCTTCCTTGCAAGCTCATCTTGTTCCATTGGGTGCTCAGAGTATTATTATTCATGCGAAAACACTAGCTAATCCATGGAGACAGTCAAGTTTCTCCAAGAACTTGAGATTTTACACGGGCCATCTTCATGTCCGAAGAGGCAAAGTCCTTATCACTGCAGTGGCGGCTACTCTTGAAACCAAATATCCAGCTGCTCAGAAAGCAAACGAACATAGCTATTCCTCTTCTTCTTCTTCTTCGTCGAAACCTTCTGAGGATCGAAACGGAGGTTCTGATGAAGGCGAAGAGGCTGAAGAACAAGTGGATGACAGAGAAAGGTTGAGAAGGATGAGGATTTCCAAGGCGAATAGAGGGAACACTCCTTGGAACAAAGGCAGGAAACATAGTCCCGGTTAGTAGTTTTTGTACTTACACATATCTTAAAAAAATCTCTCTAGTTGGGAAACATATTGATAATTCTTTTTCTTCTTTTGCGTTTATGCAGAGACGCTACAGAAGATTAGAGAAAGGACTAAGATTGCAATGCAAGACCCAAAGGTGATGTCATGTAAGAATGAGTTATACATATATATATCTTCTTAGAAGAGTTGGCCCTAGTAACTCTAGTGGGACTTGAACTGATATTAATTGACAGATTATGTATACATACCATATAGGAAATGTTTGCTCTAATGCATCATCATATAACCTTTTGTGTCTTCTTCCTTTCGCTGAAAGTAATATTTGTTAATGCATACACTAAAGTGTCACTTCATTGTTATCTTAGTCTTGAGGTATATGAACCATATAGGAAAGCGTTTGCATGTAAACTTATGTTATGTTAGGGCGTTGTAGTTTATGTTTGCTCTATGCATCAGATTTTTCAATCCTAGTATAACCTTTTATGTCTTCTTCCTTTCGCAGATCAAGATGAAATTAGCGAATCTCGGGCACGCGCAAAAGTCAGTACCGGTTTTGTTTCTTCTTTAAAGGTGTTTTTTTTAACTGGATGGAAGTTCTTGTTTTGTCTCATCATGCTTGGATGATTTTTACAGCAAGGAGACGCGGATGAAGATCGGTGAGGGAGTGAGGATGCGATGGGCGAGGCGGAAGGAGAGGAGGAAAGTGCAGGAGACATGTCATTTCGGGTGGCAAAACTTGTTAGCGGAAGCTGCTAAACAAGGATACACAGACGAGGAAGAGCTTCAGTGGAACTCTTACAAGATCTTGGATCAGCAGAACCAGCTGGAATGGCTGGAGAGTGTAGAGCAGAGGAAAGCCGCAAGAGGAGCTAAAAGCAACAGAAGAGCGCCAAAATCTCCTGAACAAAGAAGGAAAATCGCAGAAGCCATAGCTGCTAAATGGGCTGATCCAGTAAGTTGCCTAAACCAACCAACGTTCTTGATGTTTTCTTCTTTCTTCTTGGCCATGTTTTTAACTTCTTTTCTTAAGTCTTACCGTGAAAGAGTTTGCTCTGGCTTGGCCAAATACCATGGGATACCTGCTGATGGTGTTGAGAGGCGTCGTAGAAGACCAAGTAGCGATGGAGAGCCGAGAAAGAAGAGCCCTACAAAGAAAAGTAGCAGAGATTCTTCAGAGACGGAAAGGCAAAGCCAAGTGAAAGTAGTGAAAGTACGGAAGCGCAAAACACCTGTTTATAAAGATCCTTTGGCGAGTTCTAAACTGGAAATGATCAAAAGCATCAGAGCTAAACGAGTTGCGGAAGAGTCTAAGAAGATGGATGCTGTGGAACGAGCAAGGTCAGTCTCAACTGTTAATATTATAATATATATCTCTCTGTTTGGAATTGTGAGCTAATCTTTTATCTTGTCAGGCTTTTGATCTCGGAAGCTGAGAAAGCTGCGAAAGTTCTTGAGATTGCTGCTATGAGAAGCCCTGTTGCTCAAGCTTCTTTGTTAGAGAGTAAGAAGCTCATAGCTGAAGCCACGCAGCTGATTGAATCTATAGAGATGAGGCAGATAGCATCTTCAGATGATGATGAGCCTAATAATAGTCTCCTGGAGGAAGACTGTGAATCCGAGACCGAGGAATACACAAACTATCAAGAACAAGAAGGAGAGATTAACGGAACACACACGTTCCCTATCAACGGAGAGAGTCTTCTTCACTTGAACATGAGATCTAGCGATTTGCCGACACTCAACATAGAAGATATCAAACTCGGGATGGGTCCACAACCAAACGGAACAAGAGTCAATCCAGCAGCAGAGTGTAATGGAGCTATGAAACTTGCTGAGAATCATCATCAACCTCTTCCGAATGGTTCTAAAGTTAACTACGGGAATGAAGAAAAGGCTGAGTCTTTGGAATCAGGAAATGTAACCAAGAAGTGGGTTCGTGGAAGGCTCGTCGAAGTCACAGAAGCAGCCTAACTTCTTCTATCAAAACTGGACTAGAAATGAGGTAATAATAGTGTTGTTGTAGCAGAGAAAAATGTATTTGTTCGGTCTTAGTGATTCAAATTTTTGGCTTATATTATTGGTGTCGAGAGTTTGAGGGATGCAGTTTCCAGTTTCTGACTTGCCAGTTGTAATCTATAAACTCAGTTGTATGTCAAGATCTTCAGGTTAGTAGTAAACAGTTGTCCCTACAATACTAAAACCATAGTTTCATATCATTCAAAAAACCATTACTCAGTAGAGGTAGTGGGCCCTAACAGAGCCCAACTTAGGAGTGTGGTTGAAGCATAAGATAGGGTTTATACTTTATTAAAAGAAAGAGTAACCTACTTTGGTCACAATCCAGGTTTAAGAAATAAGAAGTATCTATAAGATTTTCCCTAAGTTCCTTGTGTGTTTAGGAGTTGTGAAGATCAGGTTAGTGCGAGATAAGGCAATTTGATCTTCACAAACAGAACTAGTTAATCAATTTCCATGTTTGTTTTGGAGTTACGAAATCTATCGCGTATCTTGTGAACGTGTATATAAAGCAATTGCCGTCGATCAATGGCAATAACAAGTTTTTCCCTGAAGCTCTTACTTACTTCAAAAGGGTTTTAGTCCATCGCCATAACAAAACAGACGCAGCAAGTCTCCGACGATGACGTAGTAGAAGATCACTTTGGACTGATCCCTGTTCATCTGGTCATTCATAATATATTCCCAAGATGGTCGGTGAAGTCCGTGGCGCTAAGTCGTTGCGTATCGAAGGTTTGGTCGTCGATAATTCGCCATCCAAATTACGACCTATTGTTCCCGATCACCGTCTCCACCACGGCTCCTCATGTCCTTCGAAGTGAAGTAGATCTGTTATCCTACTATGCCCCTCAGCCTCAAGATCTTGATCTGTCTCTCGAATTCACTACAAAACCATAATTTATTACATATCACATATATCATATTATATGTCGTCTTAGAAGCTTAGATTACTTCTTGATCTTAAAAATGGTGCAATATACATTAGTCATATATAGACCACCACAAAATAACTGCTTGAATTTGAATTACATTAATCCCAGAAGATAAAACACCTGATCATTTATGTGAAAGCTTTACAAATTAGAAAATGCAAAGATATTTGTAGATGGAATATCCTAAAACAACTTGTTCTTAGGCTTACATATTTGTTTAGATGTTAGGTTTCAAAAGCTTAACTTTATAGAAGATGATAAATCAACGACTTGTAATTGCATTTTCATACTAGTGCAAATCAGGTGTACTTCAGTTTAAATATTTGTCATGTTATGAAATGATGAGCTAGTGTTCTTTTTAGAGACAACGCTAATTACAAATAGAATATTATGTAATTGGTGTTGGAATTTGTTTTGATGTCTAAGTTCTCTAATAATCTTGTTAGGCCATATACTTTGTGTTTTGGCCTAAGTAATATAACTAACACAATTCAGTTTGATGAAAACTTAAAGTCCATCTTGTTGCCACTGCGGCGGGTAGAGAGGTAAAAAAAATCGGTATTATTAAAATCGAACAATCATAGAAAAGGCTTTGTTGAGGCCCAATACCTACATCCTAAATTGTATGTATTTTATTTTCATGGTTAATCAACTTTGAGGAACTGACTTAAAATCAATTTTAAACGCATATCTAACACCACTCACTTGTGTATGAACTTTTGGAAAATCTTGAACCAGCCTTTGGTACTCATATTATAACAATCTCTAATTAAAAAGAGAATTAGTAACTTCAAAGCTGAAATCATTACTAAACAGAGAAATACATACATTGCAGAGAATCATCCTCTTCCGAATGATTTAGTAATGATTTCAGAGTCTAATGGAGCTAATCAAACTTGCTGAGAATCATCCTCTTCCTGAATGGTTGTAAAGTTTACTAGGGGATTGAAAACAAGGCTGCGACTTTCGAATCAAGAAATGTAACAAAGAAGTGGGTTGTAGAAGGCTCGTCGAAGTCAGAGAAGCAGCCTAACTTCTTCTATCAAACTTGACATGAGGCTGATAATGTTGTAGAGATATTAGCAGAGAAAACTCTTATTGTTCAGTCTTAGTGATTCAAATTTTGTGGCTTATATTATTTGGAGTCAAGCGTTTGAGAGATGCAGTTTCCAGTTTATGATTTCCCAATTGTATCCATAAAATCAATTTGTATGTCAAGAGTATTTGGTTAGTAGTATTATATCGGAAAGAAATCACTACTAGAATCATAGTTTCATATCCAAAGAAACAATGGGAAATATTAACTTCAAAGAAACCAATCATCAAAAGACAAAAAAAAAACAAAAACAAAAAAAAAACAAATAATAAAACCAAACAAGGGGAATTAGTTATGTTTGGAAAACCAAACACTTACATTAATTTCACATCCTTTACAAAGTTTGGAAATGTGCGAACTTTTCTGAAATCAACAGGATCAATTTCTGGAACTTGAACGGGCGTCATAATTTTACTCTCGAGATTGTAGTAGAAAATGTTGAAAGGACGACGTGGTTTAATTGTTAGGTAAAACACAAGTTGGCCACTACCAATCATTGCAGCAGAAAAGAAGGGTGGTTTCATGATGTTTGGACGTTGTATTTGGTGCATATTGAACCATTTATGTTCTTCTGCATTCTCTAAAACCCACACATTTGACAAATTAGACAAATCAGAGTCAATAGCACCTAACTTACCCTTGTGGTCTATCAGAATCAAAGGACGTTCCCAGATAGTTGTTGCCTTGATCACCTGATTCACCTGATCAAGGTTAATAAAACTGAATTCCTCAGACCTAACGTCAAAGCAAAGGATCGAACGTTTTTTGTCAATGATTACTTGATAATACAAAACCCCATTGATGCATATTCCCTCGTCTTCGCCTTTGTAATAATAATGATGAAGTATGAAACATTCGATATTTCTCCAAGAAAGATTTCCAGTCCCTAGTGTAAGAACTTGACTGACGTGTGAGCCAAGAAACCAAGTGCTAAGCAATACCTTGAACTGTTTTCCGATTGGATCATAACCAAAATGAATCCTCTCCTTTGATAAAGGCCATTTTGATGTCACTTTGGGTGTGGTTACGAACTCTCCTGTGATGGGATTTGAAATCACAGCCCATAAACACTTGTTTCCGATATGTTGACTACAGACCAGTCCGTTGACTGGGGGATATGTTTTAACTTCATAGCAATATTCTGAGGAGAAACTCGTGTGACGTGTGGGCGGAAGATATCGTACTGATGGTTTTGGAGGTTGAGGTGAAGAGAAGAAGAGCAACTTTGTTTCTTTTTCCAAGGCGTAAAGGAGCCTCGGTTTCGGTGTAGCCGGAGACTTGATCGGGAACAACAGGTGGTAATTAGGACGGCGAACTATCGAGGACCAGAGCTTCGATACGCAACGACATTGAGCCAAAGACTTCACAGGCAATCTGGACAAGATATTATTAATGAACAGATCGACAGGGATCAGATCAAAGGAACTTTCATTGGATCCGCAAACGGTTGAGTTATTGCCGGAGATGCACTGCTTCTGTTTTTTCATGGCGATGGACTAAAACCCTTGATTGATTGTGACCAATGTAGGCGTCTCTTTCAAGTTAAAGTAAACCCTATCTTACGCTTCAATCAAACTCCATAAAATGGGCTTTGTTAAGGCCTTATCCTACGCACTAAATTGTAGGTCCCCCATTAAGCCGAGTTTAGCGTAATTAATTAGTTTTGTTTGGAATAACTAAACACTTAACATCATCCTCTACGTACATACAGTACATAGTTTGGAAATGTGTAAACACACCAATAAACTAAACGCTTCAAAACCCTCTAATTAAAACCCTCACATCAAAAAAAGTTATGCTTAATTAAATTCAGAATTGCAACCTCCTAATTTACCCTCGTAGTCGATCAGCTAGAGTGAAAGTGAAAGGCTCCGTGATCTTTACTTCCATGTCTTGATCGATGTTAGTAGAACTAAAGATCTCAAACTTGACTTTAATAGCTCTTCGATTATTAAAGCTTGACTTGAGTAAAAACGCAAGGCGTGAACCAACTTCTTTTAAAAAGATCTTGAATTTATCAGTGTTGACAAAATTCCTCAAGATTAATAAATAACCTAACTAAAACCAACATGATCTTCTCACTATTTCATCATCATTAGAGACTCTTTACATTTTCTTATATATATACTAAAGAAACATCTTATTGATAGATATATTTGGGTTGATTTAACAATTAAGAAATCAGAGAAAACACATGTAAAAATAAGAGCCTAAAAACATAAGAAAGCAATTGATTATGTGGATTCCTTCTGATTGGAAGAAGTAAACATTACATAAGCTTTTCATCCTCTACAAAGTTTGAAAACGTGTGAACTCTACAACACGCTTCCAGATCTAGAAACTCGACGCGTACTCTGATTTGTTTGTTAATCTCAAGATCTCCCCAAAAAAAGTAGAAAGGCCCATTGACATAGTACTGTGGGCACACCACAGCCGCGGCTCTCTCAGACTTTTTAACAAAGTGTATCGGTCCAAGATGCTTCATCTTTGACCATCTATGTTCCTCGGCATCATCTAAAACACACAGCTCGAAATGACCCTCACGAACATATTCAACCCCAGCACCTAACTTACTCTTGTAGTCTACCAGAACGAAAGGCTTGTCCATCTTTGTTGCCAACTCTTGAGCAATGTTAATAAAACTAAACTTCTCAGACCTAACATCAAAGCAAACAACTGTATAGTTTCCACTAAATGTCTTCGCTGGATAGTACAAAACACCGTTGATGCATATCCCATTATCTTCTAGGGCATAATGGCTCGTGTGACATTGGATCTTTCTCCACAAGAGATTTTCTTTGCCGGTCCCTAACGTGAGAACTTGATACTGACCGGGCCAGTTCTGCGAGCCGCGATACGACCAAGTAACACATAATACCTTGAACTGTTTGTCGATTGGATCATAGCCAAAAGAATATGCTGCTTTTCCATCTTTCCACTCTGACTTGATCCGCTCCTTTCTTTGTTTGGGTAAGGTTAAAGACTCTCCTGTGATTGGATTACAAATCACAGCAAAGGTATGGTCCTTCTCAATATGTTCCTTTTCAATATGTTGAAGACAGATCAATCCGCCAACAGGGCGACATAATTTGTAGAAATCTTTGCTGGAATGTGTATGGTGAAGAGTGATATCTAGAGAAAAATTCTGATCAAGATTTTGTGGCTGAGGTGAAGAGCAGATTAACAGATCTCCTGCATCTTCCACGGCCCAAAGGAGCCGCGGTGGAGCCGGAGACTTGACCGGGAACAATAGGTCGTAATTTGGACGGCGAATCATCGACGACCAAAGCTTCGAGACGCAACGACATAGAGCTAAAGAATTCGACGGCAATCTCGGGAGTATATTATCGATGACCAGATGGTCAGGGATCATTCCAAAGTGATATTCTACTACGCCATCGTCGGAGACTTTCTGCGTGTTTTGTCATGGTGATGGACTAAGAACCTTTTAACGTAAGTAAGAGCTTTAGGGCAAAACTTGTTATTAACATGATCGGTGGCAGTAGCTTTATATACACGTTTAAAGTTGGCCCCACCATCTAATATGTTTTCCTAAACATACAAGGAAACTTAGACAAAATCTTTTAATTAGATACTTCTTAATCCTGGATTCTCCAATTGTAACTTCAAAAAACCTCAAAATTAAAGACGCACAGAAAATTAAAAAAAAAAAGAATAATAATATCCTATACAAAGACAAAGATAGATCATGTGATATAAGTTATAAACACTTAGATAAGCTTCACTTCCTCTACAAAGTTTGGGAATGTGTAAACTCTACAAGACTTAGACTCATCAACTACTGGAACTTCAACTCCTACTTTTTTGGGAGTGTTCGTCTCGAGATTATAGTAATAGATGAAGAAAGGATCTCGTGTATGGATTGGGGACAAGACAAATTCTTCACTCCCATTCATTCCAGCAAGGCATACATGGTTCTCTCCAATCAGAGACTGATGTGGCAAATCCCAATTAAATACATGCTTCAACCATTTATGTTTATCGGCATCTTCCAAAACCCACAACTCAATAGAAGGAGGGTAAATAGCATGACCTTCAGTAACACCTAATTTTCCCTTGTAGTTTATCAGATTGAAAGGTCGTCTGTGGAGTCTTCCTACCATGCCTTGATCAATGTCAGTAAAACTGAATTTCTCAGTCCTAACGTCAAAGCAAACTATGGTAAGTTTTTCCTTGTGGCTAATTGATGGATAGTACAAAACACCATTGATGCATATCCCTTTGTCGTTATCTTTATCCTCTATTGGAGAATGTGGTGTGCAACAATGGATCCTCCTCCATGAGAGATATTTTTTTCCGGTCTCTAATGTCAGAACGTGATACGTGGCGTACAAGTTATTTGGATTGCTCCACCAAGTGGTACGTAATACCTTAAACTGTTTGTCTATTGGATCATATCCCAAAGAATACTCTGCTTTTCCCGTTGTCCACCCGGAACCACCGTTTAGTGACACTTTGGTTGTGGTCACGTACTCTCCTGTGATGGGATTAGATATCACAGCCCATGAATACTTGTTTCGGACATGTTGACTACAGACCAATCCGCGAAGAGGGCGACATAACTTATAGAAACTTGTGCCGAGATCCATGCGATGAGGAGTGGCTCCAAGGAACGAACCCGCATCCATATCATGACGTTGAGGTGAATAGTAGAAGAACAAGTTTGATCCAACGTTGAAGGCGAAAAGGAGCCTTGGTGGAGCCGGAAGTTTCGATGACCAGTGCTTCGATACGCAATAACACCTTGCTTTATACTTCAACTGCAGTCTTGAGAAGATGTCATTGAAGACATCAATAGGGATCAGATCAATGTAATTTGTTTCTCCTCCTACAGAGGCTGAAGATCGTTTATTGCCTCCGGATACGTTATCGTCCAAGGAGACCTGCTGTTTACGTTTTGTCATGGCGGTAAATGTAACCCTAATACCGATTACTATCTTTTATTTTTATATACTGCGGATTATATAGTAAATAGTTGGACTATTTGAAGTTTCTCTTTCCTTTTCCTGTTGTTAGTTTCCTGTTTTTAATTCTACTTTTCATTTAATTCTATTTGTTAATATGTGTCATCATATATTACTTTTTTATGATTTAATTTAATTAGAAAACTGGAAAATTGGAAATTAACCATTATAACTTTTTTGGGTTAGTTGATGGAAAAGCTTGATTCTTTTTCTCCTATGCGTTTGTAGACACCAAAGATTAAAGAAGAGGAACTTAAGGAATCTCATGCAGAAGCGACGAGTCTATATAATACAAAACAGAGAATCTTAGGGAATATTATTGGGTCCCAATATTATTAATTAATTTGTTAAAAGACCATGACCACTATATATATCCAGTACGCTGTGAGAAGAGCACGAATCGACAAGGCTCGGTTTACAAAACATGAAGCTGAAGAAACGAACAAGTTGCAAACAATCTCTCATCTGTTTCAAGCTCTTGGTCTATCAAGCGCCAAGAAAATATATGAACAATCATCAATATCTTGTGTAAGAAGATAAAGTAAAAGAAAATAAAACCCACAAAAGACAGATAAATGTGATTTAAGTTTTGTTTGGAAGAAGTAAACAGTTAAATAAGCTTCACCTCCTCTTCCTCAACAAAGTTTGGGAATGTGTAAACTCTACATAACTTAGACTCATCAACTCCTGGAACTTGGACTCTTACTCTTGTGAACATTTTCCTCTCGAGATTATAGTAATAGATGAAGAAAGGATCTCGTGCATGGGTTGGGGACAAGACAATGTCTTCACTACCAATCATTCCAGCAACGGATACACGGCTCTCTTCATCCAGCAGTCGATGGGGCCATTGCAATTTGAAGCCTTGCTTCGACCACTTATGTTTCTCGGCATCCTCTAAAACCCACAACTGAAAATAAGGACGGTAAATAGCATTACCTCCAGTAACACCTAATTTACCCTTGTAGCTTAACAGAAAGAAAGGCCTGTCGATAAATTTTACCATGTCTCCATCAATGTTAATAAAACTGAATGTCTCAAACCTAACATCAAAGCAAACCATCGTAAGTTCATTTTCATGGCTCATTGCTGGATAGTACAAAACACCCCTGATGCATATCCCGCTATCGTTAGCTAGCATCGTTTAGAGGGTAATGTAACGTGGTGCAACTTTTGATCTTCCTCCATGAGAGATTGCTATTTCCGGTCTCTAATGTCAGAACATGATACTTAACGCCCCATTTTACTTTCTTGCAACTCAACCAGGTGATACGCAATACCTTGAACCGTTTGTCTATTGGATCATATCCAAACGAATACTCTGCTTTTCCGTCTATACTTGTTGAAGCACCCCTTACTGACAATTTTGGTGTGGTTACGTGCTCTCCTGTGATGGGATTAGAAATCACAGCCCATGAAGAATTGTTTTCCGAATGTAGAATACAGACCAATCCGCGAAGAGGGCGACATAACTTATAGAAACTTGTGCCGAGACTCGTGTGATGAGGAGTGGCTACAACGGACGAGTCCACATCAAGATCTTTAGGTTGAGTTGAAGAGTATACGAACAAGTTTGATTCAACGTTGAAGGCCAAAAGGAGCCTCGGTGGACCCAAAATGATCGACGAGTACCAGTTCTTAGATACGCAACGAAGCCTTAGTTGACACGTCACCGGCAATCTCGAGATGATATCATTGAAGAGATCAACAGGGATGAGGTCAAAGTAATCTGTTTCTCCTCCTACAGAGACGTTATCGTCGGAGGTGACATGCTGTACAGGTTTTCGCTTTGCCATGGCGGTGGATGTAACCCTAATCCGGATTACTAGGTTTACTTATTTTATATACTTTAGCCACACTCAATATGTTGGGCTTTGTTAAGGCCCAATACTTACTCGATGGATGTATCATAATACTCGACTTACGATGTAATATTATTTTTCTTTGAAAATGGTAATACTTTATTATGTAAAAATATTAAATATGAAATATGTTTTTCACTTTTAAAAAGCTAAATTAAGAAAAAAAATATTACTAATTTTGGACGGACCAAAATCTGAAAGATGTATATTTGTCCTATCTACACAAATTACTCTTGTTTTTAATTATCACTAAAGATCTAATGAACAATGTGATGTTTCCCACAACGATACCTCATGTCCAATGATAAACAATTGTATCTATAAGTCAACTGTATGTGGAGTTTCAGATTAGTAAAAGTTCGTATTGATAGTGATTGACTAAACCAAGTCAACAAACAAAAAAGCGTGTTTCACTGACTTGTGTCCCAACTTTCTCCAAAATCTTGAACCAGTCTTGATCCTTATCACCATTTTGCCGTGAAATCCTAGTTTCTAAAGACAATAATGGACCCCCAACCAAATTTCGACATCAAAAACCTCTCTTTGTTTCATTTCATTCGTTTGAAAAAAAGCTTCACCACTTTAAATAAAGCATCAGTTTTAATCTTCACGATCTTTGTCTTGATGTCAGAATCTTTCGTCTTCCTTTCTTCCCACGCAAAAAGTCTGTGCTTCTTTCCCCTTTAATCTTTACCCCAAATTTCACCATTTGTTTGTCAGCGACATGGACGATGAATCTGCTTCTAATAGCTCCGTCTTCAGAAACCTCGAAGGAGAAGAGATGATGGGAAAAGTGATTCTGTTCGTAGTCGTATCACTATTCGCAGCGATTCTGTTCCTCCTCTTGCTTCATCTCTACGCAAGACTCTTCTGGTGGCGTGTAGAACAACATTTCAACCTAAACCTAATCCGATCCGACGATCCTGGATCCACTGTACATGTCATCGGCCGTCACAACCAACGACGCCGTTTCATCTTCGCTCAAGCTCAAGAAGATCCTCCTCGCAACACAGGTCTCGACTCTTCTCTTCTCCAATCGATCCCTGTCGTTGTTTTCAAGTCAACGGACTTCAAAGACGGCATCGAATGCTCCGTTTGTCTCTCCGATCTCGTTGACGGCGATAAAGCTAGGGTTTTGCCAAGGTGTAATCATGGGTTTCATGTTGATTGTATTGATATGTGGTTTCAGTCTCATTCCACTTGTCCTCTCTGTAGAAACACGGTTGGTTCTGTTGAAGAAGAGACGACACATGGAGGAAACGAGGGTTTGTCTCAAAATCAAAACTTTGAATCCGGACATTCGAGTAATCAACAAAACCCATCTCATCAAGACCAGAGCTCTGTTCTTGGGGTTTCGACAGAACCTCTTAATTTTCCGACAAATGTACTAGTTTGGGGAGATCACAATCAAGTTAGAAGTCAAGGCGTTATAGTTACTGGAAATGACCATCATCAAATAGAATCTACTACTATTGGTAACAGAGCACAAGAAGTAACGGCGCTTGTGGTGGATATTCCGGCGAATTCAAGTGAGAATTTAACGGAGAGAATCCAAGAAGAAGAGCCTAAGTCACCGATGTTCACAAGGTTGAGATCGCTTACGAAGTTTTTGAGTAGAGAGAAGAAAAGTGTGGCTTGCGTTAGTGGTACCAACAACAACAGCAATGTTTGAACAGATATGTAAAATCTTGAATCCATTCAAGAACACTGAAACCTTTTGAGATCAAGAGATGCATTTTATGTATGTTTTACGGAGAGTGTGAACATATATATAGTTTGATTTAAAATCTACATTACTAGAGATAATGACTTAACGATGATGATTGCTATAATTTTGAGTCTAATTCTTGCAATGGTATGTATTTTTTTTTTTTTATCACTACTTGGCAAAAATAACATTACTGTATCTTAAAACATAAAAGCCAAGATGAGGAATTTCATTAATAATTAAACATCCAAAAGTTTAAGCCAAAAAAAAAAAAGCAAAATAAAAAAGGGAAATGCGAAACAACACTTTACATAAACTTGGGCTGATTCACATCCTCTACATAGTCTTGAAAGGTGTGAACCCTAAAGTTTTGAAACTTTCCAAATCCATTGATTTCAGTTCTTGTCAAAGTTTCCATGTCGAGATTGTAGAAGTAAACACAGAAAGGGTCTGATAGAAAGTAAGGTGAAAACACAACATCACCTGTACCAGTCATTCCAACAATGTATAATTCGGTTTTCGCAACCACACTCTTCCACAAAGATGGAAATTCGTAAATACGCCTCGACCATTTATGTTTCTCAGCATCTTCAAGAATCAACAACTCGAGATTTGTTTTATATACTAGTAGAGTACCCGCACGTTTGTGCGGTGTGACGTTGTTGTTTTGTGTAGAAAATTTAAACCCTAAATCCGAACCCGACAAAAAACCCTAATCAAAAAATTTAAAAACCCAAACTTTTTTAATAGGTCTAAACATGAAAATCCGAAATCAAAAAAATCCCGAAAACCCTGACTGAACAAAAAAAATCTGGAAACTTTTTCACCCGGAACCCGACCCCAATACCTAATCAAAATTTTAAAATACTCAATTTTTTTAATATATCTAAACCCGAAAACCAGAAATCTAAAAAATCCGGAAAACCCTAAACTGAAAAAAAAATTGAACCTAACCCGAACAGAAATTTTCAAAGAAACCCGAACAATTTCTATATCTCTATATATATCTCTATAAAATTATGTCTCAGATTTTCACCCAAACCCGAACTTGTCTATAAAAACCCGAAAATCCAAAAAGCATATTCTATTGATTTGGAATTATCGTTAGATTATGTTAAGTTTTCTTTTTTGCAGATTTTTAAGAGATGGAAAACGGAAGTTTTCTAAACCATCGGTTTATTTTAAGTTATTATTCTTGTATCCAAACAATTTTTTCCATTTATTCTTCTATCCAAATAGATTTTTCTCTTATTCTTATATCCAAACAACTTTTGTTTCCATTTATTCTTCTATCCAAATAGATGTTTCTCTAATTCTTGTATCCAAACATTAGAATGTACTTCTCAATTAATAATATAAAGATATGTGCAAACTGAAGCACACCTAATTTACCCTTGTAGTTGATCAAAGTAGGACAGTAGTAGAATACCCCCATGCATTTATCTATGTCGATAAAGGTGAATGTCTCAGACCTAACATCAAAGCAAACAATCATAGACGCCATCGAATTCTCACTTATATTAGCAAGGTAATACAAAACACCGTTGATGCATATATCTCTCTCCAAAGGATAATGAGGTTTGCAGTTCCTAAGTGTTCTCCATTCCCTAATGTCACAACTCGATGCTCTTGTGGTACGTTGTATATATTAACAAGAGGACAAGTTATAGACAATAACTTGAACCGTTGTTCCATCGGATCATACCCAATCAAATAGTTTCTCTTGACAAGTTTCTCTGTTTTTGCGTCCAGTAAAGTTAAAGACGTTCCCGTGCTGGGATGACAAATCACCAACACGGATTGTGTCTTTCTCTGCTCTTGACGATAGACCAATCCATTTAAATGGTGAAATTCGTTTGAGGAACCACCCGTAGGGAAAGAGGTTTGATGATCGACGACAACAAGAGATGATGTCTTGTCTTTTGGGTTTGGAACCTGAAGTGATGAGGAGAAGAACAACCTCCCGTCAACTTCGAAAGCGAAGAGAAGCCGTGGACGAGTCAAAGACTTAGTCAGGAACGACTCAGTGAATTCTGGACGACCAAGTACGGAAAACCAGAATTTCGATACGCAACGAAACCTAGCTATAGACTTTGATGGGCATCTCAAGGATATATCGATAAGAAGATCAGCTGGGATTTGGAATTCTGAGTCGTTCTTCTTGAGTCTTTTCATGGCGGATTAGCTACGTTTAACCCTATAATTTTCTTTGGATTATATAGACGAAGGAATACAATTTTGCCTATCTTCTTCGATTTCAACTTACTTTTTTTACTGCTTAGAGTTAAACAAGCTTTTAAGCCCAAAACTAAAAATATGTAAAACGCAACTAGGAAAAGGAAAAATTAAGAATGAGAAACAATGAATATATATGACTTGTCTCACACGTAAACGTTTTATCAAACTACGCATTTCAAAGTCATTGGCCCATTAAATTTAAGAATTACAACATCAGAAGCACGGGTTAGAAAAGATGCAGCCCAGCCCATTCGTTTTGTTGAATATGATATATAGTCTTTAGTCTTTACAGAAGATAACAAAAACCGAGCTTTATTGATAACAACCTTTGTGTTCCAACGGATAAGCTCTTTTATAAATACTCCGCATCTGTTTTTTCTGTAATTAATATCGTAGGATTAATTAACTAGTGTGTGAATGATTGTGGTCCCTTGATTTAAGGCACAATTATTCAATCCCGACATGTTTTATATCAGTATCCCTCTACCATACAATTAGCCAGTATATTAATACGTAACATTCCTACTAGTATATGTTAATTACAAACATGCTTGATGATTGATGCATGTATCTTAAATGAAGAACCACCAAATAATGTAATTAAGCTTTAATGAGTAGGAAAACTAAGATATAAAAAAAAATCTACAGAAAACTAGTAGGTTACATAATACGTCAATTTGTTTGTAAAAAAAAAATATGAAAGATAAAAGTAGTCTCCTATTTATGCATGACTTCTTTTTCTAAGTAAAAGGAAACACTAGTAGGTCCACCGCTACAACAAAAATGAGATAAAGGACTCACAATCACTTTCGAAATACTATACACGTAATCTCAGTATAAAATTAACGAGGCGCGATTAACGGCGATGTTGAGATTATAAAATTCCACGTACAGCCTACCAACGAGAAATGTGAGTTTTTAAGGTAATTAAAAAGTCGATAATTTCATGACATTACGGAAATAATTTCGACGGGTGATTTGTCAATGCACACAGCCACCAAGAATCTTTCGGCCGTTTAATATATTATTGATCATCTTCCTTTCTTTCAACAAATAATTGATCACAATTTAACTAAACAGATTCACAACGTTTTAAATATTTATAATCCTTCATTTAAGATCTGACTGGTTTAACCGCTGCGGTTGCGGTTGCGGGAGTTTGCGGCTGCGGGAGTTTGCGGAAGCGGGAGTTTGCGATTAAAAGCTGTTTGTACGACTGGTATAGCAATTCATAGCGGTTGCGTTTGCGGGATATTTTTGACTGGTTAGCCAGCGGGTGCAAGAGCGGTTTAACCAAAAGTTACTAAAATAAAAATAATATATAATTATTCAAAACATTTATAACCATATTAATAATTTTTTTTTTGAAATATATTTTTTGATGAATTTTTAATTTGAAAACTACCCTTTTTTTTTGGTTTTGAAAAATACACTTTTTATATGTAAAATGATTATTCCTAATTTAATAAAAACGAAATTCAAATAAGAAATATAAAATATTAATATTTGATAATAATTTTGTATCATTTTAACATCCTAATTACCTGTTTAGTTTTTTTTAAACAATTTAATAAAAATATAAGATTGTTTATATAAAGTTTAAATGGGGTGAGATTAAAGTTGTTTATGCAAAGTTTCAAAAATATTTAAATTTTTCAAAAGATAAACATTAAAAATGAAAGATATATTTCTCCACTTTTAAATTTTTAATAATTTATAAACTTTAAATATATGTAAAGTTTTAATTTATTTAAAGTTTCATTTGGTTTGAATGTGTATGAGGTTAAGTTGTTTATATAAAGATCCAAAATATTAAAATTTGTTTCAGTTTAACATATACTATATTTATTTGAAAAAAAACTTATTAGTTTATTATTTTTTTAAATTTTCGTTTATAATTTGTAATTATTTATTATTTTTTTGTTTAAATCACGTCAAAACATACTTTTTACATTTTAAAAGTGTATTTTTCAAAACAGAAAAAATTTAGGGTATTTTCGAAATTTTTAAACATAATTATGGTATTTTTCAAAAAAATATACCCTTATTCCAAATTTGGAGATATTATGTTTTTTTTTTTTTTTTTTCAAACCGCAACCGCCCGCAACCGCAAACGCTTGCGGAAAGGAGCTTTTGATTTTCAGCGATATAGAGCGGTACAGAGTGGTATAGAGCGGTTGAAAGCGGTTGTCGTGATTGTTATAAAACGCTAAGAACCGCTACGAACCGCAAACGCTGCGTTTGCGGGTGGTAGCGGGAGAACCAATCATCACCTTAATCAAAGAATTACAAATAGCATATTATATCAAATTATTGCACAATGTTAACATAGTAAGAAATGGAAATTAGGCCTTACAAACAAAAAAAGGGGTCGTCGTCTCTAATAATTAGATTGATTTTAACTTAGCTGAATAGTTCTGGCGTTGTCCAAATGTGGGTGTCCAACCGGCAACACTCCCATGTGGCCCTGTCTCAATCTCCTTTTTATGGTTAAAGTCATCGACCTTAATTTGCTTTTGATTAATTCTTTCCTTCTTTCTACTAATACGTGTCGGTTTGTTAACAACAAAAAATACGGGTGAGTTCGTTATATTAGTCTCAATAAAACTATTTTCGAAAGTAGACCACGGTATGATAATTTAAGAGTGTCAAATCTTTAGTTCAATGGTTAAAGTTCTGAAGACATCATTGCCAATATAGGTTCCAACTTCCAAATTCCAAGTACGAAGCGGAACAAACGTACCAAAAACGATATATATAATAAAATGCCTTTTTGGTTGGTATTTTGCAGTAGATCTTCCATACAGCGTGATCGTAAATCACAATATAAAGTTGACATTTTCTAAATCCTAACAAAGTACAAGACACGGACAGAATGTAGAGTCCTTGCAGTATCCTGAATCTGGAATGTGGATGAATCATGGCTGATAAAAGTAACATAAGAAACCATAATACAAAATATAAAATATCACTGAAAATCCGAACAAAAAGATTCGGATTGTACCAACAAGAAGATGAATCCCGTGACAGTCCTGCAGCCTAGTAGACAGCAAGTGCGAATCTTAGTTTACTCTTTTATGTGATGTTGTTGTTCGGTGCCACCGAATCGATGATGTTTTATGCTTAGTTGCTAATTGTTATGCGTGACGACTAGAAAACATCTTAGTCGTTAATCGTTATAGCCAAGAAAGTAATGCTATCTAAACCAAGAAGGTTCGTATTTTGACAAAAAGAAAAAACAAGTCAAATCCAGCGACGCTTACAGATCAAGAAAATTTTCCTGCCGTTTCATGTTTTTGGTGTGAGTTTTGTTGTTTCATATTAATGTACTTACTATGATTAAGTAGGTAACTATATTCAACATATAGCTCCAATGATATGTTTTAGATTAAAAAGAATAACATTCATTAGAGAATATCTGTCGTTTTCAGTGACATCTAAAAACATAAATTTTTCCTAGCATAAATTCCGGGAACTGCATGTGAGTATCCATGTACAAGAAAAAAATATACTATGTAGTTCGATTAAATACATAATATAACTAAAACAAATGGACAGTTTCACTGAAATTTTTTATTCTTCCATAGTATAAGAATTATGAAAATTTGTTATGTTGCCTCGCGTCTTATGGATTATGAATCAACGTGGACGAGAGTGGTCGCTTTCTTCCTCCTCGGAAATCAAAATAACGCATGTTCATACAAATCAAGAAAATTACATTCTGAATGATCATAAAATAATATTAATAACTCAAAATATTCGAGATAATTATGTTTTAAATAGAATGATATCAAAAAGTGGGCCTAAGGGAGATTGAAAATGTTCCACACAAATAATTAATACATATATTCAGGCAACTTGCAAGCAAATAAAACATTAACACAAAACAAAAACAAAATATTTTGAAGTTATTTGCTTTTTCATCCCAAAACTCAACAATATAAACCCCATTCCACCACCTTGTACTTCCTCACAACTAACAATACTGCCAAAACAAAATGGCACCGTTAAAAGATTTGATCATATCCAAATTCTCACATTTCAAGAACAGCAAGAAACTCATATTCTCCTCCGCCGTCTTAGCCTTGCTCATCTTTGCCGCCCTTGTTGGAACCGCCACCACAAAATCAAACCAAAACAAAAACCAAAGAACCAAAACTCTCTTTACAACATCACACGCCGTTCTAAACTCCGTTTGCAGCTCAACCCTTTACCCGGAGCTATGTTTCTCCGCCGTGGCATCCACCGGGAAAAAGCTGACGTCACGGAAGGACGTCATCGAAGCATCGCTGAACGTAACCATAAACGCCGTGCAACACAACAGCTTGGCCGTAAAAAAACTGATCGCGAAAAGGAAAGGCTTGACGGCGCGTGAGGTGACGGCGCTTCAGGACTGTATGGAGACTAATGACGAGACGTTAGATGAGCTCCACGAAGCAGTGGAGGATCTTCATCAGTATCCCAAAGGAAAATCTCTGAGGAGACACGCAGATGATCTCAAAACCTTCATTAGCTCCGCCATTACGAATCAAGAGACTTGTCTTGACGGCTTCACTTACGACAAGGCCGATAGAAAAAGTAGCAAGGCCTTAGTGAAGGGGCAGGTACGTAAATTTTTATATTAATGTTTCAATGTGTATAATCGTGTCTCTAAATGCTTTTTTTTTTTTTTTTTGCTATAGTCAGATTTAGTATGTGAGTGAAAGATTGTTCGGATTTGACAATCTTAAGAATTTGTTTTAAATACTTTAATTTCGAAAACAGGAATTATAGCAACAGTACTATTTTCGTCTTACATGCATGATCCATCTCATTCTTATATAAAAAAAAAAGTATGATTAGATATATGATTGTCGTCTTTCTTTGAAAAAAATTATATATTATTAAAACACATAGAAATTGATAGCATATATATGCATGATATTAAAAATAAGTAAGTTTACTACTACAAACCTTTTAGATGATAGTTTGGATTCCACTAAAAAGTATATATAAAAACCATGAATGCAATGCTTAATATTCTTTTTGTCAGAATCATGCTAAGTAATATTTTGCAACTTTCTCTATGACTAAATCATAACATTAACTTTGACATACAATTTACTCGGATGAAATAAATGCGTTGATTAGTCGTCAGTCCATAAATGAGACCTTATCAATTGAACCGATTAAAACAGGTACACGTGGAGCACATGTGTAGTAATGCACTAGCAATGGTCAAGAACCTGACAGAGACAGACATAGCCATCTTCGAGCTAAGAGAAAAGTCCACCTCCTCCAACAACCGCAAGCTCAAAGAGATTACAGGTGACTTAGACGGAGAAGGATGGCCAAATTGGTTATCTATCGGAGACAGAAGGCTTCTTCAAGGGTCAACGGTGAATGCAGACGCCACGGTGGCGGCTGATGGAAGCGGTGACTTTACGACGATTGTGGCTGCGGTAGCGGCAGCGCCGGAGAAGAGTAGTAAGAGGTTTGTGATACATATAAAAGCAGGAGTATATAGCGAGAATGTGGAAGTGACGAAGAAGAAGACAAATATAATGTTTTTGGGAGATGGGAGAGGAAAAACTATTATCACCGGAAGTAGAAATGTCGTTGACGGCAGCACCACGTTCCACTCTGCTACTGTTGGTAAATACTTTTTTTTTCTTTTTCTAAATCTTAGAGGATAGTATAAATATATTTTAAGTTGTGCATATTTTTACTAATTACAGTATAGAATCATAATTTAGCGTGATTTTCTAAAACAACTGATTTTATGTTTTGTTATCTAATGTTTTGATGAAAAGTTCCAAAAATACTACATACTTATACCAATTAGTCGGTTAGATAACTACGACGACTTTAGTATATACGTAAACGTACCACGTAAATATCACATGAGAGACATTTGTGTCCACCATGACGTGCTACAAAAGTACAAAGTGTGTAAATGATGACGTGGAGACAATTTATAACAAGTTTTACGGCTAAATAATGATTTTGTTTGTTTTGTTTGTAGCTGCCGTCGGCGAGGGATTCCTAGCGCGTGACATAACATTCCAAAACACGGCAGGACCGTCGAAGCATCAAGCGGTGGCTCTCCGGGTCGGGTCAGACTTTTCCGCTTTCTACAACTGCGAAATGTCAGCTTATCAAGACACACTCTACGTCCACTCAAACCGACAATTCTTCGTCAAATGTCACATAACCGGAACCGTCGACTTCATCTTCGGAAACGGAGCCGCAGTTTTACAAGACTGCGATATAAACGCGCGCCGACCAAACTCCGGCCAGAAGAACATGGTCACGGCTCAAGGCCGGACCGATCCGAATCAAAACACCGGGATTGTGATCCAGAACTGTCGGATTGGTGGCACGTCGGATCTTTTAGCCGTGATAGGAAGTTTTCCGACGTATCTTGGTCGTCCTTGGAAGCAATATTCTAGGACTGTGATAATGCAGTCGGATATCTCGAACGTGATCCGACCCGAAGGTTGGCTTGAGTGGAGCGGGAACTTTGCGTTGGATACTCTGACTTACAGAGAGTATTCGAATAGAGGAGGAGGGGCAGGAACTGCAAATAGAGTGAAATGGAAGGGCTTTGAGGTAATTACGAGTGCTACAGAGGCTCAGCAATACACCGCTGGTCAATTTATTGGTGGTGGAGGCTGGTTAAGTTCGACCGGTTTTCCTTTCTCGTTAAGTCTTTGATATGTATTTTTAAAAAGATGAGTTATTTTTAATCTATCTTCCATTACTAATCATCAATAAAGTTTTTTATTTTCTTAAAGTATATACTATCAATAAAGTATGTGTTTAATAAAATTGAAAATCACTTTTATATGATTAAAGCTAGGGTATTAAGCTATTGACATACCTAATTTTCAGGCCCAATATTGGTGTTGTTGCATGTCGATGTTAAGGCCCCGAGAGTTTTAGATGGAGACTCTCCACTTGTTAGAAACGCACATGGCCATTTTAATGTTGAAAAATGATGTTTTTTTTCCTCTTCAGTTATCTGTTTGATTACATTTTCATGTGTGTTTTTCTTAGTCAATTGGATTGTGAAGAGTGTTCACATTCAATGGGCCTACTCCCAAGTAAAGTAAGTTGACCGTGACTTAAATATCTGTTTCTGCTTAAGCCAAAATTAGCATCTTGATATTAAACTTTACTTATGAGTTATGAATGGTTTACTAGACATGGAATTATTGCACTTAAATGGGTAGACAAAAAAAGTTACGTAGTGGAGATTAGTTAGTTAATTAATTACAAAGTAATCATGATCTCCACATGCAAATAGATCAACTGTCACACACTTGCACAATGCACACACCAAGAAAGCACCATGGAACTAGCCCAGTCACGTTCATATATTCACATTCTCATATCCACACTTTATAAAAACAGACAACAACAACACATGTCTCACTGACATTTAACAAGAGAAACATAACAAAATAAACCCCAAAAACATTAAATCTTGGTAAAACTAAAAAACCAGAGACCAAAAAAAGGAGGAAGCTTTGCTAAGCTATTTTTCAGGACTATGGATTCTGTGAATTCCTTCAAAGGATATGGAAAAGTAGACGAGGCTCAAAATCTAGCGTTGAAGAAGAAGACTAGGAAACGTCTAACTCTACTAATCGTCGCCGGCGTAGTCCTCGTCGCGGTAATAATCGCCGCCGTAGCCGCAACCGTCGTACACAAGAAGAAAAGCGAGTCATCCGAGTCAGCAACACCGAGTTCTCCATCCGAGTTATCACCATCCACTTCACTTAAAGCCATTTGCAGCGCCACTCGTTTCCCTGAATCTTGCTTCAACAGCATCTCAAAGCTTCCGTCTTCCAACACAACAGATCCGGAGATTCTGTTTAAGCTCTCGCTGAAAGTAATCATCGACGAGCTCGATTCGATTTCCGATTTACCGGAGAAGCTATCCAAGGATACGGACGACGAGAGGATCAAATCGGCGTTAAGAGTGTGCGGGAATCTGATCGAAGACGCGTTGGATCGGCTCAACGACACTGTTTCCGCCATGGATGCGTTCGACGACGACGGCGTGAAGAAGAGGACACTAAACTCTTCGAGAATCGAAGATCTCAAAACCTGGCTGAGCGCAACCGTCACGGATCAAGAGACGTGTTTCGATTCGATCGACGAGTTAGCTGGGAACAAAACAGAGTACCGGAATTCGACGATTACGAAGAATCTGAAATCCGCCATGAGTGGATCCACAGAGTTCACGAGCAACAGCCTCGCGATCGTGTCGAAGATCCTCGCTGCGTTGAGCAATCTGGGGATCCCGATTCACGGAAGAAGAAGGCTGTTGAATCATCATCAGCCGAGTGTTGATTTTCCGGAGTGGGCGCGACGGAGGTTGTTACAGACGGAGAATGTAAAGCCTGATGTGACGGTGGCGGCTGATGGATCCGGCGATGTGAAGACGGTGAACGAAGCGGTGGCGAGAGTCCCGAAGAAGAGTTTAAAGCTTTTTGTGATTTATGTGAAAGCTGGAACGTATGTTGAGAATGTGGTGATGGATAAAGGGAAATGGAATGTTATGATCTACGGCGACGGCAAAGCGAAGACCATCATTTCCGGTAGTAAGAATTTCATCGACGGGACTCCTACTTACGAAACGGCGACGTTTGGTATGTCCTCTTCCTCCTTCTCCTTCCTTGAATCTTAAGTTCTTAACCCAATTGAGAATTGTTAGAATTGAATTGGAGATTGAGTTTCGTAGAGTTAGTGTTGATTTGATTTGATTTGATCTGACGCAGCTATACAAGGGAAAGGATTTATAATGAAGGACATCGGAATCATAAACACCGCCGGAGCAACGAAACATCAGGCGGTGGCTTTCCGATCAGGCTCTGATTTCTCCGTCTATTACCGATGCTCATTCGACGGTTTCCAAGACACGCTTTACCCTCACTCCAACCGGCAGTTTTACCGCGACTGCGACGTCACCGGAACGATTGATTTCATCTTCGGAAGCGCCGCCGTGGTTTTCCAAGGCTGCAAAATCATGCCACGTCAGCCTCTTCCGAACCAATTCAACACCATAACCGCTCAGGGCAAAAAAGACCCGAACCAAAACTCCGGCATGTCGATCCAGCGATGTAGTATCTCAGCCAACGGCAATGTAACTGCTCCGACGTTTCTTGGCCGGCCGTGGAAAGAGTTTTCGACGACGGTGATTATGGAGACGGAGATTGGACCGGTGGTTCGAGCTTCGGGCTGGATGTCGTGGGTTTCCGGAGTTGATCCGCCGGCGAGTATAGTATACGGGGAGTACAAGAATACCGGTCCCGGGTCGGATGTGAGCCAGAGAGTTAAATGGGCCGGTTATAAACCGGTTATGTCGGAGATGGATGCTGCGAAGTTTACGGTGGCTACGCTTTTACATGGCGGTGATTGGATACCGTCGACGGGAGTCACGCATCAGCTATCTTAATTTACTGACATTTATAATTTGATTTTTAAACATCCGATTTCGATATACGTTTTCTTTTTTATGCCACTATATGATTTGTATTTTCTTTTTCTTGTGCAACCATATTTTGTTAGTGGTGTTTTCTGTAATTCTAATATGAAATATTATTGAGACACAAAACTGAATAAGTGTGAAGCAAGAATGAAGTAAAATCCGAGGTTATTGAATGATAAAAGATTCTCTTACACAACATACTAAAGCGTCACATGATTCATCAATCTAAGAGAAAGTGAAGGAGAGAGTCTCTTGGTTTCAAAATCCGAAGGAAGACATGTCCGGATAAATAAACTACCCGAATTGATTGATATTTGCCCTCAAAGACGAGCGATGACTGCTTCGACTTCTTGTGGAGTGTAGAGATGATAAGCTGGTGCTACCTTGGCAATATCCACATTATTTGGAGTCACCTACAACAAACCAGAACGAACAATCAGATCAATCACAACTTCTGTGAATTGTGAAGTTTTGGATTGAATTCAAGTTTGTACCTTCTCTTCCATAACTTGCTTCAGGATAGATACAGCGATCGTCTCAGCTTCTTGGAGGGTCAGGTCCTGTAACAAGTTAACAAAACTAAAGGTTTTAATGGCAGGCGTAAGTGATGCAATCAGATTAAGAAATTATTTGGAGAAAGATTAAGTTACTTTGTTGAATTGCTCTTGAAGAGAACTATCAGCTCCTTCTGAGCCTGAACCAATGGCCTTTGCATTGCACTGCCAGAAAGTTCCAGATGGATCTGTGTAGTACCTGTAACAAGACATTGAGATCAACCAACTTCCTCAGAGGAGGATCATATGAGAAGAAGAAAGCTAGGTGAATAAGAACTTACAAGCTCGGTCCGTTTTCATCATGACCAGCAATGAGAAGAGATACTCCAAATGGCCGAGACTGTAGTAGGAACATTGATGAAAACACGTTAAATTCGAGTATACATAAACTATCACGTTTTGCTATTGTATTCAGTAGTTTCTTTCAATCATAAAGCCTAAGCCAAGAGATATGAGAGTATCTAGAGATTCCAGAATTTGGATTGTTACCATAGATTCTTCATCTCCTTCACCGAAACGTAAAGCCAGATCACAAAGCGCTTGTGTGGTGGACTCTACAGTCATTGGCTCACCATAGGAGAATCTGTGGTTCTGTATAACAGTAAACAAGCAGTCAATAACGTAAAAACTTCTTTTGAGGCTGAAGAATAAAAACTGATAAACAGAAATCTCACTTGAGTCTCAACTCTTGCATGCTCAACAAGTGTACGAGCATCAGCAATCAAACCACTCATGGCACAGCCAATATGGTCATCAATTTCCATAATCTTCTCCACACTGCTCGGCTCCTGAAAACAAATTTTAACATAGATTGAGAAAGCAGATATTCACCATAACTAACATTAGAATGCTTCCATTTCATCGTGTCTCGAGATCCCATGAGCAATGCAGAAACAGATAAGTCAGTGTAGGCAACTTTACCAGTAAAATCGATGTGATACGCTTCTCAACAGCAAGGACAACTCCCTCTTTGGTCTTCACTCCTATTGCGGTAGATCCAAGCTGCAACAATTCCACACTCATTACAACCTCAAAGATATAAACACTACTCGATGCTTCTGCTAACTATTACCCAGTGAAATTAACAGAGACATTACGTTGGTCAGCAATTCCTCAAAATTCAAGTCTTAAGTCCTATGCAAATCCCAAATTACAAGCGATCAAACAAGGAACTATGAGTCAAATTTGTGCAACAGGCTAAGCAATCAAAGAGAATCCTTAAATCATTTTTCAGAGAAAATCCCTTTTCTTCAACTTTTCTCGATGCTATTTTCAGGGAAACTAAGAGAAAAGTTACCTTGATAGCTTCAATGGCATACTCGACCTGAAAGAGCCTGCCTTCAGGAGAGAAAGTGTTGACTCCTCTGTCATACTCAGTCCTTCGAGCAACAAAAATCGGAGATTACGATAAGAAAAAAGCACCGATTGAATTAATTCAAAGAGACGAAAACTGAAGTGAGCCCAGAAGTAGAAGAACAAAGCGATTTGATAGAGATACCTAGTGAGAAACATCTTCTTCTTCGGCGATTTGGATCTGTAAAACCTTAGTGTCTGCACAATAGAATCAAAACCCTAGCAAAATTAATGGATCTGGGTAATTCAGAAGCTAAGGACCGAAGAACAAAGGAATAGAAGAATCACTAAGTAGGACTTTTTTTGAGATTGAAAGATCATACCAGATGATTGATCTGCGATATCGAAGAAGGTTTTTTGCTTTTACCAGTTTGCTCTTCTTCTTTTAGCTTACGAAGATCCACTTCTTGAACAGCAAGTCAGATGTATCGAAACGCATCGTTTTAAGTGGGCTTCTGATAATGGGCCAAACTAGCTATAATGGATATATTTGGGCCTAATCGCAGACAGTGACTGCTCTGCTGATTTAAGTCCTTTTTACACAAGTATTGAAAATTGTGTGTTGATTAATTTCACAAATATGGGGCTGGATTTTTTAACATTTCTTTAGATCTCAATGTCAGAATTTTAGTGTTACAATAAAGGAAATGACAAAATGGACAGTCCAAATAATTATTATTTTTACTGTACTCAAAATAAATGTTTGTACTTGTACAAATTAGTTAAACGAATAGAACCAAGCAGAAAAGAACAAAAAGAAATGAAGGAGTCTTGTCTTGTAAAAGTATGGGGGAGAGAAGAAAAGCTGTGACTTGTTGCAAGGCTTCTACTTCTTTCAGACGCTAAAGTTCGTCTTTGGTCAGTCTCTTATTGTTTACTCTGTGATCTAACTTTTGCATGACAACAACAATTCAGATTTAGTTAAACAAGAAACCAGGAAGTACAATACTCCTTTAAAATATTATAAAAATAACAAGAGCTTTCACTAGTTCGTGTTTTCATTTTTTGTTCCTACTCAATTTATTTTCACTCATATAAAACTTTTTGTCATTTTAACCCCAAATCTGAAGAAACTGTCGAGATATTCTTTGAATAAAACAGTAAAAATAACACAAATATTGATAATTCAGACACATCAACAGTCTTCCTCTTTTTTTTGTCTATTTGTATATAACTTTTTCTTGTTCTTGTAGTAAGTTAGCGACAAGAATTATTGCAAGGAAGACAACCACATGAGCTACGTCCGGAAACCAAATATCCACGGCGGTTTGTCAACTTCCTCGCCGTCTCTGTGGCCTTTTGCATTTGCTCAGCATGTTGTTGCCTCGCCGTAGCTCTCCAGTCCTCCGCTCTCCGGTGCACTGTATCCATTCTCTTCATCAGTTTCTCCTCCAAATTTGATCTCATCCTCTGAATTTTCACCTAAAACATTAAGATACAGCCCCATAATAAATCACACAATAGTTCTTGAAATTTTGAAAATCCATCACTCAACTGCATTTTTGGACTGATATGATGATTATATAGCTAGATAATAAATGATTAATGATTAAAATTTACTCTCCAAATTCCCAAGAGAGGAAATTACTATCCTTTCACATGGGACTTACACAAATTACAAACCACCCAAAAATCACACACTAATTCTTGAAATTTTATCATTTCGACTTATGTAGCTACTAATCCAAAATGTTTTAGCTACATAATCAGTAGATGATAAATTATTTAAATCTGACTCCAATTTCCCAAGATAGGATATTGCTTTTTTCACATGGGACTTGCACAAATTACAAGTACTACATACAACTACGAAGAAGATGTCATCTCATTTTAAAAAATTCGAAACTCGAAGACTTTTGCTACTAAAGCAACATAGACTAGTCAATGAAGTCGAGTAAGGACTTGGGACATTACTCTAATATTGGCGCGTGGCTCGACAAATCCGTTAGAAACAGAACAGAACAAAATCCGTATTTTTATACGATTATCTATCAAAATTTTACGTATACGAACACATACCTCGAGTTTCCTGGATTGAGCTTCGGCTTTAGCATTTTGGAGATTAACCCATGCCTGGATTTTGGCTTCTTCTCTTTGATACCTACAAAATATTCAATTTTTTAATTTGCCAAACTCGTTAGCTCTAATTACTTCAAAAGTTGTGATTATACCTTTGACAAAATTTGATCTTGTCGTCTTCACCATCATCCCATAAAGTAGCTTTAGATTTAGATTCAGAGACACTTCTTCGTAACTCACTCTCCATATCGAAATGTCGTAAACTCTTCGACACCTCTTCCTCTTCTTCTTCCCTCGAGTTCCAATGACTCGCCACCGAGTTATAGTACTGACTCGCTGCTGCACCACTGAGTCTGAGCTTGTCAGCGAACTCGGAGATGTCTATAACGTTTTTGGTTTCTGTTAACGGACCGGACATTTTCGAAGGCGTGTTGTGTCTAGCCGGAGATGAGCTTGTAAACGGCGTGTGACATCTTGAAGTCGTTACACTTCCGATTGGTGTCATCTCTGTTCCCATGTCTCTGTGTTGGATTTGAGCTTCTTCTTCTTCCTCGTACTGAAGAAACTTGTCCGAATCTCTGAAGATAAACCCTTCCGTAGACGGCAGAATATGTTGCACTTCGTTTGCCAACTTATCTAAAAGCACAAAGAATCAAAATTGTCAATTTAAACAAAAAGATCAAAACTTTTTAAGAATCTTATAAAAAAGTTTCTTCATTTTCACCTTTAAGGATGAGATCTGGTGGAGATAATGAGACTTTCTCCTCCGTAACCCTAGATTTCTCTGAGTACACAACTTCAACCTGCAAAATCCAATTCCCCCAAATTCACATTCTTGTTTAAAAGATCTGAGCTTTATCAGTAACCCAATTCCAAAATGTTAGGTTTATCATTTTACTACTTGCCAATTCTACATTTCTCATATAAAGATTCGAACTTTTTTGCAAAATGTGAGGGTTTTTTGAGAAACCAAACCTGGTGCTTGAAGCCATCAAATTGGGAGTTGTTACTCATTTGACTGTGTTTGAGGGAGTGTGCCGGAGAATCATGACCGGAGGTGACCCATTTCTCGGCATCAATCCATTTGGAAGGGAAGTTTCTTCTTCTACCAGAGACACTGCTACTGAAACTGAAGACTCCTCTTCCTGGAGTGCAAGGAGACTCCATTAACATCAATCTTCTCTGTCCACTGCTTCTTCCTTCTCCAATGCTCTTTTGTGATGAGAAGCTCTGTCTCCTTTCGTTCGCCATGTCACTGCTGCTGCTGCTGCTTTGGTTTGATGAAATTGGAAGTGATCTGATGAAATCTTGAGTTTCCTTGAAATTGATTCTGCTTGTGAGTGATTCTTCTGCAAATGGGTTTGTGCTCATTCTTGGCTCAGCAATATCTGAGTTTTTCTCCTAAAAACAAACAAAGAGAGATTCAAGAACAAGAAAAGAAGAGAGCATTGAACACAAAAACAAAGTCATTACTTCTTTTACCATATTAGGAGGAAACAGAAGCTGAGTTTGGAGATGGAGCTTAGTGCTGTTGTTTCTTGTGGTGTCCATAGAGATTTTTATTTGTGTTCTATTGTGTGTTTTTTGTTTGTTGGTTTATTTTTGTTTAGTTGTTGTCTGCATCTAATGGAGGAGCTAGATTATTTTGGAAGAGTTATAGAAAGAGAAGTTGTAGGAAAATGGCGTTTGCTTTTAGATGTCTATAGAAGGAAATAGGCTTCACCAGTTTCAGAGTAGACCCATTGTCTATAGGGAACTAGTTTCATGTAATACGGTACATATTTTAGATTCTCACTATTCTTTTATTTTTCCTTATATTATTTTCAATTTGGTTATTTTTGTAGTGCTCTTTGAATTCTGATTGGAAACACTACAAAATGCAGAAGAAAAAATTAATAAAACTACAATATTTTTTTTTTAAATGAATGTAAGTTGGCATTACTTAAGCCGTGTGTTATGTCATATACTTAGCAATTTGACAAATTAAGTGTTTTAAAATTACGTTTTGTTTTCTTTTATTCAACAACATACATGATACATTGTTGATACTATTTAGAAATGGGTGATGAAGTATCGATGAAAACACAAACCACAAAACTACATCCTAATCAAAACGTAATATATTAATACTAGACTTACTAGTAGAGTATAGATTTAGTGTAGTGTGTTGTTGCGTAGAGTGGTCTTGGGAGAAGTACGACTGCATGAAAAGAAGTGATGGTAGTGACTATCCTCACAATATTATACTAAGGCCCAATGGGTTACTATATAGTGAAAGGCCCACAAAGAGTGATCACAATACTTGTATACTTGTACTAGTCAATATACTTTGTATTGTGTACTAGTGGTTTACATACCGACAATAAACAACTTATTTCGTTGCGTCTGTTTCAAAGTTCAAACACCTAAACATACGTTCTTCTGACAGCTAGTTTTATTAAATTTTACGAACGATAAATGATCAGTTCCTTGTAAAATCATTTTCAAAGATAGAGAAACGACTAATAAACGACAGATTTAGAAGACTTAAACTGCTAGTGACTCGTAACTGTTTCTGTGCAGTATCATTCCAAGAAATTGTCAGCATTCACTCTCATTCCAAGAAACTGTCAGCATTCACCAGCGAAGACATTACAAATACAATGAAACGAATCTGAAGACCAAGTCTACGCCTCTCAAATAGTAATTGTAACCACCAAAAAAACAAAACTAATAATCAAAAGTATTACGCTGTTATTGTATTGTTTTGGCATTTTTAAGTATTTTCACTATGATTCGTATCTCACAATATACACGTGACAACGACAATACATGTACATCTACGTGTATGTACCGTATTTAAAATTGGATTTTTTTTTAGATAAGACCTTTTGTATTTGTAATATTTAAAATAGTTCACGTCGTTATGTATTTTTCATATTATTATTATTCGTATTTCACATTGAACATGTGGATGTAAGACCTTCGTATATCCTTTTTTATTAGAACCAGAGAACCTAGAGACTCCATTATTACAAATAACTATAAAGTATAAATGCAATGAGGAGATATAAGTATCAAATCAGTGCCATATGTAAAAAAAAAGTTCAATATATGCAATTATATTGCAACGACCTTACGATCGAGACCAGAGTTGCAAACAGTCTGATTTTTCCGGCAACGACCATGGTGAAGATTCATCCTGACAAGGCATTGATTCCGAGGGTCTCCGTCGCCGGGAAAGACAAAGCTTCGCCGTTCTTGACGACGGAGAAAGAGACTTTCACGATTTGGATGAGATCGCTTGTGTTCCACACCAAAGGCTGCACCGTTTTTGATTCTAAAGGAAACTTAATATATCGTGTGGATAATTATAGCTCCAAGAGCTTCACTGAAGTTTACCTTATGGATCTATACGGAGAAATCTTGTTTACATTACATCAAAAGGTAATAAAATTATACTATACAAGAAATAAGTCTTTTTTTTTTTTTTTTAATAAACTTTTTGAGACTCACATTTTTTTTGTTATGTGTGTATATAGAAATCGGGAATATTCAAATCTTGGGAAGGATATAACTCAAGCGGGACAAGATTTCATCTAAGAAAGAGTTTTAAGATTTCGCCAACATGTTCATCTTCGTCTTACAAAGTTGTAATGGGACCAGGAGGTAGTGATGATAAACAATCTTGTTACAGGATTGTAAACCGGGGATCCAAATTCACAATCGAAGATGGATCGGGAAGATTAATGGCAGAAGTTAAAAAGAAACAATCGAATGTTAACGGTTTGGAATTTGGAGAAGACGTCTTGACGATGGTGGTGGAGCCACAAGTTGACCATTCTTTCATAATGGGTATTGTTATAGCCTATAGTCTCCTCAGATGTAAATTGTGATTTTGTGGGTGTCATTTGAACTATTTTGTAATGTTAGGGTCGTAAATGATAATATACAAACATTTAGGGATCCAGATGAAACTAGATTTTGTTAATTGCGTTTTAAGAGTTAAACGTCATTAGAAGCATAAACCCCAAAATCTCTCCCGATTGAAATTGGATTTTCGAAGAAGATTTCACACAAAATGTGGAGAAGATCGGCGTCGTTCGTCCTCGATAAGCATCAGAACAATAAACCGATCTCTCTAACTCCGTCGATCGATTCTCCTCCTCCACACTCAATGGCGGACGAAAACTCTAACCCTAATCCGATTTCGGCTTACTATCAAACCCGAGCGGCGCACCATGGAATCGTGACCAGCGATTGGTTGGAACAAGCGCAAGCCGCCGTTCGACGTTATCCTGAACGTGATTACTCGGTTTCTCCGGGAAGACCGTTTAGCGTGATTGAGGAATTTAACAATTGGAGGCAGCAACCTGATTTGGCGGAGGCTGTTGCGGCGATTCGTGCTCTTGCCGCTGTTATTAGAGCTAGCGAAGCTACTACCATGATGGAACTTGAAATTGAACTCAAAAAGGCTTCTGATACCTTGAAAGTAAGCATCTTTCTTCTTTGTTCTGTGAATTTGGTTGATTTTTGAATTATCCTCTGTTCTTATTGCTTGTTCAGTCTAGGCTCTAATCTTTAACAACTTTGCTATTGGATTTGAGTAATTTGTTTCATTCCCTGGCGTAATTGGTAGATGTGAATGTGATTGTGGCATTGCATTGTGTTTACTTTTCAGTCATGGGACACAACGTCTATATCCTTAACAGCAGGATGTGATCTATTCATGCGTTACGTGACCAGAACATCTGCTTTAGAGTTTGAGGATTTCAACTCTGCAAAGTCCCGCGTGCTCTCGCGTGCTGAGAAATTTGGGGAGATATCTTGCAAGGTCAGTGGCTTTCTTAACTAAATGGCAATTGTATTAAGTAAGTAGAAGAAGAGTGATCCATTTTTTGTTTGTTTGCAGGCTCGGAAGATAATTGCAGTGCTTAGTCAGGATTTCATATTTGATGGGTGTACTATACTAGTTCATGGCTTCTCGAGAGTTGTTTTCGAAATCTTGAAGATGGCAGCTCAGAACAAGAAACTCTTTCGAGTCTTGTGCACAGGTGCATTTCTTTAAACCTTTCTTGAGGTTGATTGGTTATGTCATTTTCTGGTTATCTCATTTCCGTTGCACTCGAATTCCAGAGGGAAGGCCAGATAAAACAGGAGTATTGCTAGCTAATGAGCTTGCAAAGCTTGATGTTCCAGTGAAGCTTCTGATTGATTCAGCTGTGGCTTATAGCATGGATGAAGTAGACATGGTGTTTGTTGGAGCTGACGGAGTAGTTGAGAGTGGTGGAGTGATTAACATGATGGGAACTTACCAAATCGCTCTCGTCGCTCACAGTATGAACAAACCAGTCTATGTAGCTGCAGAGAGTTACAAGGTAAAGTCACTCAAGTCTATTCAATGTGGTTTTTCAGCAACATCAATGATTCATCATCTTTTTTGTTGTTTTCTTGCAGTTTGCTCGGCTCTATCCGTTGGATCAAAAGGACTTGGAACCGGCTCTGCGACCTATTGATTTCGATGTTCCTGTTCCTCCAAAGGTTGAGGTAGAAAGATCTGCGAGAGACTACACTCCTCCTCAGTACTTGACTCTGCTCTTCACTGATCTTGGTGTGCTCACTCCATCGGTAGTAAGTGATGAGCTAATTCAGCTTTACTTGTGAGTAAAGCTAAGTTAAGCTGTTTTCTTCTTCCTAAAAAGCTTGTTTGAAACTTTCATGTTTTTGTATAAATATAAAACACCATTTTTTGTGGCTATAGACTGACATAGCTGGTCTCTGATTCTACTGCTTAGGCGAGAGATTTTGGTAGGAGAGAGATTTTGTGACTTGTAATCTTTACTCAAAAGTTATCTTTCAAGTCTCAATAGTATTCGTCCAAAACAAAATGGTCCAAACAAACTCACAAAAAGAAAATTGCAGTTACCTAAATCTTCTGTTAGGTTCTTAGCTTATTAAAAAGTGGAACAGAAGTGATACAAGATGGGTTGAAAAGTTCGATTATTGGACTGAAGTGATAGGTGGCCTAATAACATGCGTAAACATGAAATATTGTATGATACAATGTTTTGAAAATGAAAGCATGAGAAACGTGACAAATTAAATGATGCTAATAATTATTTTTATGGTTGGTCGCAAGTTACTGGTACTAAAGCTAACATTTGGACATAACGGCTAGCGATGTAAGCTTCACAAAACACGTTTTCTTGGAATTACTACATCAGCTTTTGGGTTTCAATATTGGTGCTAAACTATTAAAAAAGAAAATAATGAGGTGGAAAAGGATAACTCTTTTTAAAATAAAAGTTTGAATATTGAGGGTGAACAAACAAATTAAAAACAACAAGCATGTTCTCAAGCACACCGAGAATGGTAAAGTGTTTGTCAACAACAGTATAATATTGGATTGCAGTTGGATTTGTGTTTAGAGTTATTTACTAATTATTTGATATATATTTCCTATTTATGAAATTTGAGATTGAGTTGATTTATTTATAAAAACCATGGGTAGTAAAAGTAGTAGTTTCCGACAAGAAAAAGGGTCAAATCCCACATGTTAATTGAGACATAAAAGACACATCACTCCACATTCAGTACAGTGAAATTTCCTCTTTTATATATTCCCAAATTCTCTTTCGTCTTCCACTTCATCTCTTTCTCTTTCTCTCTGGCTCTCCCTCTCTCTCTCTTTCTGTTTAGATATTTAATTCCTAGAGATAGAGAGAATGACTAAAATCTCTGTAGGATTGCAACTTCTGACAACAGTTTCAAAAGAAAAACCAAACAACATAGTGATCAAATCTTCACTCAAACCAAACCGATCCGATCCAAACACCTCGGAGCTCTGTTTCCTCAAAACATGTCATCTCTGTTTGAAACATCTCCGTCAAGACAAAGATGTTTACATGTACAGGTAAAATTTCAAAAGCCTTGCCAAGATTGATCAGATAATGAAACCCATTTGTAATCTTAAGATTTGTTTTTGATTCTCATTTTTAATTTATTTTTTTGGCTGAAAACAGAGGAGACTTGGGATTTTGTAGCAGAGAGTGTAGAGAAAGTCAAATTTTGATTGATGACAAGAAGGAATTAGAGGCTTCCACGAAGATGATGTTGGCTTCTTACAGACGCTGTAACTCCGGCGCCGTTAAAAGTGACACCCGGATCTTGTTTGATGATCTCCGGCGACGACGACAACTATTTATAGTCCCTTAATGCAATCATCCACTTCACTAGATAAACTTGTTTTGGTTTTGATCACCTTAGTGATATACATAATACAAACATATAGAGAGATATATAAAAGAGATGTGTTGATTAAATTGTATCTCAGCTAAACTCTCAAATGTTTATTAATTACTGATTGAATAAAATGCTTATTAATTAGTTACATTTGAATATGATATTGTCATGTTAGTTGCAGTTAAAAGCTTTAATTAGTGAGATAATCAATTTTCTAAGGTGTCATTTTCACAACCAAAAATTGATTATCCAATATCATATTCAGATTGGATCCCAGCATGGCTGATATGAACTGGATAAACAATAATTTTTAGTGGAAAATCTTTCTGATGCGATTTGCTTTTTATATGTGGAGATATTTTATTATGTATGGACGTAGACAAACTTTGGTCGAAGATATGAACAGCTGATTTTAGTCACGTGTTGAATGTGTACTGTGACTTCTGGGACTGGGAGTAGTGTATTTAATGCTGTTTAAAAATATATTTTTACATTTTCCTAATGAACTTATTTCCTGAGTCACACTGTCACGCGAAAAGAGCAAGTTCGTAGTCTCGGCCCAACTTAAAAGCCCAATAATTTAAATGTAACGCGAAAACATAATTTTACCTGCTAAGCCTAGCAATCCGGCCTAAAAATACAATATAGTACGTATATAGTGTATAGACATATAATTTATGAACCCAAAAGGGTGAACCAATAGCAAAGCCAAAAAGTCTAAATTAGAATTGGTCCAAACCTAAAAGATGAACTAGAATACTAGATCTTGCCTAATTTTGTTTGGACATTTGCGTATACTCGAAGTATTGAGGAGCGTTGATGTCATGGAAGATTATCATTACCGGTTAGGGTCTTTTCCCGGTATAATGCAGTAGTGGAATCATGATAGTAGAGATGCAGCGCATTACAATTTCGTGAAAAATTAAAACGCTTTTTCTTTTATCAATTTTTTTTATATAGTAGATATTCTCTCAATTTATGTTGATATTGTCTCACTTTCTCTTACTATTATCTTTAAAATCATTTGATGAATGCAGCTTGCCAAAGATCGAACAACTAAATAAATTGCTTGCGTTATTCAGCAAAGTTGTTTCATCTATCAAACTCTCGGTCTCTGTCTACAAAATCGTGGTGGATTTATTCAACAAACATTGAAGTCACTCAGTCATGTGATAGACATTGAAGAGTGTTAAAAATGTGCATAAATCTTTTTTATATTTTCTTTCTTTTATTATCGAGTCAATCATTTTCTTTAAGATTTAAATTTGAACCCTAAAATTTCGTTTCTTCTGTATCACATAAATAGTTAGAAAGAATGGCTTCATATTTCAATTATCACGTTGTTGACTAGAAATATTTCATTTAACTATTAACTATATAGTCTATAGTATAATAGAGTCTCTATCTCTTACAACTAAATACGCACCGAATATTTACCTAATCAATCATTATTGAATAATTTGACCTAACAAAATTTAGCTTCAGCGAACGAATTATTAAGGAAGTTTTAAATTGAGTTTAATGCATATAACAAAACGACAAAAGTAACAAATGTTTATGTCTGCCATAAAACGACAAAAAGCTTGTCGTAAGAACCCAATCCTATCAACTTGCGCAAAAGCTTCAGATGTCTGTACGTGTCCTACACACGTCTATTCATAAATGAGTTTTTATGCTTTTACAATTTTAGCCACATGCATTAAGTCTTAAATGTCCTCGCGTGTAATCATAATGATAATGAGTTATTACATTCGCGAGACTTCGTTTTACCTGTTCATGACATCATAATTAGTTTACTTTGTTTTTTTTATTTTGTCTTAAATCATTTTCAATAATTCATTCCGATTTTGTACTTCCTGTAGTAATTTCGATTTTCAAATTAAACATTGTATGTTTAATACTGCTAATGTCTTAATGTATACAAAGAGAATATTGCAAAATATATATTTAAAATGGTAATCACAAGAAAAATTGAATATAGATATGGAGATGTTTAGAATAAAAATTTGTATTTATTTTGACAAATGTGTAGCTACTTAATTAGACTAAACTGGTCAAATTTATTACCAGTTAAACAAGTATTTCATTGCCATCTCTTGTCATTTTAAAATTACTATTAGATTGCTATATTTATTTAATTAATCAATCAAAATACAATAAATCTAATACCTAGATTCTTATTACAAAACAATAAATGAATAATGAAGGTTTTCAATATAGACAACTATTTTAATGATACTAATAAAAAATCCTATCACTTTTATAAATAACACTACAATCAAATAACCAATACAGTATACTTCAAATATCTTACGTAATTAAGGTATACTCTCTCCGTTTTAAATTAGTTGTCGTTTTGGCAAAATGTATCTGCAAAAATTTGGACGTATCTGGACGTGTTTTACATTGCAGATACATCCAAATAATTGCAGATACATTTTTCCAAAACGACAATTAATTTGAAACGGAGAAAGTAATATATATCTTCTAAAATTAAGATAATATGGTCATCAAACTAACTAACTTACTTAAACTTTAGTATGACTTTAATTGTAAAGAATAGACCCTTATGGAAAGTCAACAAATGTTAGGCAAGAGTTTTTAAAACTTTTTTCTACCAGCAGTCAAATATGACAAAAATTTAGTCTTATTTACTGCAACTAACCATAATAAATTAACAAAATCGTGATTTACGATGGTAAACTTTATGTTTGGACAAATGACAAATCTGTAGAAAATGGCCGACAACGCAAAAATCTAAAGATAATGAATGTAAAGTAAAAGGGTAGTATCGTAAATAGCACTTCAAGTTTAGGGTATAAGAGTAAACAGCCATCGTACTCGTTTCAACTGAAGCTAGAAAGCTCTTTTTCTCCACCTTTTTTAAGGAAAGAACAAAGCAAAATTGCAGAAGAGAGAGCAAAACAAAAGATAAACCCAAAAGAATCAATTTTTTTTTACATTTTCGCCGCTAAGATTCTGTTTCTGAACATTTACACCTGTGTGAGCCGCCATGTGTGGAGGAGCTATCATCTCCGATTTCATACCGCCGCCGATCTCTCGACGTGTCACCAGCGAATTCATATGGCCGGATCTGAAGAAGAATGTGAAGGGGTTGAAGAAGCGCTCGAAGAAGCGTTCCAGCTTCTTTGATCTCGACGATGAGTTCGAGGCTGATTTCCAGGGCTTCAAGGATGATTCGTCTGTCGATTACGATGATGATTTCGATGTCGACGATGTCTTCGCCGACGTCAAACCATTTGTCTTCACCGCGACTCCCAAACCCGTCGTCTCCTCCGCCGCTGCCGGTAAATATCTGGGAACTATTCCGTTATAGCTGACTTTGAGCAATTGAATTTGGGTAGAAATGGATTAGATTAACTCTAAACCATTTAAATTTGATTTGTCTCTGACATGATCAAGGTTTAGATATGGTTGATTTGTTGTGAATTTGAGATTTGAGATTTCTCAGCTGCTTAGAAATTTTCCAGAACAGCCTAAATCCGCTCATAGCTTACTTTGAGCAATTGAATTTGAATTTGGGTTTCAATTAATTTTTCCGATTAGTTTACCTCTAATTCATTAGATTTGAATGGTCTCTCACATGATCAAGGCTCAGATATGGTTGATTTGTATTGAATTTGAGAATTGAGATTTCTCAGCTCCTTAGAAATTGGGTTGACCTTGTTGTTCTATGAGCTCAATCATCATTCATAGCTTTTGAGTTTCTCTTATGCCTATGATTTTTGTGTATGAGGCTTGATTCGTCTTTTATGTGATGAAATTGATTTGAATCTGTTGATGAAAGAACTCTTTTTGTGTGTTGTTTGATCCATCGCCAGATACAGTTTCTGGTGGAAAGAAAGTTGCTGACTCCAATGGAGAAGCTGAGAACTCTGGAAAGAGGAAGAGGAAGAATCAGTACAGAGGAATAAGGCAGCGTCCATGGGGCAAATGGGCAGCTGAGATCCGTGATCCAAGGGAAGGTGCAAGAATCTGGCTTGGAACTTTCAAAACAGCTGAGGAAGCAGCAAGAGCTTATGATGTCGCAGCTCGCAGAATCCGTGGATCCAAAGCTAAAGTGAACTTCCCAGAGGAAAACGAAACCCAAACCGTCTCTCAGAAACGTCCTCAGAAGCTGGTGGCTAAACCTAACCCTAACCCTTACCCAAACCCAAACCCAAGTCCAGCTTTGGTTCAGAGCTTCAACAACAACTCCTTTGACAATATGTGTTTCATGGAGGAGAAGCATCAAGTGAACAACAACAACAACAACAACAACAACAACAACAACAACAACAACAATCAGTTTGTTTTGGCTACGAGCCCCATTGATGCTGGTTATCATCAGTATTTCAGCTCAGACCAAGGTAGTAATTCATTTGATTGTTCTGAGTTTGGTTGGAGTGATCAAGCTCCGATAACTCCTGAGATCTCTTCTGCGTTTATCAACAACAGCACTGGTCTGTTCGTGGAGGACGCTAATCCAGCTAAGAAGCTCAAGTCCTTGGATTTCGAGACTCCTTATGATAGCACTGAATGGGACCCTTCGCTTGCTTTCCTCAGCGGAGATGATGTGGTGACTCAGGACAATGGTGTAAACCCTATGGATCTGTGGAGCATCGATGAGATTGATTCCATGATTGGAGGAGTCTTCTGAAGAGAGATCCATTTTCATGTAAATAAGGCTGCATGTTAGTGAGTTTCCTGCATCATCATCGTCGTCGTCGTCATCTCCTTCAAACCTCCCAAAAACCCTTTAAAGTCTGTTAATTTCATCTTCTGTTGTCTCTGTTTCTCTCAGGATTTGAATGGTTATGAAGACTTTGAATCTTATTTTAAGTGAATCTTTGAGTTCGCTTGTGTTTTGTTTTGTTACTTTTGTGTCCCCATAACTTCTTTAACATTGTCATAAGTCATAACATATGTTGACCCTTTCTCTGTTTTTATTAAACTGAAAGCTGTTTTATTGAGGATCGGTTCGGTCCGGACCGGACGAAAAATCAATGATCGTTTATCGTAAACTTTATGATCAGGAATCGTGAAATTGCGTATGTGTAGTTGTGTACCGTTATCAAAGCGATTGCCTGGAAAATGGAGCCAATTTTGTTTTGTTTTCTACTTTTGCGTACAATGAATCTATCTAGAGATTTAAAACGCAGTCGTTCAGAAACGACAGAAGAATATTAAAGTTGTTGCACTTCTTTTGCAAGTGGGTAACTGGTGAGTTTGCCACTTTCTCGTGATCCTTTTTTTCTGAGACACAGAAAAAGTTAAAACTCTTCTAGACAGTTCTGTTTCTTTCCGTCATTTTCACCCATCTGTATAATTTTGTTTTCGTTTTTTTTTTCCCTTTGTATATCGTTGTTACATACACACAAACTAGATATTTATGTAATTTTATATCCATACAAGGAAATTAATACGATTCTTTTTGAAAACCAATTTATCCGAAAGAGAAGAAAAAAATAGTTGATACAAAAACTATATTTTCTGATTATTGTTGTCATTTCTATCAACATCAACTACAAATTAAAAAAGTACACACAACATTTTGTTTATCTTTATTATAATGAAGAAATGAATTATCCTACTACGGTGGTCATTAACTAATAACACTAATCAAACGATTTGGAGTTAAAAAGACGAAGCAAACATTGACTTTTTGAAAGTCATTTTGTTTATATAAATGTGGACATACTTTTTTATATTATAAAAATATACATAGTCTTGTCGACATGTCTACAAGTTAGACTATAATTTGGTCTATATAAACACACACGAGTCTTAAGAATTTTTGTGGTGAATGAGGGGGAGTCAATATTAATGGAGAAGGTCACAAGAAGAAGAACTATCTCTTTCTCCTTCTCCTTTTCCTCTTTCTTCATCTTCTTCTTCTTTCTAATCTCTTCAAACTTGCTCTTTCTCGCCGGAAAAGCTGCAGCAAAATTTTCTCACGAAGGTGACAATAGTAATAATGTGACGGCTTTGTTCATCTTCGGAGACTCTTTCTTGGATGCAGGAAACAATAATTACATAAATACCTCTACACTTGACCAAGCCAATTTTCCACCTTATGGTCAAACATTCTTTGGCCTCCCCACCGGAAGATTCTCTGATGGTCGTCTCATCTCCGATTTCATCGGTGAGAAGATTTTACTTTTTAAGATTTTTATAAATTTATTATTATTAGATTTACCTCATGGCCTATTAAAATATATTATAATGACGGAAATGTACGTAAATGATAGCGGAATATGCGAATCTGCCGTTAATTCCGCCGTTTTTGGAACCTGGACATAGTCAAAAGAAGCTTTACGGCGTCAACTTTGCTTCTGCTGGAGCTGGTGCTCTTGTAGAAACCTTCCAAGGTTCGGTACGTATATTTATCTCCTTTTGTTATTTCATTCTGAAATTCTTTGGATTTTTCACTCGTTCTAAATGATATTTTAGCATTAATGCTATATGCCTGTATCTAGTATATCTATATGTATAATCTATTTATCGTCAACACACAATGGAAGTTCGTTATGATTGATTGATCTTGAAATTTGATTGAAGTTTCTTTTTGACATATTAATATATTAGTTAAAGGATTCCATATGGAAGTGGGTGTGGGTTTTGAGCTTTGACCCGATTATATAAATATTTTGTAGTTTTATATTTCATAAAAATGCTTTATTTAGTTATATAATAAAAATCCTTTGGAAAATATGTAGCATCCACTTACTTATTTGGGAGTATAATTTAAGGTTAGGTGAGATGTATTATTCTACGTTAATCAACGTGGTGACCAGTTCCTAATGATTATTATAAGGTTATAAGTTTGAGAACACAATTGGATCACTACAAGAAAGTGGAAAAATTGTGGAGGAGAAAATTTGGTAAAGAAGAAAGCAAGAAGAGAATCTCAAGAGCTGTCTATTTGATAGGCATTGGGAGTAATGACTACTTGAGCCCTTTCTTGACCAATCAATCTCTTTCCATTCCAATGTCCCAACATGTTGACATTGTCATTGGTAATTTGACTGCATTCCTTCACGTAAGTCCATCATCATTACCACCATGCACCATCATCGATCATCATCATCATGTAAACCTTAATTTTCTACATTCCCTTTTGGGGACATGGTTTTGTAACAGGAAATATACAAAATTGGAGGAAGGAAATTCGGGTTCTTGAATGTACCGGATTTGGGTTGTTTTCCGGCTTTACGAGTACTACAACCAAATAAGGAGTCTTGTTTAAGGGATGCTTCAAGATTAGCAGAAATGCATAACAAAGCTCTTTCGAGTCTCTTGTTTAAGATACAAAGACAAGTCAAGGGTTTCAAATTCTCCCTCTTTGACATGAACAAAAGCCTTAGACTCAGAATGCATCATCCTTCAAAGTTTGGTAAGTGGGTTCGTTGTGAATTATGGTGGACTTTTTCAATTTGGACCTACTTAGCATATTCATTTAAGAGCCCGTTAAAATCTATCTTCACAATGATGATTTTATTTTATGATCCCTAAATGAAAAGGGTTTAAAGAAGGGGAAGAAGCATGTTGTGGAACAGGGAAGTGGAGAGGAGTGTTCAGCTGTGGAGGGAAAAGAATTGTGAAGGAATACAAATTATGCAAGAACCCTAATGATTACATATTTTGGGATTCACTTCATCTTACCCAAAATACTTATAAACAATTTGCAAATCTGATTTGGAATGGTGGGCACATGTCAGATTCTCTAGTGGTTGGCCCATACAATATCAATAAACTATTTCAGATTCCTTGATTGTAATATAACTTATCAAAGAAATTTCATTACTGATGAAAAATATCATATCATCATGTCTTTCAATTTATTCAAGTAAGTGAATGGCCAAGCCTTAGAGACGCTGTACCAAGTGAATGGTCGAGTCCTTATGGATGTCGTAGTCGCCTACGGTGAGATCATCTTCGAGCTGCTTGCTTCCAAAAAGCAGCTCTTGCTTCTCCGACAAGATGCCCTCTTTATCTTGAATCTTCACCTTAACGTTTTGGATAGTGTCTAAGATGTCGACCTCTACGGGGATGAACTTTCCTGTCAAAGTCTTAATGAAAATCCATATGACTTCACTATGACGAACGTCCGGTTGAGGATCTCGACGGATCTGGTCTTCACCGATCTTGAGGTCGATGGTTGTGAAGCTATCCACCAATAAGTTAATAGTCGTCTTTCCATCTACAGTCTTTTTAGATATCTGCGTGACTTTGCCATGACGAAGGTCTTCGTTGATTTTGAGGTCGATGGTTTCGGAACTATCGACCTGTAGGTTGATCGTTGTCTTTCCATCCACAATCTTAATAGAACTCTGCATATTAACAAATGAAGGTAACACAAAAAAAAAGATGAAAAAGAGAGAATTATAATGTTAAACAAAACTGAAAACAGAGACCAAAGAAGATCTAACTTAATACTCTGAATCTCTAAAGGTTTGGTTTTATTTTGTAACGTTTGAGGGAATTTATTTGTTTAACAATTTCCCATAAGGATTTCATGTCATTTATTATTTTAATGGCTTTTAGAAAACGTCGTCTTTACGAAGCTATAATCGACCCTTGTGAAGAAAAACTGGTGCCTCTTCGATTTCCTATCGGAGATTTTACAAATTTAGTTTGTCGACATTTGTGAATTTAAACAGGCTTAATAATAAAAATAATTTGAAGAAGAGGAAAATGGATGTTGTGGATTCTCACGTAATATACCTTGATATTTGTTGTTTTAAAACCATTTTTTGTTTATTAATGGATACAAATTCAAAACCACATATACTTGGACGTTTTTGTTGACTGGATCGGCTTTGTTTTTCATATAGCCGAGTTCGTGTGATTTACATGCAATTTAACAAGCCTACCAATTCAACAAATTAAGGCTGTTTTTTTTCATTTTCGAATGATTACTTTCAATTTTAATTTATACATCGCTAACGAGTCATGGAAGACATATGTATGCAGCACGGCAGTAAGAAAAGATTTTCATTTTCTGTTGTTTGTGGGTTTCAAACCAATTCAACGCAACAAACAACTGAAGTAAAGCACAAATCAGAAAGATGACTAAAAAAAGAAACAGAAAAAAACTCTGATCGTTTAAAACTATCATTGTCTTGGACGAAAATAAAGATACGAACATGAAACACCAAATTAGCCGCCAAGTCTTAGAAGCGCTCGAGCAAGTGAATGGTCGTGTCCTTCTTGATATTGTACTCCGCCAATGTGCGATCATCCTTAAGCTGTTGGCCAGCGAATATCAGCCTCTGCAGGTTCGTCGGAATACCCTCTTTATCCTGGATCTTGGCCTTCACGTTGTGGATGGTGTCCATGTCTTCCACCACTAAGGTGATTTTCTTCTCTGTCAAAGTCCTTACAAAAATCTGCATGCAATGACCATGACGTACGTCGGGTCGAATATTTCGACGGCTCGAGTCTTCGTTGACTCTGAGGTCGATGGTCTTGGAGCTATCAGCCTCTAGGTTTAAAGTCGTCTTTTCATCCACCGTCTTTTTAGACATATATATGTCTTCACCACTAGGAGAGCCCTGTCCAATATTTCTAGTGACTTCATCGATTTTGAGGTCGATGGTTTTGGAGCTATTGACCACTAGGTTGATCGTTGTCTTTCCATCCACTATCTTAATAGAGCCCTTCATTTTGCTACGTCTTCACAAGTGAAAAAAAAGTTTAGTGCACAAGAGAAACTGGAAAATGTTAAGCCAAACTGAAATATGAGACTAAGAAGATTCAGCTTTTTTGCATACCTAAGAAAAAAAAAGGAAAAGAAGATCCGACTTATACTAGAAATCTCTTAGGCCTTCCTTTTGTAGGCGTTTGGAGGAATTTATTTGTTTGACAGTTCCTAATGAGAATACATTTATTCTTTTGACGGCTTTGGAAAACGTCGTCTCGACTAAAGCTATAATCGACCGTTGTGAAGAGACTGGTGCCTCTTCGGTTTCTTTGTCGACAATTGTGGAAAAAACAGGCTGTATCATTTAAAAGAAGGAGAAAAAGCATGTTGTGGAAAAGGGAATTGGAGAGGCTGAGGAGTATTCAGCGGTGGAGGGAAGAGAATTGTGAAGAAATGTAAATTATGTGAGAAACCTGATGATTTTTTTTTTTTTTTGGATTCCCTTCATCTCACCCAAAATACTTATAACAATTTGCAAATGTAATTTGGATTGGTGGGCACATGTCAGAAACTGTAGTAGTTTACCCATACAATATGAACAAACTATTTCAGATTCTTTGATTTCTATGTATGATACTAATACACATTGATATTTTGTTGGTCAACCATTTTTGTTCATTATTGGATCCAAATTCAGTACGAGATATACTTCGACCGTTTTATGTGGCATGATAGTTATTTTTTTATATTTTTTTTTATTTTCATTTAGCGATCAAGTTCGTGTGCGTAACATTCAATTTAACTAGCATACCAATTCAACAAAGGCCATTTCTTTCACGGCAAAAAGAATAGATTTTCATTTTCTGTTGTTTGTGAGTTTTAAACCTATTCAACGCAACCAACAACTCAGAGTAACGCAAAAATCAGAAAGATGACTAAGAAAAGATACAAAAAAACCTCAAACATAAATACGACGCAAAAAACTTTTGGTCGTTTAAAATCAACTGGTTACCATTGTCTTACAAGAAAATAAAGATACGAGCATAAAACAGCAAATTAGCCTCCAATGTCTTAGGCGCAGTACCAAGTGAAGGGTCGATTCCTTCTGGATGTTGTAATCAAACAACGTACGACCATCTTCAAGCTGTTTGCCAGCGAATATCAGCCTCTGCTGGTCCGGCGGAATACCTTCTTTATCCTGGATCTTGGCCTTGACGTTATCGATGGTGTCGCTGGATTCGACAACTAAAGTGATGGTCTTTCCTGTCAAGGTCTTTACATAAATCTGATTGATCTTACCATGATGAAGGTCAGCTGGAACATTTCGACGGCTCCAGTCTTCGTTGATTATTCTTTTACAAGGGTCTTTGTTGGTTTTTGTTTTGATAGGGTCTTCGTATATTTTGAGGTCGATGGTCGTGGAGCTAGAAGCCTCTAGGTTGAGAGTCGTCTTTCCATCAACAGTCTTTTTCGAAATATGCACGTCTTCACCATTACGTGAGCCCTGTCCAATATCTCTAGTGACTTCATTGATTTTGAGGTCGATGGTTTTGGAGCTAAGGACCTCTAGGTTGATCGTTGTCTTTCCATCCACAAAAGAAACCGGATAATGTTAAACAAAACTGAAATATGTGACCACAGGAAGGTTCAACTTATACTAGAAATCTCTTAGGGTTTACTTTTGTAGACGTTTGGAGGAATTTATTTGTTTGACAGTTCCCAATGAGAATTCCTTTATTCTTTTGACGGCTTTGGAAAACGTCGTCTTGACTAAGCTTTAATCGACCGTTGTTAAGAAACTAAGTATGCCTCTTTGGTTTCCTCTCCGAGATTTTACAGATTTTGTTTTCCGATAATTTTAAAAATAGTACAGGGCCAAACTATTGACTTACCAGTTCACTGAGCCAAATATCACAATTACTTACTGTTCAATGGGCCGAACATGAACAGCCATAAGTTAAGTTAAGTTACAATTTTTTTCAAAAAAAAAAAGAAAACGATGCACAGAGTAATATTTTAGTAACAGAATAAACCATTCACCATAATAATGAAAAGTAATATTATTTTGTAACTTAATTTGTTTCTTCTAAACACTTTTGGAATAGCGAAGTACTCCATGGGTCATGCACTCTTCTTCAAGAAATCCTATTATCCAGTTGTCTTCCTGTTCACGCAATACTCTTCTTATGTTGTGTTGGGTTGTAAGACAAGGTTAGCCTCTTTCTCCTGCTTGACAACCAAACGCACATCCAGTGCAAAAAAAAAAAAGAGAAAGATAACATGGGGTCAAATTTTGATACAGAGAGGTTTTCTTACAATGACAACTAATGTAAGGAGAGATTAGGAGGCAAAGGAAGCTTACTTTCTCTTCATGTTCTTCACTTTTGTAATGGATTTCCATATTATGACGGTCGTAGCCAGGATATTCGCAAAGTTTGCAAAAAAGGACAGGCATATCGTACTCGTCTGTACCCACCGACTCAAACAACTGCTTGGAAAAATTATAACATATATAATTGTGGCAATGGTTAGACAGTTACAAATGTAATGATCACAGACCTCGTGTATGTGTTGTGCACTGTTGAGATGCTCGATGAAATCATCACAGCTTTGGCTAGGAATTTCGCATAGCATGCAAAACCCGGAAGGTTCATCATTAAGTATATTCTGGCTGCTTGTTTCCACCACAGGCCCTGCATTCTCTGGGAGCAAAAAAAAAAAAACTAACTAGTTCAGAGCTTAGCCTTTGGTGACTATGATCAATGTGAGAAATGAGAAAAAGAAGACCATTCAGTAAGCTTTCCCAGAACCACTCTTTATCAGATGGATCCCTATAAAATGGTGTAGGAGGATCTGGAAATGCACGAAGAATAGAGTATCCAAAATGGGAAAAGCCATGAAACCACGCACTATCACCGGATATGAGCATTATTTTGGCCGGAGGTGGATTACGCTTTTTTTCCAATCGCACAAAAGATTAAAGACGCCTTTCCCACCTGGACAATATGAAAAGGCCAGATGAGTTCCAAACTAAAATCCATATTAATGGTAGAAAGAAATGGATAAGAAGATTAACGGGAGACTGTGTGTCTAAGAAGGATTCCAGAGGAAGAGATCTCTTTCAAGAGGACAGGAGAGATGTGGTCTAGGTTGCAAACGGCAAAGACTGTGACTGGACGAGGACCACCGAAGTACTTTGTCAACGCCGATTCTATAATCGCTCGGACACGACCGGGTTCACAATCAGCGGGAACCGGACATGTGTTGAGGTCCCACAACACAGCCGTCGTCGGATACATGTTAAAACCTACGAACGGAAAACATATCAGATAAGCCTGTATTCGAGTTATTTTACACTACGGTGATAATCCAAACTATAGCGACCGACCTTCTGCCATATCGAATATGCAAGATGGGTTTCCTTCGACTTTGAGTATATATATATATACTTATGGGGCTATAAAGTTGAGAGCTAACGAGATCGGAAATTTTTAACAAAAAAGGAAATATGATTTTGTTTTTTAAATAACATCTTACGCTTTTAAATGTTAATTATCTATATTCTGGTAGTTTTGTCACAAGTTTTGGACCACAAATATAGTAAAATAAATAAAAAATAACATTAATTTTCTGAGCTGTTTTTTTTTTCTTTCAAAGAAACAGAAACCAAAAATCCCAATTTGGATCTTCCACCACCGATCGGCGCGCTGTCGGTATCTCTTACTCTTTGAAAAACCTAAACATGCGTAGGGCACTTTACGCATGACCTGCCCACAAAGTAAAAGAAAAATAAGAACCAAACCCAAAAGAGAAAAAGACTCTAACTTAACATCGATGAGACGTGGATTTCACCTCAGTCGCCCTACCAAGTGCAGGGTAGATTCGTTCTGGATGTTGCAATCGTCTAAGGTGTGACCATCTTGGAGCTGCTTGCCGCCAAAGATCAGCCTCTGCTCGTTCGGCGGGATGCCCTCGATTTCCTGGATCTTGGCCTTGACGTTTTCGACTGTGTCGTAGCTCCACATCCTTAACGTACGGGTCTTTCCTGCAAAATTCTTATAAAAAACATACATGAATTGACCGATCCTGAGGTCGATGCTTTTGGAGCTATCCACCTCTATGTTTGTAGTCATCTTTCCATCCAAAGTCTTGCTAGAAATCTGCGCTGTTTGTTCACCACGTTGTGATGAACGGGTTTTGTCTTCGTTGATTTTGAGGTCGATGGATTTATTGCTGCTATCAACCTCTATGCTGACCTTTGTTTTTCCATCCACATTCTTAATAGAAATATGCATCTTACCACGTACTCGCAAGGGAAGGAACGTAAGATAATGAAACTATGAGACCAAAGAAGATCCAACTTTTACTCTGAGTCTCTCTTGCCTATGCCAAATTCTTTGGAATTCCTTAATACGAAGCAGCATGTATATAGTACAAGGTATTAGGTCAAGAGATCCTATATAATTTCTTTTTTGGTCTCATATCTAAATATGGAATATATCCTTCTTCTTTTTTAAATACAAACCCAGGAAGGAAATATATTATATACTTATCCTTAACGATAAAAAAGTACTTAAAAAAAAAGTACTTATCCTCAACAAATTTATTAGGGTTTTATATTGTTGTGAAGAAACTGGTGCATCTTCGGTTTCCTAGTTCATACCCGAGATTTTTACATATTTTAGTTTGTCGACAATTGTAAAAATAAAGCAGGCCGTATAATCGACTTAATCAGTAGGCTTTACAACTTAAATTGGCCAAATATCTAAAAATAAAAATGTTGATTTGTGTGATAAAAAATACTTTATCCAGAAGAGTGATCCACAAGAAAACGCAACTTAAAGTCAAAGTACTGTATATAACACGGGTGATTAGAATGATTAATCCGAGACTAGCTAGCGAAGATACAAAAGGTCTTGATTTTTATAACCCTACAAGTTACATTAATGCATTGTCTTAAGAGAAACGACAAATGTCCAGGGGTTTAGGAGCTAAACTAATGATGTAAAATACTTGATAAGTTAACAAACAACAAGCTTTAGTAGCTCAGATGGCTAGAGCGTGTGGCTGTTAACCACAAGGTCAGAGGTTCGAGCCCTCTCTGAAGCGTTTAATTTTTATCGATTTCCAATATATTTTTCTTTCATTTGTTTGACCCGTTTTGGAAACATGCCTCTTTTGATAATTCATAAGAGGAAAACCAAATGCCTCTTTTGTTTCCTTCCCGAAAATCTTAATTGAGACCATGCATTTGGTACTTTTTCCTCTTCATTTCTTTAACATGTGATCATTTTCTTCTATTTCTATGCCAAAATTTTATAGATCCCCTTTTTCATACTGATTTCTAAACAGAAAACAAAATTGATAATGCATGCCTATTAAAAACATTTTACCGATTTCTCGATTACACAAGATTATATATTCCTCGTCACGTCAAATAAAGTTCTCAAAACAAAACTAAAAACATCTACTTGAGATTGGAAATCGAATACAAGTCCTGAGAAGAAATAGTAAAAAAACTCTGGAAAACAAAGAGAAACCATTTAGCAAATGCAACCACTCTGCATAATGACAAGATTAGAGTCTGGCTTGATGTTGTAGTCAGCTACGGTGCGAGTATTGCTGAGCTTCGTGCCAAGATAGTTTAGACTCAGCTTGTTCCATGGTGGGCCACCCTGATCATGGATCATGGTCTTGACTTTCTTAATGGTGTCGGACCCCTTCACTTCTAGGATGAATGTTTTCTCCTTTATAGTCGATACAAAAATTCGCATGGCTGCATCCGGTCCAAGATCCGAACCGAGATCCAGATCCAGTTGACAGATGGGTCCATGGATCTTGAGGTCGATGGTTTCGGAGCTATCCTCCACCTCTAGGTTTATGCTCTTTCCCTTCACCGTCTTGAACGAAATCTGCATTGCAAGCCTGTGTTTATTTTGCTTTCTATGGATTGTTAGTATTCTTTTATATATACATCTTTGGGGAGTGATTTATTTGTTACACAATTTCCCATAATATTATTTAGTCGTTATTTTGACCAAAATCTAAAGCTATTTAGTGATACCATTGTGAAGAAGCAAATGCTGCCCTTTCGGTTTCTCCCTAGGATTTTGCGATTTTGCAATTTTTGTTTATCGTTAATAAAAAAAAAACAATAAATGTTCTGTTTTAATGACTTAAATCCTCAAACTTGCAATAAATCCCCTCTTATAACAAAGCTCGTTAATACAGCATATATCAAAATTAGTTACACAAAGGCCTTCTGTTTATACTGGCCAACCACTTACGCAATGACCACGGTGATCAAATTAAATCATTGCTTTTTCACAAATACTTTTGTAATTTCATAATAGTCTTTCTGTTGCTATAGTATTATAAGAACGACGACAAAAAAAATCAATACAAAACGGGACTTCAAAATTAATGTAGAAATTTAATTAGTTATTGTTAACTTCGTATTCCAACGCCTTTTCAAATTTATCATTTTCTGAATGACTATGCTGATTTACATTTTGAATGTGATGATAAATTTGTAATTAGTTTGTTAAATATTTGATATAATCCTGTTAGTCAGATTACTTGTGACTAATCTTTACAGTTATCTTCTGCATTTTAATTATCATTTTTCCGGCACAGAAAAATTTGATATAATGATACATAACATTCACATTGTTTTGACTTTTGATATTGAATGAAATATCTTCTTGTTTTTTTTTTCTTTAAAAAAAAAATTCACTTTTATTCATTTTCTCCCTCTTTTCCACATGACTCATCAGTACATATATTGATTATGAGAATGTGAGTGATGCAGAGACGGTTATAGTTGAATGAAACGAAACCAAGTCGACAAGAACGACTCCACATAATCACCATACTGATGAGTCATGTTCTTCAGGTATATAGTAGAAATAGTTGTTGAGGTTCCTAAATTTTTTTTCTCTCGACTGAGAATAAATTAAACATCTACTACGGAAATTGAACACGAACGTCTTTAAAAATGATGAGATGAAAAACACTGAAATAGAAATTAAAGAGAGACTGGGGAGACATATTAGCAACCGCAAAGATGCGTCACCATGAGAAGGGTTGACTCATGTTTGATGTAGTAGTCAGCTATGGTGCGACTGTCCTCGAGCTGCCTGCCTTGAAAGATAATCCTCTGCTGGTCCACTGGAGTTCCACCCATCTCCGCATACTTGGCCTTGACGTCTCCAATGGTATCAGACTCCTCAACCTCGAGTACGTGAGTCTTGCCCGTAAGAGTCTTTACAAAAATCTTCATAACTTCTCGATCCTGACCCGGACCTGGACCCAGTCGCAAAGCCAGTTCACGGATCGGTTGCCCATGGATCTTGAGGTCGATGGTGTTGGAGGTTTCTTCAACCTCTAGGTTTATGCTCTTTCCCTTCAACGTCTTAATCGAAATATGCATTGCGAACCTTACTTCTCTTTCCATCTCTCTCTCTCTCTATATATATTGTTTTGTTTTACACATCTGTGGGAAGAGATTTATTTGTTTTACAATTTCCTATGATATTTATTTGTTCTTTCGACCCTTTTTGGGAAACGTCGTGTTTCATTAAAGCTAATAATGAACGGTGAAGTCGTGAAGACGTCAATTGCTGCCTCTTTGATTTTCTTTTTTTCAGGATTTTGAAATTCTACAATTATTGTGTTCCCTCGACCGTTAGTACAACTAAATCTTTCGAAGCATTTGGTTTAAAAGATTTTAAAGCCTTAGTTTCTTGTGTTCCAAGACTAAGCTTGGCTCAAAGCTTGACCACCAAATTGAATTCGAGGGATTAACAAACTGTTCACTAAACATATATTTCCGGTTAACTGTAGTTCAGTGTGTATCGGCCTATCTTAACGATAAATCCCATCTTCTTCTTGTAAGAGTGCTCATTATAAATGTGTTTCCACTTTCTACTGGCCAACCACGGCAGTGACCACAGTGATGTGATTGCTCAACCACTCAAATCCTTGCTTTTTTCATATATTTCAGATCGTATAGATTTACATTGGTAAATTTGCTAAACCATTAGAGCCTTTATTTCCTAAACCATAATTCAGACGGTGCATTGATAATTTGGTACTTTTTCATCTTCATCTTGTGATCATTTTCTTCTATATATTTCTATGCCAAAATTTTATAGATCTCAGGTTTTCATACTGATCTCTAAACAGAAAACAAATTTGACTTCAAGCCATTCAAAAACATTCAAAATTGATACTTCTCAGACTCCTTGCTACGTCATAAAAAGTTCCCAAAATAAAACTTATAACATCTACTAATCTACTTGAGTTTGAAAATCGAACACAAGCCTAAAGAATAAATCTAATGAAAACTCTGGAAAACAAAAAGAAACCATTTAGCAAATGCAACCACTCTGCATAATGACAAGATTAGCGTCTGGCTTGATGTTGTAGTCTGCTACGGTGCGAGTATTGCTGAGCTTCGTGCCCAGATAGTTTAGACTCAGCTTGTTCCATGGTGGGCCACCCTGATCATGGATCATGGTCTTGACTCTCTTAATGGTGTCGGACCCCTTCACCTCTAGGATGAATGTTTTCTCCTTTATAGTCGATACAAAAATTCGCATGGCTGCATCCGGTCCAAGATCCGAACCGAGATCCAGATCCAGTTGACAGATGGGTCCATGGATCTTGAAGTCGATGGTTTCGGAGCTATCCTCCACCTCTAGGTTTACGCTCTTTCCATTCACCGTCTTGAATGAAATCTGCATTGCACACCAATTAACAAAAACCGACTTCTCTTCTCTCTCTTTTGGTGACTATGAGTCGGCGAACTCGTATTTTACACCCGTCGATGTATATAGTATGTGTTAAACCTAAACCAGATCATATCTACAAGAATATCTATCTTTCTTTCTTTTTCGTCGTCACAATAATATCTATCTATATTGTTACAATTTTATTTATAAAAAATCTATCTATAGCAGTCTAGCAGATACGCAATATATACGGGTATATAAACGGTATATAATATTACTATATATGCGATTATATCCAGGGAGAACAGATTTAAGTTTTTTTCCTAAATATTTTACAGACTTACCCATAGTTTTGACTTTTGATATCGGATGAGATAGTTCGTGTTTTCTTTCTGATGAGTCATGTTCTTCGTGTTATCTATTTTCCTTTCTCACGACAGAGAATAAATTAAACTTTTACTTTGAATATCGAATACAATACGAAGTCTTTAAAAATGATAAGATGAAAAAGAAAAATAGACATTTTAGCAACCGCATTGTTCTAACATCAGGACAAGGATTGACTCATGTTTGATGTCGCAGTCAGCTATGGTGCGACTGTCTTCGAGCTGCTTTCCTTGAAAGTATATTCTCTGTTTGCTACTTGGAGTGCCTTCCATCTTCGCGTACTTGGCTTTGACTTCACCAATGGTAACGGACTCGTTAACCTGGAAGGTGAGCAATTTTCCTGACAGAGTCTCTACATATATCTTCATAACTTCTCGATCCTGACCCGGGCCCGGGCCCGGACCCAGTCGCAAAACCAGTTCACTGATTGGTTGCCCATTCCCATGGATCTTGAGATCGATGGTATTGGAGCTATCTTCAACCTCTAGTTTTATTCTCTTTCCCTCCGACGTCTTGATTGAAATATGCATTGCACCACCACTCACAAGGTTTCTCCTTCTTTCCCTCTTTAGGGTTTTTACCTTTATAGATCTTTACGGAGAGAGTGTTACAATTTATGCCAAAGGTTTAAGAATAGTGAGGCCAATATATATATATATATATATATTGTCTTTAACCTAAATTAGATAGAAGAGGATCAGCAAGAATATATGCAAATGCAATATTACCAAATATACCATCATATCCTATAGGAGATCTATTTGATACCAAAAACAAGAAGATTATATCCCCAAATTTACTTTACTTAAATATCTATCTTTTTGGTTTAGTGTGGTTCAATGTGTACCAATCTTTGTATAAATATCAGAATCAGTTCGTTATCATTATCAGAATCAGTTGCACTAAAATATTCTGTTTCTAGGCCACATTGTATACAACAATAACCGCATCGCACGTACGCAGTGACCACAGTGATTTGATCTCTAAACTACTTAAATCCTTACTTTTTCCACAACAAAATAAAACTTTATATAATAAATCAAATTTATAAGAACAGCAACAAAGTCGAAACAAGTGGGCGGTTAGAAGATCGATTATATAATAGTGAGGCTGTCGTCAATAACAGTATTCTTAAAAACAACAACTTGAACACAACATTAACATTAACTAAATCTTATGGAAAGTTTTGAGAAAATATATAAGGCAAAACAGAGCAATAGCAGTTACACAAAGAAGAAAACAGAGCTTTTACAATAATACAAAGAACACAAACACTAAAAACATGGAAAGATCTCGATTAGTCATGATCATCTTCTTCTTTTATATAATAATCATATCTATCGGCTCCATCAAATGCAGAGACAGCAACAATCTGGTTACAAAACAGTCCGCTTTGTTCGTGTTCGGAGATTCTGTGTTCGACGCCGGAAACAACAACTACATCGCCACTCTCCCAAGCTTCCGGTCCAATTATTGGCCGTACGGTCAAACCACGTTCAAATTCCCCACCGGCAGAGTCTCCAACGGACGTTTGATTCCTGATTTCATCGGTAATATAGTACTCCTCTGTTTCGTTATTCTATTTCCCGCCAAGTTTTAAAGAAACTGATTGCTGACGTGGCAGCGGAATACGCATGGTTACCGTTGATCCCGCCAAATCTACAACCAAGTAACGGTTACAATCAATTAACCTACGGAGTTAACTTTGCTTCCGCCGGTGCCGGAGCTTTGGTCGGAACTTTTCCCGGGATGGTATTCATCAATTATTACTTCAAAATTCGTATAATTTTATTTGTTGAGTCTGGTAATTTTTTTTTTGGTTTTAGAGTCTGGTAATTTTTTGACATTTTTTAGTTTTTTTTGTCAAAATTCATTAGTTTTTGGGCCCCTTAGTTTTTGCTGACATTTTTTGACATTCACCAACTCAAGGTGATAGATTTGAGAACACAACTAAACAACTTCAAGAAGGTTGAAAAAATGTTGAAGTCTAAGTTAGGAGAAGCAGAGGGGAAGAAGATCATCTCAAGAGCTGTTTATCTGTTTAGTTTTGGAGGCAACGACTATCAGTTTCCATTCGTTACAAACTCTTCCATTTTCCAATTCATTTCCAAAGAGAAATACGTTGATTTCGTAGTCGGTAACGTCACGGACGTCATCAAGGTAAAATCAAGTCGAAATTAACAAAAACTGTTTCCTATATGGTTTGAATCTGAGAGACAGTGTTATGTTCTCAGGAAGTGTATAAAATTGGAGGAAGGAAGTTTGGAATCTTGAACATGGGAGCGTTTGATTGTGCACCAGCTTCATTGATTGGAGACAGAATAAAGATAGGATCTTGTTTTAAGCCGGTCACCGAACTGATCAGTCTGCACAACAACAAGCTTCTGAATAGTTTGAGGCGGCTTGAGCATGAACTATTCGGATTTAAATACGCCCTTCACGACTTTCAAACTTCTCTATCTGAAAGAATCAACAATCCTTCGAAATACGGTAACTAAACAAACTTACATGATAATTGCAATATAAGAAGAAAAAAAAAATTAGCTTATGCCATATGATACGTTTTGTGTTTTGTTATGAAGGGTTTAAGGAGGTGAAGAAGGCATGTTGCGGAAGCGGACCATTGAGAGGAATCAACACATGTGGAGGCCGAATGGGTCTGTCGCAAAGTTACGAGTTATGCGAAAACGTTACAGATTATTTCTTCTTTGATCCTTTTCATTTGACGGAGAAGGTTCATCAACAGATCGCAGAGCTGATTTGGAGCGGACCGACCAACGTCACTAGACCTTATAATCTAAAAGCACTGTTTGAACTTAATTAAGCGTTTCATCTTCCTTTTGGTTCTTTTTGATTTAGTGTGTTTAAATTGTCACAAGGATTAAATTAATCTCTGTGATAATAATAACAAGAATTGCATTTGGTCAGTGTTTTTACATTTGTGATTGATCTTTATTTTCTAGATTAGATAGCATAGTGAATAGATTAACAAAAGAAAAAACAAAAAAAGAAAAGCAAAAAAATAACAAAAAAAATGCATGGGTACGTAGTTATAAATTATATGAAACTTCCCTTGGTCAACTTCATACTTTTATATCTACAAGTTATCTTGTCGATTTCAATTATTCAAAGTTGATGCATTTGAAAAGTATGCTTGAGAAAAACAACTTGAACACAAAAACATGTTTATTAAAAAACAAATAAACTGTGGAATGAACACGTTTCGAAGATATTTATATTTATCAAAGCTTCATATCTATAAACAAAACAGAGCAACTATTATTGGATAATTAAGATCACAACATTAAATATGGCGAGTTCTCGATTAGTTTCGATCATCTTCTTCCTCTACACAATAATCCTATCGATAAGCTCAATCAGCAGCAGAGAGAACAATAATCTAGTAACCAACCAAGCTGCTTTGTTCGTGTTCGGAGATTCTCTGTTTGATGCCGGAAACAACAACTACATCGATACGGGTTTACGATCTAACTTTTGGCCGTACGGTCAAACCACTTTTAAGTTTCCAACCGGAAGAGTCTCCGACGGACGTCTAATTCCTGATTTCATCGGTAACCTAAAATACTCTGTTTTAGTAAACTTAATCTCCCGGGGAATTTAACAGCTTTGTTTAACTGATCGATCACTGACGTGGCAGCGGAGTATGCATGGTTACCGTTGATCCCACCAAATCTACAACCAAGCAACGGTAACAATCAATTTACCTATGGAGTCAGTTTTGCTTCCGCCGGTGCCGGAGCTTTGGCGGGAACCTTTCCCGGAATGGTAAATAAAATATCATCTGTTTTTTACTAAAACTTTTTTTTTTGTTTCAGTATAAAAATTGTTCGGGAAGTTTCAGACTAAATAATAAATTTTCATGCGAATAAAAGGAGACTGTTTCACAAATGACATTATTATTTAAACCAATGACATAGTTTTTTTGACTAAATTAAATCTCTCTCTTCTTTTCTTGTTTTCTTACCGTTCTAGGTGATAAATTTGGAAACACAATTAAGCAGCTTCAAGAACGTTGAAAGGAGGTTGAGATCTGAGTTAGGAGATGCAGAGGCGAAGAAGATTTTATCAAGAGCTGTTTATCTGTTTCATATCGGAGGCAATGATTATTTTTATCCCTTATCTGCAAACTCTTCACTTTTCCAATCCAACTCCAAAGAGAAATTCGCCGATTTTGTTATTGGTAACACGACATCCGTGATCGAGGTACAAAAAAATAGATCTCAATTTTAATTACCAACTTTTGGACTAAAATGCGAGACATATGTTACGTTCCTCAGGAAGTGTATAAAATGGGAGGAAGGAAGTTCGGATTCTTGAATGTTGGAGCATATGATTGTGCACCAGCCGCGTTGATCTTAGACAGAACAAATATAGGATCTTGTTACAAACCGGTCACCGAGCTGATCGATTTGCACAACAAGAAGTTTTCGGATGCTTTAAAGCGGCTACAGCGTGACCTACCTGGATTCAGATATGCATTTCACGACTATCGCACTTCTTTATTGGAAAGAATCAACAATCCTATGAAATACGGTAACTAAACTTACTTGGTAATTACATACATGTAAGAGATTGATCTTTAGTATAGCTTTTTGAACGTTTTGTTTGTTTGTTTTTTGAAGGGTTTAAGGAAGGGAAGAAGGGATGTTGTGGAAGCGGACCTTTGAGAGGAAACAATACTTGTGGAGGCCGAATGGGGCAAGATTACGAGTTATGTGAAAACGTTACTGATTATTTGTTCTTTGATTCCTCTCATTTGACGGAGAAGGCTCATCGACAGATCGCAGAACTGATTTGGAGCGGACCACCTAATGTCACTGGACCTTATAATCTCAAAGCTTTATTTGAACTTAGGAGTACTTAAAATCGCCAATGGATGTTTAGTTACAAGAATAACAGACGAGGTTGCTATATACTTTGTGTTTGGAATTATAATAAGTTTGTTGGATTTTATTTTTGATAATATATATGAACAAATTATAGGGTGACAATAAATGTTTTTGAAGAGTTTGAGTTACATGAAAATTACTTAAATCACAAGAAACAAATGCTATGGGTTTCTAATAGACTAATACGTTTACCTTCCTTGCACCTGAAGATAGGTCACCGTTAAGCAACGATGGGCTTTTGGGAACTATCGCAAAACCCATTAATTTTGGTTAAATTTAGTAGACTAAAAGACGACGGTTAATTTACGGATTGTTGCCATTTCGAAGTTGATTTTGTTTTTTACTTTCAAGTTAGTAAAAAAATTGATAACATATGAAACGGATTTGATATGATATTTGATAACATATTAAACAGATCAGTACATGTGGATCTATATATGCGATTACGTACGATCCAAACCATTTTTACTAAAATATTTGCAAATTGTAAAGTTTTTTTTTTTTTTTTTTTTTTTTTGGGTAAACTATAGTATCAACTTGAACATAGAGGACACAGAGTCAAGATCTGTTGTTGCTTCAACTAATGGGATCAAACGAGTTTTTTTTATATAATTATTGATGAAGTAATAGTTTTTCCTTTTTGTTTGAAAATCAATAATGTAGGAATTATATAAACTAAAGTGTGTGTCCTATTAATTTTGTTTTATCCTCTTGGAGTAGTATAAAGGTAAGCTACTTTGGATCACATCTCATTTAAACAATTACTAGATGTGAGATGACTGTTGATCTTTGTCTAGTCTTAATTTTCAATTTCGCCTTTGTCTCTTATGAACCGGAAAATCATATGTGCTGCGTAATGTTTTATTTTATTTTATTTTTTTTTTTCGTCTAAGTTGTATTGATTTGAACTGATTTATAAGATTGAAAGAATCCAAATGATAAAACACACATAAAAAGTAACAGTCGTTCCTGCATTGGCATATTGATGAGGATGAGGGCGGGCAACATGCTTTCAGAAGTAGGAGTTGCAAAGATCAATCTTTTATTACCCGAGGAAAACTCACTAGAGAACTAAAAAAAGTTGCAAAATAAAAACATTACGATACCGATTTTGATACGGTTAATTATTAAACTCATGGCCATTGTAAGAAACCTAGATTGATTCCGAAAGATTGAATTGTAGAGACTCAGTAGAACTCGTAACCGCTGCTAGACGACGAGCTAGAGTCGCTGGCTTGGAGAGTGGCTGACGATGTAGGCAACCAAACCTCACGCATAGGTTCACCGACTGGGTACATGACGAGCTCACGGATATTCATTGGTTGGATCACATTTGGATCGGCTCCAAACAGAAGATGAGCAAACATTTCTTGTGCCTTCTCGGTGTTGTGACGCCCATCAAAGAATAAGTAAGATCGTTGGTACTCGCATAGCCTTGAGTGAACGTTAGATAAACCGCAACCATAAGCATCATGTGTCCCTACTCCGCAGCACGATACGTTTGTCTTCAAAAACCCTGAAATTTGACAATTTTAACGGATTTGCACGTATATGAGTATTCACATGGTATCATAGCTTAAAATTAAAATAGATAATAAATTGTTGTGACCAACTCACGGTAGCTCAAGCCGATCGATTTGCTCTGAATCCTACGAAGAATGACATTGTAGAAATCGAAGACGGTGAACTGGAAATCGGAATTGGTTGTAGCCATTTCGTTCAACATGGGTCCGATCTTTTCATTGTGTAGTTTAGCCAAATTGTTGAGAGGTTCGTAGCATTTCTCTTCCCCGGTTCTGTAATCTTGTCTGACGATAGGTAAGCAACCTAATGGAGCTAGGGTTTGGATCAAGAACTTAGTCGCTCCAGAATTATATAACAAGGTGATGTCGCTCTTTAACTTGTTGGTCACGGAAGTGACAAAAGCTTGTTGAGCAGATGCATCTGCTTCAGGGTTGTTCTTGGTGAAATTCAAGTAATCGTTAGCACCAATGTAGATCATAAACAATGACTGCTTGATGAAATCATCCTTCCAGTTTGCATCTTTCATTTGATTGAATTTCCTTATCTGTTGATTCAGAGTCAACTAAAGAAACAAATGAACTAATTAGTACTTTAATTTGTTTAATACTGTAAATTATATAATTGCAATTAAAGTAAATCATATATTAAGGAAACGTCTTTGTGTGATAGTGTGATACTGATAAAGTGATACTAACCAATATAAAAGGAAAAGTTAAATTTCCATTGATTCAAGTGGGTCAAGAAAAGACAGCTATAGTTAATTATTTTACTCGGATATAGTCGTCTAAAATATCAAGAAAATGTTATTTTTTTGGTATAGTGGACTTACAGATTCCACCGGAGCTCCAAGAAGAGTAGCATCGGCGACGGCGAAACTAGCTCCACGTGAGACATTGACGTTCGGTTTAAGTGCCGGCGGAATCTCGATCGGGATTTTCATGAATTTTGCTGCATATTGTTTTTTTTTTGGTAGTACAGTAGTATTTTAGTTTTTCATATAATTCAAACCATTCCTCGGTATTAATACAAAATATAAACAAATACATAAAAGTTTCCATGCCTATTCTAAAAATGCCTTATATGTTTTAACTTTTAGTTTTTACGTGTTATTTTAATGAACTACAACGAACGTGGTTTATGCCTATAAAAGGAAAAAAGTAAATCTTACCGATGAAAAAAAACAAAAAATCTTACCGACGAAGTCCGTAACGATGAATCCGTCGGAGAACTTGCCGTTGGGATTATCACGGGATTTTCCGTACGGCCAGAAGCCTTGCGCAACGTCAGCAGTGGTGAGAGTCTGTTTGTTCCCGGCGTCGAGATTGGAGTCACCGAACGTGAACAAGGAAAACGGCGAGACTAATCTCTGTCCGACGACAGTGGTAGGGTTGTGGAACAAGGTGAATACCAAAAGTACCCCTAGAACACTCGCTAAACTACGCTTGACTACCATGGATGATCTGGGAGACAGAGTATAAAGATAGAAGAAGCAGACTGATTTTGTGTCTAAGCCCATCCACAGCGATGCTATTATTTATATTGCTTAATACGTATAGCTTTTGGCAGTTTACAATGATTATCATTTTAAAACATAATGTTTTTCCCGAGGTTAATTTTTCTAATATAGTTATACAACTACTATGCACTGATAAAAGTGAAGTGAGTAAACGATTATTGATCAGTCATAAAGTTCAGAAGATTTATATGAAACCAACATGTTACAAAGATTTAACTGATAACCAACACGTTTCCAATATGTTTTATAAAAATTTGGCCAATACGTTGAATTGACATGAGAAACATAAAGAATATGAAGAAGAAATGTACTTGCATCATCATTGCTCTTGATTTTCACTACGTACCATAGAGCAAGTGAGAATATAAGAGCAATCTAAATTTGCTTTTGATTTTCATCACCAATCAACAAGATTTCGACTTATCAATTATTTAACAACATATCTTAAGTTCATCACTAATTACAAACTGAAAGACCACATAATTACAAATTCGAAAGTCAAAATACTCACACGAAATTTATATGGATGCGGCAAGAGCTCTCACACGGAAGTTTATAGCTTTGGCTATTGTTTTCTTCATTACTTCATCTCCTCCCTCATGCATGTTCTGCAGTTTTTATTTTACACCAAAACAAAAGAAACTATAAGCAGCCAGAATATAAACAAACAAGTTTATCAACCTCACAAATTAGGAGAGATTCCTCACTTTCATCAAATCCATGTGATTCCAGCTACTGGGTCTTTCTCTGCTCAAAACAAGCTTAGACTGAACAAACAAATAAACATTTTTAGTAACAAATTTACGGTCTGCAAAGAACAGAGCTAGACAACGAGAAACACATTCATTATTCAAAATCAGCAAACTTGGATCATGCATACATAAATTAATAGTTAGACAATCAGTCAGCATCAAAAGGCTGGATTTTAAAGGAAGTTTCTTGTGCATGATAAATTGATAACTCAACTACTACATTTACAATCAAGTTGGTTTAAAGGTAAAGGTCTAAACCAGGTTATGGTAACTAAGCTACTCTTCAAAGATTTACCGTTGAAAATGAAAAATGAAAATGTAAATCTAAATCTAATTTTTTTCTCTTCCAGGCACTTCTTTCGATAACGGTCTTTACCCGGATTGACCTGTCACAATCTCCCTCTTTACCCAGTGGATCTTTACCCCTTTTAGAAAGTTTTTTCAAATTGTAGCCGTTCCTGGTTCTTTGTGCCTGGGTTCCACCCCCGACTTAGTCGGAGGGTCCACCTTTTTCACCGCCGGTAAGCCCTTCTATCTCTCTTCCTATCCCACCGCCGCTCTTCCGAAACAAATCAAAGCTGCCTTCCACACTCAAATCCGATGGCACGACGCTTTACTTATGCGGAGAAAGGCAAAAGTGTTGCTCCTGCGGGAGCTCCCAACCCACAGCTTCGCATACGAGCCCCCAACGTCGACACAGCTGATCTAGTTAGGAAGAATGCCCTAACTCTCATTGGACGCCTAACTAACCCACAAGAACAACGTATGAGAACTATGCTGCCTTACTTCTCAAACAAATGGGAGCTAAGAGGTGCAGCAGAAGGCTCTGACCTGGGTAATGGTTGTTTCCAATTTCGTCTCGACTATGCTGAGGACTTGAGGAAAGTTCTGGAGGACCGCCCCTACCAATATTCTCGATGGATGGTCATCTTGGAGAAATGGGAACCCATCATCTTGCCAACCTTCCCTTCCCAGATCCCCTTTTGGATCTCCCTAAGAGGCATACCCCTCCACTACTGGAAAAGAGAACTACTTCTCAGCATAGGAGAAAAGCTAGGTCACCTCACCTCCTATGAGCTTACCTCAACAGCTGCAAAGATTAAGGTTGAAGTCAACAGACTTGCTTCTTTAACAAAAGAGGCGATAGTTGAATTCGAAGGAGGGAGTGAAGCTCTGGTTACCTTAGAGTACCACAAACTGGACAAACACTGTCTATACTGCCTTATGCTTACCCACGAGGAGTCGGAATGCCCGGAAAACCCTAAGGCAAAAACCCTCCCTAGACGGGAAAGTTCCCCCACGGTGAAGCCAAACCACCTGAAACCTCCTTTCTTCACCACCTCGGGCGAACCCCATCTCCCACATCAACGAGACACCGGAGCCTACAGGACAAAAGCCTTATCACAAAGGCCACACGGATCTCGCGCTTCTCGCTCCCCACCACATTCCCGCGTCTCCAAAGGCGCTCGCGGATCCCCAGACCTCCGTGCTTCCCGTCAAACAAATTCGTCTCCACCATACCGTGTGGACCACAGAATCATCCCAAGACAGCGCTACTCCGTTGAACGCTCCCAGCCCTGGTCTCGTTCATCCCCGCAACAAAGACAGAGAGACCCTCACAACTCCCCCCGAAGGCGCTCAACCCAGATCTGGAGAGAGAAGTCACCAAGATGTCACGAAACCTCGGCTGATAATTTTACCCCAAACCAGAGAAGAGCAACCCCACTGGAGAGAAACCTAGACCAATAATACCCTACCCTACCACCACCACCACAACGAGTCCAAACGGAAGGTGAAATCCTCCAAGATCTCCAAGACGTGGATATACGCTATGTAAATTGTGGAGATCCTGCTGAGAGTGCAGCCCGAAGACAAAGAATCTTGGAAAGTGACAATAATGGGCTGCTCGCCGACACGGTAGCCTTCCTCTACAATGCGCCTTCAAACCTCATCCCTCTAGCGACTGAAGTTAACCCGACTCCACCAGAAGTAGCCTGCCCCCTGGAGAACGATGCAAACAGAAGAGCTGATCCCATTGAATCCCCGGAGCAAGGTCTAGTTCTAGCAAAACCAACAAAGAGAAGGGGGAGACCTCCTTCAAAACTAGCCAATCCAAGCTCTTCAAACCACCCTGCAGAAGGAACAAGCAAACGAAAAACTAAGAATCAGTTACGCTCTCCTCTCCTCAGAATCTCTCCCCTGTCAAGAGTCATCCAGAGTAGATCCAATGCAACTCCACAGAACCTACCTGCAAGAAGGAGAAGAACCGATTCAGGTCAGGGCCAGAGCAGCTTACCACCAAGAGCAAGAACCGTCCCAGCAAAACTCAAAGATGGTGCGGATTTTCAATCCCCACCAAGTCCTCTTCCTTAGCCATTCTGAGCTGGAACTGTTGTGGGCTGGGGAACCCTATGACAGTTCACAGATTAAAGGAGCTAATCAGTTTACATGCTCCTGATATCATCTATCTAATGGAAACAAAAAATTCAGAAGAGTTCATATCCAAACACTTACCCATGACGAATTATGGCTCACGATTCCTAGTACCACCTCATAGCCCTGGAGGAGGTGGCCTAGACCTATACTGGAAACAAGGGATGGAACTAGCGGTCATGTCATCTTCGGACAACTACATTGAAGCTATGATCACCTACAAAGGTAAATCATTTATAACCACTTTTGTCTACGGCGAGCCAGATCACTCAAAGCGTAAAGACGTATGGGAAGACCTGACAGCAAAAAACAAGGGAAGAGACTTACCTTGGTTCTTAACCGGCGATTTCAACGACATCTTGAACCATAGCGAGAAGACCGGGGGTCCAATGCGAGCTGAAGGGACTTTTGGGGAGTTTAGATCCTTCCTCTCCAAAGGAGATCTCTATGACATTCCACATACTGGTAATCCCCTTTCCTGGAGAGGAGTTCGTTACTCCCACCTGGTGCATTGCCGCCTTGATCGTTCTCTCTCCAATGGAGCGTGGGCCGACATCTATCTGTTTAGTAGGTGTTACTACCTCGACTTTGAGGGTTCTGAACACCGTCCCCTGCTCACTATCCTCGAGACAAACCTGAAGAAAAAAAGAGGAATTTTCCGTTACGATAGAAGCATGAAGGATAACCCGAAAATTACTGAATTAATAGAAAAAGCTTGGCTTTCTTCTGAGACAGCTACGGTGGAGCAACGAATTATCTCATGCAGAAGAGAGATCTCGAAATGGAACCGGGAACACCATCTAAATGCTCAGAAAGGAATAAAAGAAGAAAAAGCAAAGCTAGAGTTAGCAATGAGCTCCAGCTCCCTGGACCAGGGGAAAATCGTGGAGATAACTACAAACCTCAGTAGGGCGTATGCGAAGGAGGAAGGTTACTGGAGACAGCGCAGTAGAACGCATTGGCTGGCCTTGGGAGACAAAAACTCCGGTTACTTCCATGCTATCACACGAGGAAGAAGACTGGTGAATAAACTTGCAATACTAGAGGATGCTCAGGGAACAGCAGTCTATGAGGAAGAGAAGATAGTGCAAGTGATCTCAACTTACTTCCAAGATATCTTTATAACCCGATCCTCCAACTGTGTGGAAACAGTCAACCAAGCCATTCAACCTTGTATCTCCGAGGAAACTAATGCGCTCTTGATAGCCGACCCCACACCAGAAGAAATCAAAGCAGCCTTATTCTCTATCAACCCTGACAAAGCTCCTGGTCCGGATGGTTTTTCAGCCTGTTTTTTCCAAAAAAATTGGTCAGTTATGGGTCCTCAGATAACCAAAGAAGTTCTGGGAATTCTTTCATCAGGAATCCTACCAAGCTCTATCAACGAAACCCACCTCAGACTAATTCCTAAGGTCCCCAGCCCAAAATCAGTAGCAGAGTATAGACCTATTGCCCTCTGCAATGTCTACTACAAAATCATCTCAAAACTGCTTACTAGAAGACTACAACCTGTCCTACCCACAATCATATCCGAGAACCAAACTGCTTTCATTCCCGGAAGAGTAATTTCTGACTATGTATTCATCACACACGAAGTTTTACATTACCTCAAAGGCTCGGGAGCTACAAAATACTGCTCCATGGCCGTGAAAACGGATATGAGCAAGGCCTACGACCGGCTGGAATGGAACTTCATTGCGGCGGTGCTCGACAGGATGGGGTTTCACCCCAAGTGGACCAACTGGATCTTTCAGTGCATCTCCACCGTATCCTATACCTTCTTGGTCAATGGGACAGCTCAAGGGCAAGTGATTCCTCAACGTGGTATCAGACAAGGCGATCCCCTCTCCCCCTTCATCTTCATCCTATGCGGAGAAGTGCTGTCAGGTCTCTGCAAAAAAGCTTTAGATAATGGCTCTCTACCGAGTATCAAGGTCTCAAGAGGAAGTCCGAAAATTAATCACCTTCTGTTTGCCGACGATACCATGTTCTTCTGTAAAATCAGCCAGAAAAGCTGTGAGACACTCCATTCAATCCTCCAACAATACGAAGAAGCCTCGGGGCAGATGATCAACCTCCAGAAATCCTGCATTACTTTCTCAAAGAAAACACCAGAAGAGATCAGACTGAGAGTCAAGAACTCTCTAGGCATTGACAAAGAAGGGGGCCAAGGGAAGTACTTGGGCTTACCTGAGAGTTTTGGACGGCGAAAGAAAGATCTGTTTACTTCAATTGTAGACCGGATGCGTCAAAGAGCAGTAAGCTACTCCTCACGTTTCCTTTCAGGAGCGGGGAAGCTCACTATGCTTACTTCAGTCCTCTCAGCTATCCCCACGTACACGATGTCGTGCTTTAAGTTACCTGCGGGGCTCTGCAAGCGCATTCAGTCAGTACTTACCAGATTTTGGTGGGATGCAAATCCAGGGAAAAGGAAAATGTGTTGAGTTTCTTGGCAAAAACTTACACGGTCAAAGAAGAGAGGAGGTTTGGGCTTCCGTGAGATAAAAAGCTTTAATGATGCCCTTCTAGCAAAGATCAGCTGGAGGATTCTGCGAAACTCGGACTGCCTCCTCAGTCTAGTCTTAAAAGGAAAGTATTGCCAAGATCATGATTTTCTATCAGTCCCAATCACTTCTTCTACTTCCCACGGATAGAGAGGGATCCTCATTGGCAGAGACCTTATCAAGAGTAATCTGGGGCGAGTAATTGGAGATGGTAGCTCCACCTCGGTATGGTATGACCCATGGCTCTCCTTGGAATCCCCCTCAAAACCGGTAGGTCCTCCAAACCATCTACACCAAACAATGACAGTCTCAGACCTTCTGCTTAATACACGAGGAGATTGGAAGAGAGAGAGGATTAACGAAATTTTACCTCACTACCTGAAGACAATCATGACAATTAAATCAAGCAGAAGAGGAGCCCCAGATGCCTTTATATGGCTCCCAACCAAGTCAGGCGAGTACTCTGTTAAGACAGGGTACCATTCGGCCTTAGCGCTCCATGAGAACCTTAACGACCCCCACAACCTACAAAATCCATTCAACTGGATGTCAGAGATCTGGAATGGAAAATTTTCACCTAAAATGAAAGTCTTTCTTTGGAAAGTACTGCAAGAAGCCTTACCTATAGGCGAGAACCTCCTCAATCGCGGGATCCTGGAATCATCATGTTGTACCCACTGCGGTGAACTAGAGACAACAGAACACCTGTTCTTCCACTGCCCTTATGCTGTTGCAGTCTGGAACCTAGCCCCTTTCTCCAACGATGTGAACCCAACTCAGCTTCAAACCTTCCCAACAACCCTAACCCTTTCCAAGACTTGGATCAGTCTCCCACCTATCGGAGCAGGGCAAGGACCGCTCTTCCCTTGGATATGCTGGTCTATCTGGAAGGCGTGTAACTATCTTCTGTTCGAAGAACGCCTTTTCAAACCTGAAGAAACAATCCAGAAGGCGATTTTAGAGGCGAAAGATTAGCAAGCAGCGCAACTTCTACGACAACCATTGTCGAAAAAAACAAACCCCGATCCCAATCCCCAAACCCAAGAGAGAGATCTTACTTGTTTCACCGATGGTGCTTGGTGTAAAGAGACAGGATTTGGCTGGATCTTCTTGGATCACGAAGGGAAGGAAATATCCCGTGGCCAGTCAATGGACCGCTTCGTATCCTCGCCGCTGATGATGGAAGCCATCGCCATCCGATCTGCTCTCCACTTCGCTCTGGAAAACGGCTTCTCCCACATTCGCCTCAACTCAGACGCTCAGGATCTTATCCGAGCTTTGGTTTCGCAAGAGTATATCAAGGAGATCTACGGTCTTCTGTTCGATATCCATGCTCTAGCTTTCTGTTTCTCTTCGATTTCGTTCAATTTCGTTCCTAGATCGGTAAATTTCTTATCGGATTCAATTGCTAAATCAGCTTTGAGTCGTTTAAGTTCCCTTTTATCCCTGTGGGACCCACAATTGTAGTTGAGTTTGGCTTTAATAAAATTTATCAGTTGTTCAAAAAAAAAAAAAAAAAAAAATGTAAATCTAAAAGTGAAAAGCCAAAATAAACAAAAACAATGAAAGTTCTATGCATCGATTCTACGTTGAGATAGAGATTCAGAGATCGTCATCGGAATTCAGAACCACCATCGATTTTGTTGACTTCTCGAGCCATGCAGACCGAACCCAACTTAGTCTTTAGAAGTCCCAAAGGGACAAACAAATCGAACCTTAAAAGAATGAGTCCGAGGAGCCCGGCCCAACGTAAACAGAGAAGAGTCAAGGGGAGCAATGAATCTGAGAAAGTACGCCAAAGGCATACACGTGATATGATCTCTACACGGATCAAGAATTTTGGATCTATACATGTGATCTGGTCCTAATAATTTTTCAACGGATCAATAAATATTACTACTATATTAAACGGACAAATAAATGTGGATCTCTATACACGTGACACGATCCTAGAGTATTATTAAATTGATCGTGCGGAGTAATGAAGATAATGACAAGATGATTAATGAGGTTTGGTTGGGCTTAATTTTAGTTTCCCGGCGCTTGTGATCCGCAAAATCAAATCATACTTACTGCATACTCCTCTTATTTATTTATTTATATTCCATAAAATACTATTTTCCCCCACTGACAAAGATAATATAGTACTCGTTTCAGTGCCATATGTATTTATATTTTATCACATAATTCTTACTCGAAACTTACGCTGTTTCCATTTCTTTATAAATAGTTTTACTCTCTGATAAACTGGTTAATTGAATATGTATGTTTTTTTGTCAGCAGCGCTATAATATTTTTCAAAAACCGGAAATCCAATCTGGAGATTCAATAGATTAATTAACTGTCGAGTCAGTCCCATACGTGGTAAGAAGTGCAAAGATCAATCTTTTATTATAAAGAAAAACTCACTAAATCTGAAAGAAGAAAAAAAAAACGTTGCAAACTAAAAGCAATACGATACCGATTTTGATACGGTTGTAATTAAACTCATGACCCTTGTAAGAAAACTAGATTGATCCCGACAGACTGCTTTATAGAGACTCAGTAGTACTGGAAACCGCGACCAAACGGCGAGCTAGCATGTTTGGCTTGGAAAGTGGAGGATGTTGTAGGCAACCAAACCTCACGCATTGGTTCACCGACTGGGTACATAACTAGCTCACGGACATTCATTGGCTGGATCACATTTGGATCGGCTCCAAAGAGAAGATGGCCAAACATTTCTTGTGCTTTCTCGGTATTGTGACGTCCGTCGAAGAATAGGTAAGATCGTTGGTACTCGCATAGCTTGGAGTGCACGTTAGGTAAACCGCAACCATAAGCATCGTGTGTCCCAACTCCACAGCACGATACGTTCGTCTTCAAAAACCCTACAAATTAACCCGTTTTAACGGTTTTGTATATGAGCATTCACATGGTATCATAAATAGAAAAATGCTATAACATAATTGACCAACTCACGGTAGCTCAAGCTGATCGTTTTGCTTTGAATCCTACGAAGAATGACATTGTAGAAATCGAAGACGGTGAACTGGAAACCGGAAGCGGTTGCAGCCAATTCGTTCAACATCGGTCCGATCTTTTCATTGTGTAGTTTAGCCAAATTGTTGAGAGGCTCGTAGCAGTTCTCCTCCCCGGTTCTGTAATCTTGTCTGACGATGGGTAAGCAACCTAGTGGAGCTAGGGTTTGGATCATGAACTTAGTTGCTCCTGAATTGTATAGCAAGGTGATGTCGCTCCTTAACTTGTTGGTGACGGAAGTGACGAAAGCTTGTTGAGCAGATGCATCAGCGTCAGGGTTGTTCTTGGTGAAATTCAAGTAATCGTTTGCACCAACGTAGATCATAAACACTGACCCCTTGATGAAGTCATCGTTCCAGTTTGCTTCTTTCAATTGATTGAATTTCCTTATCTGTTGATTCAGAGTCAACTGAAAAAAAAAAAAAACTAATTCTGTTGATTCAGAGTCAACTGAAAAAAAAAAACTAATTAATACTTTATATATGTTATATTATATAGTTGCAATTATTTAAGTAAACCTTATATTAGTCAGGCATCTTTATGTGATATACTGATAACGGATATAATTTCCACTTATGCGGGTCAATAAAACACAGCTACATTTAAATTATTTATCTTGGATAGTCTTCTAAAATATCAATGAAAATGTTATTTTTTTGGTATAGTGGACTTACAGATTCCACCGGAGCTCCAAGAAGAGTAGCATCGGCGACGGCGAAACTAGCTCCACGTGAGATATTAACGTCCGGTCTAAGTACCGGCGGGATCGGGATCGGGATTTCCATGAATTTTGCTGCATATTTTAGTTTTTTGGTAGTATTTAGTTTCTTATATAATTCAAACCAAAATATATAAAAAAAAAAAAAAAACAGAAAATTTTCCATGCCTATTTTCAAACAGCGTTAAGTGTTAATTGTTGGTTTAACGAATTAACTAGTGGTACAAAAACGTATATTCCAGCGGCTTAGGCCCAAAATCATCCGGTTATTAAAAAGGAAAAATAAAAATAATTCTTACCGACAAAGTCCGGAGCGATGAATCCGTCTGAGAACTTGCCGTTGGGGTTATCTCGGGATTTTCCATACGGCCAGAAACCTTGCGCAACGTTAACTGTGGTGAGATTCTGTTTGTTTCCGGCGTCGAAGTTGGAGTCACCGAACGTGAACAATGCCACCTTCGGGATACTCTGTCCGACGACAGTGTTAGGGTTGTGGAGCAAGGTGAATACCAAAAGTACCCCTAGAACACTCGCTAAACTAGAGTCGACTGCCATCGATCTGGGAGATAGAGTGGAAAGATAAAGACAGTGAAGGAGAAGAAGCATAATGCTTTGGTGCCTATAAGCCTATACACGGATGCCATTATTTATACTGCAACAGTGCAACGGTAGCTTTTTGCAATTTACAATAATTATTATTTTGAATATAAAATATAACGTGCAGCGCGAGGTTCGTTTTCTAATATGTTTATACAGGCACAGCTATGTGAGTAAACGATTATTGATTAATCATGGTTCAGGAGAATCATATATATCTCCGACTCCCGATTTTCTTGGTTTCTACTTTCTAGTTTTATTTTAATAAAAATATATTACTCGCGCGAATCAGAATCATTATTCATTAGTTTCAATGAAAAATATGTTTTTAAATGGAAAATGAGAAGCTCTTACCCACGTGAAACAAAATATGAGTGCAGATAAACTAAAAGCTCAAAAACGTAAAATAAATACTAAAATTTAAGCTGATAATTTCCTTATACAAAAAATTAAAATTAAGCTGATAATATATATTCTTTTTCTATAAGGGTGATCCAAGCACTTCTTTTTGAGTGGTTTTAATAAGACAAAAAATATTAGTTAACATTATTTTATACACGTGTTTTTGAAGTCGCAACTAAAAGTTTGTTTTGATAACTAAAATTCAAATATGATTATTTATAAATAAAAAAAAAATATATACGAGTGTTTCTTTCTTCAACTTGTTATTGTTAGCATTTTCATTTCATCAATATAACAGTGTTAGGAAAATATCAGCGGTGAATGTAATTCAACACAAAGTTGATTAACACTTTTCGAAATCATTGAAACAACAAAAATTTCACAAATTGGTACACTATAAAAAAGAATTAGAAGAAAAACGTCACAAACTAGTCTTAAATAATGAGTATTCTTTTATACACGCGTTTTTTAGGTCGCAACTAAAATTTTGTTGCTCAAACAAACAAAATTGCTTGGAGTTATATAACTGAAGCGTGCCTCGTTTGACTACATGATAATTTATGGTTTAATTTCATATAACCGGCGCCGGAGCCAGCTGTACGCATCTTTTTCTGGCATAACTTTGTCACTTCTTCTTCATAGAAGAAAGGATACTAAACTAAAGTCTAAAGAAAGTAATATATCAAAAGTGAAGTAAATGAATGTGGAGTTTGAGTCTATTACCTTCTAAAGGATTGATTCCACTAATTTTCGTATATACAAAATAACAATACAGAAAACTTAGAAAAGCAATATATTATTATTTTTACTAATAAAAATCGACACTGCAAACACAGCTGCACATACATCAGCGAAAAGTGCTTTTAATCAGTGTAGTCCTTATGAAATATCTTGGATTATAATACCAACTTTTCATATATTTTTCCAAAAACAATGGAATACACGTTGTTTTATTCTCAACATATTAAGAATAAAAGCCTTCTAACCAAAAAAAAAAAAAAAAAAAAAAAAAAAAACATATTAAGAATAATGCCTGGGATAGATCCACTACGTCAACGTCGAGGAGACGAGGACTAAAATCTACTCCTCCCTTTTATCTTTCCGAAGATCGCACATAGACTCATTATTTGACTCTCGAGTCAGTTCAAGACGTTGTAAGAGTAGCAAAGATCAATCTTTTATTATTGAGGAAATATCACAAGAGAAAGCAAAAGAAAAAAAAAATTAAACGATAAACATTACGATACCGATTTTGATACGGTTATAATGAATCTCATGACCCTTGTAAGAAAACCAAATTGATCCCGAATTTAATTAAGATTGATTTATAGGAGACTCAGTAGTGCTCGTAACCGCGGATAGACGACGAGCTAGATGTAGGCAACCAAACCTACATGGATATGGCTGACAATGTATAGGCAGCCAAACCTACATGGGTATGGCTGACAATGTAGGCAACCAAACCTCACGCATAGGTTCACCGGTTGGGTAAGTAACGAGCTCACGGATATTCATTGGTTGGATCACATTCGGATTGGCTCCAAACAGAAGGTGACCAAACTGTTCTTGTGCCTTCTCGGTATTGTGACGTCCGTCGAAGAATAGGTAAGATCGTTGGTACTCGCATAGCTTGGAGTGCACGTTAGGTAAACCGCAACCATAAGCATCGTGTGTCCCAATTCCACAGCACGATACGTTTGTACTCGCAAACCCTAAAATTAACCTTTAACGGTTATGTATATGAGTATATATATTCACATGATGATACCATAGTTTAAGTTAAAATAAATAGAAAATCGTTGTAACGTAAATTAACCAACTTACGGTAGCTCGTGCTCAAGTTTCTCTGCGTCCTACGAAGAATGACATTGTAGAAATCGAAGACGGTGAACTGAAAACCGGAAGAGGCTGCAGCCATATCGTTCAACATGGGTCCGATCTTTTCATTGTGTTGTTTAGCCAAATCGTTGAGAGGTTCGTAGCAGTTGTCTACCCCGGTTTTGTAATCTTGTCTGACGATGGGAAAGCATCCTATTGGAGCTAGGGTTTGGATCACGAACTTAGTTGCTCCTATTTTAGATAACAAGGTGATGTCGCTCTTTAACTGGTTGGTGACGGAAGTGACAAAAGCTTGTTGAGCAGATGCATCAGCGACAGGGTTATTCTTGGTGAAATTCAAGTAATCGTTAGCACCAATGTAGATCATAAACAGTGACCTCTTGATGAAGTCATCGTTCCAGTTTCCTGCCTTCATTAGATTGAATCTCTGTATCTGTTGAGTCAGAGTCCACTAAAGAAAAATGAACTTATTAGTACTTCAGTATCATTACAAAATTGCAGTTAAAGTAAAGCTCATTAAATGGTTTTTTTCCTGGGTCAAGTGGACGTACAGATTCAACCGGAGCTCCGAGAAGAGTAGCATCGGCGACGGCGAAACTAGCTCCACGTGAGACATTGACGTTCAGTCTAAGTGCCGGCGGGATCTCGATCGGGATTCCCATAAATTTTGCTGCATATCAGAATTAATTTTAGGTTTGTTCATAAATCCTCTTATTAGTTTTAAGCGTCATCAGAATTTTAGAACGTGAATTTTAGCGGTTAAGGCAAAAGCATCCGGTTATATGAAAAGTAGAGAAGATAAATAAAATGATCTTACCAACGAAGTCCGGAGCGATGAGTCCATCGGAAAACTTGCCGTTGGGGTTATCTCGAGATTTTCCGAACGGCCAGAAACCTTGCGCAACGTTAGCTGTGGTGAAATTCTGTTTGTTTCCGGCGTCAAAGTTGGAGTCACCGAACGTGAACAAGCCCACCGCAGGGATACTCTGTCCGGCGACACTGTTAGGGTTGTGGAAGAAAGTGAATACCAGAAATAGCCCTAGAACACTCGCTAAGCTACAATTCACTGCCATCGATCTGGGAGACAGAGTAGAAAGATAAAGACACAGTAAAAGGAGAAAGTTGATTACTTTTTGTGCCTAATCCCATACACACACCGAGTCTGTTATTTTATATTGAAAAAGCTTTTGGCAAGTTGCAATAATTATAATCTAAATATAGTAACGTGCCACCTGAGTTTCGTTTTTTTTTTTTTTTAATAATAAAAGTGAAGTGTGTAAACGGTTATTGATCAATCATGGTTCAGATGAATTTTCTTTTTTTGGTCATCTGAGATTTTTCTTTTTTGAAAAGAGGCAACCAAATGGGTGGTTTATCATTTGATCCTTACTCAAGTGATATAAAAAGAAAACTCAGAAAACTTAGAAAGGGAATATATCAGAAGTCATTTTGTTACAATTGACCAACAGAGTAAAAAAAAAGTGAGGTGAGTTTGATTCCATTACCTCCGTTGCATCAGCTCTACATGAGTAGTTTCTCTAATAAATGCATCAACATTTATCCACTTTACATAAGAGATTAAGAGATACTAGTATACAATATCGTTAGAGCAGGACTTAAACTTCCTCCATATCAATACGAGTGCAAACTCAACTGCACACATTTTAGCAAAAGTGCTCTTAATTAGTGTAGTCCTTATGTCATATAGTATCTTGGATACCAACTTTGTAAACACTTCTTTTTATAAGGAAATAATTAACTACTTGGATACCAAACTTTTCTAATACGAGCACACAGCTGAGAGTCGTTCTGGTTTTTAGTCTCGGGTTTGTCACAATCCATTGAGAATTTCTCTTATATTTTATAGAAACAAAAATAAGTTTTTTTTGGTGCAAACGGAAATAAGTTAATTATGAAAATAAAATGTCATGTGATTTTGAAACAGATCAGTGATTTTAGTTGATTAGGATGAGCATCATCCTTTCAAATATTCAGCTTTCTCTAGTTTGTTTGGACGATTTTTGCCTACTTCGGAATAGATTAATTCATTTTTTTCTAGGTTTTAAGCTATCGTAGTTTGTACTTCAAGGCGGCTTGTGTGGCCGGCCCCTATATATGTCTACTGTCAAGTTTGCTCAATTTTTCTTTGTAATTCACTTCTCATGGTGGCCTAGTGGTGGTGGACATAAACAATTCTATAATTTTTGTTTGCTCCATGTTTTTTTGTTGTGTATATATTATCAGAAGGATGGTGATCACCTTAGTAAAGTTTGCTCGTTAAAATTAGACTTATATATCTATGCCGACTTGGTTTGGGACCTCCTGATTCTACTATTTCCTCTGCCCTCAGTGTTGACATGGTCTTACTTGTATCCGCCAAGTGCATCGCTTACTTGGAATCATCAGTCTGATTACCCGCCAGAATTCCAAAGCATGTATTCATGAATTGCATCGCTGCAAAAGTCAACTACACACCATGGACGTTTTCGTTATGGACTCTTAATTTCGCCTTTATGTTTTTTTTTTTTTTTTTTTTGCTATGGTGACTTTCATTCTCTCCATCACATATTTTCGGTGTAACCATATTTATAATAATTATTCCTAATGTTAAAGGTTTTTAACAAATTTCGCGCATCGATCAGACGGGTTATTCTCAACATCTTAAGAATAATGCCTGGGATAGATCCACTCGCATCGACGTCAACGTCGAGGACTAAAAATCACTACTCCTCCATTTTATCTTTCCGAAGATCGCACATAGACACATTATTTGACACTCGAGTCAGTTCAAGACGTTGTAAGAGTAGCAAAGATCAATCTTTTATTATTGAGGAAACATCACAAGAAAACACAAATTTTAACGAAAAACATTACGATACCGATTTTGATACGGTTCTAATGAAACTCATGACCCTTGTAAGAAAAGTAGAAAACCATATTGATCTCGAAATTAAGACTGCTTTATAGAGACTCAGTATAGAGCTCGTAACCGCGGCTAGACGACGAGCTAGAGTGTCTGTCTTGGAAAGTGGCTGACAATGTAGGCAACCAAACCTCACGCATAGGTTCACCGGCAGGGTAAGTCACGAGCTCACGGATATTCATTGGTTGGATCACATTCGGATTGGCTCCAAACAGAAGGTGACCAAACTGTTCTTGTGCCTTCTCAGTATTGTGACGTCCATCGTAGAATAGGTAAGATCGTTGGTACTCGCATAGCTTGGAGTGCACGTTAGGTAAACCACAGCCATAAGCATCGTGTGTCCCAACTCCACAGCACGATACGTTCGTCTTCAAAAACCCTAAAATTAACCAAATTTTAAAAGTTTTGTATATGAGTATATTCACATGGTATCATAAATAGAAAATAGTTGTAACGTAAATTAACCAACTTACGGTAGCTCAAGCTCAAGTTGCTCTGCGTCCTACGAAGAATGACATTGTAGAAATCGAAGACAGTGAACTGGAAACCGGAAGAGACTGCAGCCATATCGTTCAACATGGGTCCGATCTTTTCATTGTGTTGTTTAGCCAAATCATTGAGAGGTTCGTAGCAGTTCTCTACCCCGGTTTTGTAATCTTGTCTGACGATGGGAAAGCAACCTATTGGAGCTAGGGTTTGGATGACGAACTTAGTTGCTCCTGAATTAGATAACAAGGTGATGTCGCTCTTTAACTTGTTGGTGACGGAAGTGACAAAAGCTTGCTGAGCAGATGCATCTGCGACAGGGTTGTTCTTGGTGAAATTCAAGTAATCGTTAGCACCAATGTAGATCACAAACAGTGACTTCTTGATGAAGTCATCGTTCCAGTTTCCTGCCTTCATGAGATTGAATCTCTGTATCTGTTGAGTCAGAGTCCACTAAAGAAAAATGAACTAATTAATACTTCAGTATTATTACAAAATTTCAGTTAACGTAAAGCTCATTAAGTCATCGTTTTTATATTGATGTAAATGTTTCTTTTTGTTGGTCAGGTGGACGTACAGATTCGACCGGAGCTCCGAGAAGAGTTGCATCGGCGACGGCGAAACTAGCTCCACGTGAGACATTGACGTTCAGTCTAAGTACCGGCGGGATCTCGATCGGGATTCCCATGAATTTTGCTGCATTTCAGAATTTTAGGTTTTTTTTCATGTAATCCTCGTTATTTGTTTTAAGCGCTACTTTTACTAGTGATACAAAGAACGTGAATTCTAGCGGTTAAGGCAAAAGCATCCGGTTATTATGAAAAGTAGAGAAGATAAATAAAATAATTAATCTTACCAACGAAGTCCGGAGCGATGAGTCCATCGGAAAACTTGCCGTTGGGGTTATCGCGGGATTTTCCGTACGGCCAGAAACCTTGCGCAACGTTGGCTGTGGTGAAATTCTGTTTGTTTCCGGCGTCGAAGTTGGAGTCACCAAACGTGAACAAGCCCACCGCAGGGATACTCTGTCCGGCGACAGTGTTAGGGTTGTGGAACAAGGTAAATACCAGAAATACCCCTAGAACACTCGCTAAGCTACAGTTCACTGCCATCGATCTGGGAGACAGAGTAGAAAGATAAAGACACAGTAAAAGGTGAAGGTTGATTGCTCTTTGTGCCTAATCCCCATACACCGAGTCTGTTATTTATACTGAAAACTGTAGCTTTTGGCAATTTGCAATAATTATAGTTTAAATATAGTAACGTGTCACCCGAGTTTCGTTTTTAATAGTATAGATAAAATAAAAGTGATAATGTAAACGGTTATTGATCAATCATGGTTCAAATAAATTTCCTTTTTTTGGTCATCTGAGATTTTTCTTTTTTGAAAAAAGGCAACCATAAATGGGTGATTTATCATTTGATCCTTACTCAAGTGACAGCCATGGCACATGGTGAGATTTAATATTCGGTTATCCGAGACTATATATGCAAATGAGAGAACCTTTACCTATGCAACTTGTATTTCTCATCCGCTATGATGTAAAACTTGCTGGGTTCCATAAATTAGGTAAGTTGGTATAAGTAGGAAAAAAGTAAGCTACCCTACTTTGTATTCTTATTCAGTTTTTGGTATAAATCTAAAATCGTCACATTTAACCCAAAAAAGGAAAAAATACAAAAAGAGAACCTTTAAGGCTTTGACCCACGTGAAATATAATATGACATGCAGATGAATTAGAAGCTCAAAAACGTTAAATAAAAATTAAATATATAAGGAAAGTTGTGTAAAATGAGCGAGGACTGAGGAGTTTGAATCCATTTACCTTCTGAAGGATTTCACTTAAGTTAATCATTTTGTTCTAATGAAGAGCATGTGGCCCCCAAACTTTTCCTATTTCTACTCTTTCATTCATGAATTTTCATAATTAATTCTTAGCATTTTCTTAATAAAAAATAGAAAAAGAAAATTTAGAAAAGGAATATATCAAAATTCATTTTTCAACTTCTAAATTGTATCATTTCGTTTCAATGAAGTCTGTTTGGCCCCAAACTTTTCTATTAGGAGCATTTTTTTTTCTGAACAACTTTTCATTAATGAAAATAAACGGGTTACATAGAAAACAGTCATGCTGGAAGATTAAACGGTGCTAAAAGACAAGACGCGAAATCGCATGCAACTGCTTTAGCTAGTGAATCCGCCTTCGAATTCTCCGATCTCGGGATGAATCGAAACGAGATTGAGGTAAATAACTGTGCAAGAGATTGAATATCGAATAAGAGACCATAGATTTCATTGATTTTCTCTTGCGATCTATTACAAGCATAGAGCTGAAATTCGTTCTATTTTTTTTTTTTTATTCTCGGGTTTGTCACAATCCATTGAGAATTTTTTCTATTTTATTGAAACGGAAATAAGTTAATTATAAAAATACAATGTCCTTGATTATAGTTGATTAGGATGAGCATCATCCTCTCAAATATTCAGCTTTCTCTAGTTTGTTTAGATCAATTCATTTTTCTATGTTTTTAAGCTATCGTAGTTTGTACTTCAAGGCGGACTGTTTGGCCCCTATGTGTCTAGTGTCAAATTTGCTCATTTTTTCTTTGTAAATGACTTCTCATGGTGGCCTAGTGGTGTGGACTATAGTAGTTCCCACTTCAGGAGGATGGGTACCCGTAACCCAATCAAGATTATATATTTTAATGTGATTGTGAAATTGAGAAAAACTTATTAGGGTTCAAGTATACTTTTGAGATTTTGTAGAGAGAAAAATAATATTCGTTTCGGTTTATAGGTTATTGATAGAGTTTTAGATCCTTTTATTAATCGTGACGAAACGTGTATGCTTTCACAATTGTACATAGGAGAACATATTTTTTATCCATTTCAGATAAAAGGTACATGTTTTCATATATTTTCAAAACAAAATACATAGGAAAACATTAGTTTTATTCTCATGTTAAGAAGAACAATGCCTTACAAACTCGCAGAGCTAGCCGTGCTTGATCTTAGAGATAGTATTATTAAGCTCGAGAACTAAACTTTTTCTTTGTTAAAGGCTCAAGAACTAGATCGTGTACTCAGATCCACTCGCATCAACGTCAACGTCGAGGACTAACGATAACTTCTCCTCCGTTTTATCTTCCCAAAGATCGCGCATAGACTCATCAGCAGGATATACAATAAGCTCCCGAACGTTCAAGGGTTGGATAACGATTGTGTCGGCTCCAAAGAGAAGATGAGCGAACGATTCTTGTGCCTTCTCTGAGTGATGACTTGCGTCGAAGTAAAGATACGATCTTTGATACTCGCATAGCTTCGAGTGAACGTTAGGTAAACCGCAACCATACGCGTTATGTGTCCCCACACCGCAACACGATATATTCGCCACGGAGTACCCTAATTAATTTGTCGCAACAAGTATTATCAAATACTAGTTCGATCCAAACTTTGCGCTCACAACGATAATAATTATTAGTGTATATATATATATATATGATTATTATACAGATAAGTTACTAGATTAAGACCCGCGTATACGCGGGTTTATTTTAAGATTTTGTAATAAAATCATGGAAAAGTATTAAACCAAATTTGATCATTTTAAAGTAAACAGAATAATATTAAAAACCCGATAAAAATATTTAAATAAAATAAGATCGGTAACCTTTTTACGTTTTTATTGTAATTGATATTTTTTTGAATTCATGATATAAAAAATGAATTAATTTGTTTTATTTTTATTTTTATCCAATATAGAAAGACTTATATATGTCTAAATATGATCAACTGATTAATTAATTCAACAAAACTTTATTATTCCATTCAAGAGATTTCAATTGATGAAATCTTTATTTAATAATTTTTTACCTAACAATATTGAAAATATATTAAACTATTTAAAATTAGAATATCGGTTCATTATATTTTCTTAATATTAGTTAGTTGCTTGATAATTAATTTGTTAGTTTTCTATTTATATTGTTTCTTTCTCAATTTTGTTTTTGACTCAGACCATTATAAATTTTCATTTTCATTATTAGTTAGTTTTTTTTATTATCATTATTTTATTACACATATCGCAATTTTGTGAGTTATAAAAATCATACGTATTGCTATCATGTTGTTTGCTTTGATGAGTTTGTGAATGAGAAAAAAAAACTACTTTAACTCTCTTTTTATAGGGGTTCATGTAACTTATTCCATGCAGTTATAGGAAATTTAGTTTACCTAACCTATTTCATGTACTAATAGGATTTTATTTATTTCATTAATTTGAATCTTATATGTGTTTGGATAATATAAATTTGATGAATGAGAAACCTTTTTCTATTAGGATATGACAAATATAATTTTTTTTTTTTTAACTATAAAAGATTAACTAAACCTAACCTATTTCATGTACTAATAGGATTTTATTTATTTCATTAATTTGAATCTTATATGTGTTTGGATAATATAAATTTGATGAATGAGAAACCTTTTTCTATTAGGATATGACAAATATAATTTTTTTTTTAACTATAAAAGATTAAAATTTCGTTTTTTTCCTTTATCTAATTTTTTTAATTATTATTTTTTTCTTTTTTTCTAAGACACATGTCACGATCTTAACGGACATAACATTAAAAGTGACACATGTCGCAATCCTAAATTTTATAAAAATCCTACGTGTCGCAACCACGTCGCACATCCAGCTTTATATAATAAATCCAGCTTTATATAATAAAATATTGACTTACGGTAGTTCAGGTTTCTTTGTGTCCTGCGAAGAACGACATTGTAGAAATCGAAAACAGTGAATTGGAAACCCGCTCCGGTTTTCGCCATTTCGTTCAACATCGGTCCGATTATAGCGTTGTGTTGTTTGGCCAAATCGTTGAGTTTCTCGTAACATCCGTTACCCGTTTTGTATTCTTGTCTTACGATCGGTAAACAACCTAATGGCGGTAACATATATACGACGAATTTACTAGCTCCTGATGAATACAACAGCTGCATTTAACATTATAGTAACACAAGTAAAGTTTTTTTTTTAATACATAATTAAATATCAATGTATACAACTAATTTTTTTATTAGTTTTAAGTTGAGAGGACTTACGTTGATATCTCTCCTTAATCGGTTAGTGACAGATGTGACAAAAGCTTGTTGAGCAGAACCATCGGCATTAGGATTGTTTTTGGTGAAGTTGAGGTAATCTTCCGTACCAATAAATATCATAAACAATGATTTGTGAATGTAATCTTCTTTCCAATTTGATCTCATGTCGTTGAATCTCCTCACTTGTTGATTCAGATTCAACTACAAACATTTAATATGAATAGTGTCTCAAGTTTTTTGTTTACGATTGATTAGCAAATAAGTAATGATACAAAATAAATATATAGATAATTAAGCGATCTTACAGATCCTCGGGGAGAGCCAAGAAGAGAAGCATGGCCAACAGCAAAGCTTGCTCCTCGTGAGACATCGGCGTCAGGTTTAAACGCCGGCGGTAAATCGTGCGGAATTCCCATGAATTTTGCTGTGATTTATTCACTCCTCGTCAATAATGTTATGAACTAAAGTAGTAATACATTCCTTTTGTTTTGATGGTTTAGTCAAAAGCACAATCCAAAAAATTCGATTTTAATTATAAAAAAAAAAAAATATATATATATATATATAGTATTTAGTTAAAAACATTTCAGTAACAAAAAACATGCAAAGTATAAATAATCACAAAATATTTAAAATCTTAACATTTGCATAGAACCATGCATGAAGTGTATCAAATAAAATAATACAATTTAAAAAAAAAATCTCATATAATGAAACGGATCAAATATAGTTATATAGGTTGACAGAAAATATATATGCATATTTTCCCTCTCTCTAATATTTTGATAAAATATGTTCCTCGTGTGATTAAAATATTTTAGAAACAAACATAATTAAAAATGAGACCTTTGTAAAACAATTACTTGTCCCTTCTTTTTGAGAAAAAATGATGTACCCTACGCTTTTCCAAAAGCCAACGACTTTAAAATTATGTTGTAACATCCAACAGTTACTAGCTAAGCTATGAAGTACACATCAATTAAACTATGTGTTGTCCACCATTTTATTTATTTAACTACAAAAATGAAAAAAATAAATAAACAGAACTACAATAATTATCGTACCGATAAAGTCCGGGACGATCTTGCCATCAGAAAACTTGCCGTTGGGATCATCCCGGGATTTACCGTAAGGCCAGAAGTTTTGAGGAGCATTTGCGTTTAAGAGAAACTTTCTGTTTCCAGCGTCGAAGTTGGAATCGCCGAATGTGAACAATGCCACCGCCGGTACGTTCTGGGCCGAGACGATGTCCAGTGTATGAAAGAGAGTAAATACCAGTAGCACACTCACTAAACTACACTTGTTTCTCATTTTTAGTCCAGTAGAGAGTGATAAGTTCTTCGGTCTTCTATTATATTTATATTGTAAAATATTTGAAATTAAAACAGATAAAAAAACTTTATTACAGTTTAGAAACCAGTCATGTTCTAAAACGACAATGTTTCTGAAACAAAATTTAAAACCAATAAAAAACAAAATAAAAACTTAAACCCGTGACCTTACAAACATGCAAGTACTTCATTATCAATTGAGCCAGATATTTTTGTCAAAAAAAAAAAAGCAGAGTTGAAATTCATTATCCAAACCTATCGAGAGAACAATCCCAAATTTTACGAGCAATACAAAAACTAGGATAAATAATATGAAACATCAGTTTTATTATTGAGATTATCTGTTTCTTATATTCGCTTAGATAATAGTACATGAAATTTTAACAGTGAATTTTTTTTTGGTGTAAACTATTATATTATGGATATCTGGATGAAGAGTTGATGTGCATTTTGTTTCGATGAAAGATTAACTTGTAAATCTAATTTTTTGATGAGTTTTTTTCTTTTTTCTTTTTTTTTTTTTTGTAAAAGGGCTTTCAAATTAAATGCATAAACAAAATATTACAAAGATATGACTTTGTGGTCATATAGTTCGATAAAGTTGATTAAGACAATTAGAATTCTACGCAGAGTAGAAAACTAAAGAGAAGAAAAGAAAAACTAGAGATGGCTCTCTAGAGTTTTTTTCTTTCTAGAAAAATAAAATTCATCGAACTCGGTTTTAATTTTTAAAAGATACAAAAAGTATGGGCAAGTGTCACGCACTAAAATTATAAAAATGGGACGTTGTGGATGTGGAAGTATTACATCACGTTTTTTTATATCGCTTTGAAACAAATTCCAGTTTGTACCTAACGGTTTTCCTAAAGACAGCCACCTTTAACACAATTATCCTGTTCTTTTACAAGATTCTTTGTTACAATATACCAAACGATTTTTCTCGCCAAAATAACCTAAGAAAACGTCATTCATATCGTTTGCCACTTCAACTTAAAAACGAACAACTTGAACTATGCCAACACAAAACCTATGTAGCATGTGGCCTGCGAGGACAATGCAAGTCCAACGCGCGTGAGGTCACGTGTTCGATGCTCGAGCAATTCATTGACAGGGAAAGAAAGAGAATCCGTATTGGCACTGTAACGTCTAATGACGTGACGTGTTCGATGTTCACGATGATTTTGAAACATCAGATTAACTTCTTTCGATTTGAGATGTACGAAAAAAACATGAAACAAAACATCACGGGTCAAGCTGCGACAAGAAAAGCGAATTTCCTTCTCTTTTCATAGAATAATCGTTGTTTTGCATATGAATACGTGTTGGTTAAACAAAGAGTACCAAAATAATATGTGGCATCGTTTCAAAAATATACACCTGACAAGCGATCGACAAGAGTTTTAGTGATCCACTTTTATAAATAAATAAAAAATTATCAACGGCCACCATTATGCATGTACACATTTTGGAGTGACAATGACAAGTGTTTTTTTTTTGTTTAACGAAGATTTTCAAATTTGCAGTGACAAAATGTTTCCAGGTCAAAGAAGATAAACGACGCAAGTTACTAAGTAAAAATTACCGAGAAGTAGGTCAAAACTGTATCTTGATAGAGAAGAAACTGTAGATAAGTTTTGTTTTAAAGTAGTCTTATAGTATTTCGAAAACGTTCAGTCGTTGACGATCGGCAGGGCATTAAATTAGCAGCGAGAAGACATATACATATATGTCGCTGATTGAGGGCACGTTGAAGATCTGCAGGGCATTAAATTAGCAGCGAGAAGACATATATATATATATATATATATATATATATATATATATATATATGTCGCTGATTGAGGGCAAACACATGCAGCTGAACCATAAACGAAGTTACAACATTATAGGGTCCTGACTCCTGAAATGGAAAGCGTGAAAAAGGGCTTACTACGTTACAGATGAACCGTAAATTTAACTCCTATTCAACCTTTTTAATATACTGTACTACACTCACTGAGAACAAGTAACTGACAGTTTTAAACTAAAAGAGATACTTCTGTGTGCTAGTCTAAAATTAACTAGAAACTCGAGATTTAGAAAATAAATTTATATTGATATGAATTTCTTTTATCTACGTATTTTGAATAGTACATTCGCAGAAGGTTCATATTAAGTTAATATAAAAAATACACTACTATCAAACTAGAAACTCGTCGAGTCGTGCTTTAAAAAATAATTTTATAACTTCTTTTATCTACGTACGTATATTGAATAGTACATTCACAGAAGGTTCATATAAAATATATATATACTACTATCAAAGTAGAAAGACGTGGAGTCGTGCTATAAAAAATAAATAACTATGAACGTAAATATCATATACATTATTTTTACATGGTTTTCACAATCGATATAGTTATATTTTTTGATAAAAACAATCGATATAGTTATCAGTCATAATTTCATACAGATTTACATTCGACTTTGTTTTTCCTCTTAAACCAATGGATGCACTTGCATCCTCTTGGCATATGTTACATAACATCTGTATCTTCTCTGTTCAGGTAGCCAGTGTTGCTCAATAAGATGGATTCGTATAGAGATGAAAGGAAAGACTTAATTAAGCAAAGCTTATTCAAAAATAAAATAAAAATAAGACTTTGCGCAAAAGTTATGCTACTGTCTTGCATTTGGATCTGTGTCGTAAATTTAGTTTTACGTTTGGATATTTCTAAAATGATGTTTAATTTCAGATTGCAAAGCCCAAAATTGTGGGAGATTAAATTGTTTTTTGTTGGTCACGAAGTATGAGAGCTTTAAAGAAGCGTTTGACACATTTTCACTCACTTTCCAATTATGCTAAACAAACCAAAACACATACACATATAGTCGCTAAGCATGCACTTTCATTTATAATCCATTCATGATGCTGTTGTTTCTTCCGATTTATGAAATCGATTTTGGTTGAATTTTAATATAGGGAAAGGAAAAAAAAAGGTTATAAATACAATACTGTTTCCGATGTTCACATGGCGTGGATGTAAAATTAAGCTAGATTTAATAGTTTTATATTGATTTAATAAATAAAATAATTGCACCTTTAAATGGACTACTAATGGAGAAAGTCTTACTGAACTTTATTTATAAAAAATAAAAACGTTGGTCACGTGGCTACTTTGATTCCTTCCTTCACCGTAAATGTAACTAAACTAACCACCGTCGAAGAAGCTCAGATCAAACAACACGACGTCGCTTTTGTGGTTTCTCTCAGAGCTTCACTGTCTTTCAATGGCGAATCCCAAATCTCACATCTTCTCTCTCTCCTTAATCGTCACTACCTCACTTTTTCTTCTTCTTCATTTCCCCACCGTCTCCTTCGCTCAGACGCTCTTCGTCTTCGGCGATGGTCTTTACGACGCCGGCAACAAACAGTTTCTCTCTTCGAATCGCGTCGACGCTAGCTTCCCTCCGTATGGAATCACCATAGGGAAGGCCACCGGACGGTGGTCCGATGGTCGGATCATTCCCGACTATCTCGGTAATTACACATTGATCATCAATTTTGAAATCCATTGCTTAGGGTTTAATCTGATTCTGTTTCTCTCTGTTTCGGGCAGCTGATTTCATGGGGATCCCTCGTATCCCTCCGATTCTCCAAAACCCGGCCGATTTCTCTCACGGTGCTAACTTCGCCGTCGCCGACGCCACCGTTCTCGGCTCTCCTCTCGAGACGGTCAGTATTAATTACTCCAGCTTAATCGCTGTATGAGTCCCAAATTCAATTCCTGGATATAATTTCTTCTTTGATGCATGCTAATTTGGAATTGATTTCGATTTTTGTGAGCTCTATTGCAAAATCAATGTTATTTATAGAAACAAAGATCTCGGAACATGTATAATATATGGTTAAAGAACTTAGGTTAAACAATAGATCTTCTTCTATTTTACAGATGACTTTGTCACAACAAGTGATAAAGTTCTTGGAAACTAAGAACAGATGGGAAAATCAAACACGTTCTGAAGCAATCTACTTGTTCTACATCGCCTCTGATGATTACTTGAGCTATGCCAAGAACAATCCGAATCCATCAGATGACCAGAAACAAGCTTTTGTGGATCAAGTCATCACTGACATAGAAGCACAGATCAAGGTCAAAAATCCCCAAGAAACTACATCTTTCATTGATTCTTTTTCGGTTTGTTTTCAAAAAAGTTCGTGTATGGAATTTTCAGGTGGTTTACGGTTCAGGCGGGAGGAAATTCGCGTTCCAGAACTTGGCACCGTTGGGTTGCTTACCGGCTGTGAAACAAGCTTATGGAAACGTTCAAGAATGTGTGAAACTGCCTTCGGAATTGGCTGCTTTGCATAACAAGAAGCTGATTAAGCTCTTGGTTGATCTTTCAAGACAGCTCAGTGGTTTCCAGTACTCGTTTTACGACTTCTTCAGCTCGATCCAAAACAGAGTTATCAAGTCAAAGATTTACAGTAAGTCCTTTACAATGGATTCATCATCATCATCATCATCGAAACCAAGAATTGACATTTATTCTTTGTCTGATGCAGCATTCGAGACAGGAACCGCTGCTTGTTGTGGAACTGGACCTGTCAATGGAACCGGCTGCTCGACGAACAATCTATGCGCTAACATTGAAGATTATGTCTTCTTCGATGGTAAGCATTTGACGCAAGAAGGGAACCTTCAGGTGGGGCATTTGATTTGGGGAGCTGACCCGGAAGTGGTTGGACCGAACAATCTCAGAGAGCTTCTCGTCCTTCCTCTGGACGTTACAATCATCTTAGCTGACATTCAGGAAGCTATGGCTGCCATTAGGAAGAGCCAGAACAAAATTGAGAATCTCTACGATATCACGAAGATGGAGTCGGAGATGGAGAATCAATGGGCTTATCAAGTTAAAAAAGCTAGCTCCTTTCTGATCTGAGATTGTGGTAATCATATGATCAGAGCCAATGAGTTTTAAGAGTTTGTTGTACTGTAATAACGAACTTGACAAGAATCAGACATCTTTTTTACTGTTTAGTAATGAAATAAGCGGAGTCGGCCCATTGGGCCTATTTCATTATCATTTTCAAACATTGTTAAATTTCCAAACTTTAGTTTTTCTTCATATTTTCTCTATAAGATCCCCATAACAACAATTTTTGTAAGAAAATAAATAAATATTTTTTTAATTTTGTGACTACAATTATTTAAAAACTTAAAAGCAATAGAAAGAGACATAAATAAAGAGACAATGCAAATTACAGAGGATATAAATAACAACATTGGTTAGAGCATTAAGTGTTATAAACTTCATAGAAGTGGAGATCATCAAAGCGGCCGTTATCCGGAGCCTTGCCACCAAAAATCAGCATCCCTTTCTTTCCATAGACGGTCGCAGCCGTCGAGGCACACCAACCACGTGGCCCGGGCCGACCCATCTCCTCTCCTCCATCTCCAAGTATCTTCCACTCCAAGGTTACCGTGTTGAACACGAAAGCCTCACCAGACAATTCCCCGGGACCAAGATGGGCTCGAGGGTCCATCTTAGTCTCTCCTCCAACCACAATGATCTCATCCCCTATAGCCGCTGTCGCAAAAACGCTTCTCTTAGACGGTTTCTCTCCGGTAGTCTCAACTGTTGTCCACTCGTTTTGGACCGGATCAAAGCAATGAACATCAGCCAACTCCTCACCTGTAAACCCGTAAACCACCCATATCTTCCCTTTAATCACCACAAGCCCTGGTCCTCCTCTTATTACTAAATTCTCTCCCGGACTCGGTAACTTAACCCACTTTTTATCAGCAATGTTATATTTGTCGAGTGTCTTGAGCCTCACGGTATAGCCAACCCCACCAAATATATACACATTCTCTTCATCCGCTGCCATCGAATGGAAGCTACGAGCCTCGGGTCCTTCCTCGACCGATGTGAGAAGCTTCCACTCGTTTTTCAACGTGTCGTAAGAGTAAAACCCATTGTATTTACGTGACTCGTCTCGGCCACCAAACACGTAGAGTGTGGATCCTACGGCCACCATGCAGACACCTAAGCAACTGAGGTGAGGGATGTCTCCGGTGGCTGGAGCAATTGACCAGGTGTTACTGTAGATGTCAAAGACGTAAAGATCTTTGTCGATTGGGACATTGGGAATTAGTTCGCCGCCGAAGGAGTAGATCTTGTCTCCGACCACGGCTATGGCGTGTGAGCATCTTGGTCCTGGTTCTTTTCCTCGCTGACACATCTAATAACATTCATCAATCATATATTATTTTTCTTGCTTAACTATATAAAGACCTTTGAAACAACAATATCATATGAAAGTACAATATTAAGAATTTGTGTCTGTGAGAAACTATTTATATTAACATTTTAAAGAGAAGTAATAATCCCTAATTTAGTAATAATAATACCTGCATCCAATAACCATGCGTTCTGGGAGCCATAGCTGCAATATGCAGTTCTTCTTCGAAGTATAAATTTAATCACCAAAAGTCTTTTTTTTTTGTTTTTTCCTTGTCTTTCTTCTTCCTGTGCTGTACTATTTATAGTCTATATAAATCGACGAGTTTGAATATTTCCAATTATGCCAAGGCCACTCTCGAGTATAAAATATTAGGTTTGGCGGTATTATATGTATATTTATTTAAAATACTAAAAATTGATTGATTGCTACTAGCTACGGAAATGGTTCAGACTTCATAGTCAAGGTCAGAAAAAGAACCGATAGCTAGACCAAGTGCGTCGGTTAGTCAACAGTGTATTAATACTATCAGCCACGATCTAGACTGTTGTTGATATGGTTAGTGACTTGTTGGTAGTCCAGACGGCTAGGTCAAGAATTTAATTGGGGCGATTTGGGCGAGTTGATGGTCAATCTAAAACCTAGGGACAAGATCATCATCAAATCGGTACAAAGTTATTGGTTAGAAACTGAACCAAGAGATAGTATATGCATGAATGAATTGATGATTGAATATGCATTGATGAACTGGTTATATATTAGCATAAGACTGGACTACCTTAATGGATGTAAAATTGTTGATTAAATAACCTTTTTTCTTAGCATGAAAGGGAGTATGTCAAAGTCATGAATGTGAGGGAAACCGAGAAATTTAAATTTCAACTTGATAATATATAAACTAAATTCATTTGACAATGACTGTCATGTGTGATTAACTAGCCTTAAAGACTAATTAAGGGTTTGAATGGAAGTCGGCTGAAAACTGGAATCAAATCGAAATCAAAACTATATCAAGCTATATCTATATATATAGTTGAAGAGATCCGCTTCTGTTGTGGAGACCTCAGCAAAAGAGACCCCTTCTAAATTCAGTTTTTTTCCATGTCAGCCACTTTCTTCCTTTGCTTAAAACAATCTCTAAGTTTAAAATTAAATTCGTGTAGAGTCACTCAGAGAAAGCTACTAGGTCCTTGGTCTTTACTTCGATTCGATCCAGCTTTTATTCTCACCGGAGAGAGAGAAACAGAGAAAAACAAAAGAAAATGGAAGATCCTCTCATTGGTAGAGAAAGTCGTGGCGGTGGTACGGATCGGATCGTCCGTCGATCAGAAGCTATCACGCATGGTACTCTGTTTCAGAAAGCTGCTGGACTCGTCGATCTGGTTCTTTATCTCTTAACTCCCTAATTACATTCGTTTTCCTCTTATTGTTTCAATAAAGTTTCTATTTATGAATCTAATCGCCTGTTTCTCCGACTATGACGAGATTTTTGCGTATTTATCAGTGCATTTGCTAATCAAATTCTGAATGATTGCTTCGTATAATTGAAATCCGTTATTCGTTTTGGTCACAAATGGGTTTTGCTCCACCTGATTAGCCACTACGAAATTAGCATAGCATTATTGGGAAATGACTGTCAGATTTATAAATATCTGAAACGTTTGTTTTTTCTTAGAGAGATGTTCTTTGTCTTTTTGCTGATTTTTGGAACCTTTTACGTTTGTGGATTGAAAGCTGATACGGTTTGTAGGCTGAAGATGGTATTGGTCTTCCTGAGCAAATACTTGACCAGTCGAGCTTTGCAAAGTACTACTTCATCTTCACACGATTGGATCTGATCTGGTCACTCAACTATTTCGCTCTGATTTTGATTAACTTCTTCGAGGTCAGGACTTATCATTAAGCTGTGTCTCTTTGGTATTCAACACCAACCCTTAAGAACATCAAAACTGGAAAGTGTTAACATTCTTATTCCTTGCCTGTCTTTTGTAGCAACCATTGTGGTGTGAGAAACAGCATACGCCGTCTTGACCGATGCAGAATCCATTATCTTTGAGGCAAATAGTGAACTTAAGTCATGTTAGCCTTTGATTTTTTGGTATAGAATACATGGATTTTGTGCCAATGGGCAAGCGAGATACATACGAATACACCTGAAAGCTCATCAAGGGCGTGCAGACTAAAAACGGATGGCTTCCATGTCATGCTCAAAGTGCTCGCGGAAACTACTTAGGGGAATTTCATCATTTAACTGTACTGCCTGCTATAATCCCAACACTGTTGCACTCATCATGTACTCATGAGGATACTAGAATTTCCCCTGCATCAAGAGTAATACTAATGCCTTGCAATTTGTTTCATGTTATAGATACCGTGCTGAGCTCGACGTCTCAGACACAGGCAACACCGCCGTCTTCGTGGCCTTTGATACCGACATGACCAAGCTGACAAACACGAGTGCCTCTGACGCTGCTGCTATAACTGTAGGATTCCTCTAACTCTGCTCTCCACCCATCTAACTAGAGAATAGGTCATAGAGGCATTAACCATATACACTTACTGTGTTGTAGGAGAACAGACACCGAAAATCATCACAGCCATTGTCGGAAAGACTTTCACGTTCCAAATAAAAGTAACAGAGTACAATTTCACGTCAAACCATCAAGCCTTCACAATTTCCCGGATTTACGAAACCAAAGATGCTCTTCCTACTGCAACTTTTGACAACCAGGTTCTTCCCATGAGATTGGAGTGTTGACTAATTACGTTTCAACTTATGAAACTAACTAATTCTTGATGAAGGTGGTGGCGACTGGACCTGCTATAGACGACATCCCTCCTGCTGTCGAAAACCCTGAGGAGAACAGAGAAACTCCAGACGGAGAGCTGCCTGACGGTGGAAGTACAGTAACGCCTCAGTGAGTGATCAGGCACTGGCAACTACAGAAAAAAAAAGCAAAGAAGGCCCGGAGGGGATAGAGGCAGAGGGGAACAACTCCGTTCCTTAAAAATCCAATTAAAGTCTATGTCAATGGTTTCATGTTGTGTTTCTCATTTTGTTTTGTTTTTCGTTTGGTGTCATTGTTAGATTGAATATTTAAACATTTCAATTTCTATGTTAAAGGTCTCCGTATTTCCTACTAAAAAAGATCAAAAATAATTCAAAAAGTAATCAGGGCAATATTTTCAATTTCCCGAAAACAACTGATTTTAATCAAATATCAATCATGTGTTCTGAAGAAATCTGAGACAAAGATTTTCATTGAAACAGTTTATTTTTACAAAGTCTAATAAGAAAGAGTGAACAAGCCACACTTGCTTCACATTGAGTAACCTATTTGCTTTGGGAGTTCGTTTTCATGATTTAAAGGTTTATCGGTCGAGAATAAAACACGGTCATCACATGAGTGTTCTTTTCCTTGCTTGATTGTCACTTACACATACCCAGAAATTGTGATATTTATTTTCTTACCAATGAAACAATTAATATTAAGCATTCCTATTACTGAACTTGCAAAAAAAGGGGAAAAAACTACATACAACCCATGTTCAAGACATGTGTGTTGTGATAATATTTTAATCCCGGGTTTGGTTTCGTCGTAAGAACACTACACACAACAACACTACAACTTAACTACTTTGATTAAATTCAATAATGTTTTTTCGCCGAAAATAACCAAAACTAATCGAGTTCAATCACCAAAAGAAATAAACTTTACTCAACAAAAGTAATCTAACTGTTTAATTTCATAACCCCATACCGGCAACTATATATACCAACTTCATCACTAGCTTTGAAAAATTCAAACATCCTGTAAATAAACATAATCACATAAACAACCCGCGTACCGCGTAGCGTGGGTACCCCCTAGTATCTATATAAATTCCATTATTATTTAGGAACTATTATTAACAAGGCTAAAACTCTGAAAACTGAAAAGCTCAAACCGAAATCAAGATTGAACATTAGTATCTATTTTCAGCCATAAGATAACATTTTCTAATTTATTCGATATTTCCATATTTTGTAGAATAATAAACATTTTCAACCAAGGCCTCGTGGCCCAGTGGTAAAGGCGTCACAGCTGTGACTTCCGCCACTTGGGTTCGAGTCCCCTTGACCACCGAAGCTGCCTTAAATGATAAGAATACACGGACTGCCGTGGGCTTCGTGGGATTAGTCTTTGAGCCTAGAAAGCCTTTAGGATTCCCACAGTTATCAAAAAAAAAAAAAAAAAAAAAAACATTTTCGCATATAAAACAATTCATTGACTTTAGCCCGATTGAAACTGGTGGGTAATTAGAAAATTGTTTTGATGAAGATAATGTAACAAGTAACAACTGTAAGTTGAATATTAAACCTTTATAGAAAAAAAAAAGACTTTTGCAAATAGTCGTTGTTTAGTAATTGCAGAAGAATGTTACAGATCAAAGTGTCTAACTGTATTGTTATACAGAATACAATTTATTTTCTTATATGTATAGGGTTTGGAGCTTACATAAGTTTTAGCTTAGGATTGTACATATTACTCAATGATCACATATTTAGTTAAAGAAAACCCTTTAAATTAAAAAAAAAAAAAAATTGCGTTAATCATCTTAGCTGATATATATATATATATATATATAGCTATGGCTGCCATGAGACCGAGGTAGAGCGAAACTGAGAGTAGCCATGTTCGTCTACAAGTTGCAGCAATACAATAGAGTAATCCATGTGGAAAGGTGTTGATAACACGACGTAGAAGCATGAGCAGTTGATTAATCTTGGGAGACCAGTTGCAATTAATCTTTTTAAAACTTGTGTAGTTGTTTAAGGATCCTCAATGATGCCATCAAAATATTTTTATTTCTTATTCTTATAGTAGTGATTTTTATTCGCTACTGCGTAAAAAAAGGAAAAATAGCAACGAGTCAACAATCATACCTAGTAATGTCATCATTAAGAATAAAATAAAAGCAAATTTTCAGGTACCCTTTCGAGTAGATGTGAGTGACATATGATTTCAAGAACATAAGAACCAAACCGCGTTGAACTAGAGACATTGAATGTTTTAGTGAAGATTTGTTACTGATGTTGGTATGAGAGCAGTGTTTTGACTCGTAGGTACATAAGAGGATCATCATCGTCGAGGGTCAAAGTCTAAGAATTATGTTAACGCAAACGTAAAGATAAACAAGTTACAAGCTACAAAAGACAATCACAGTCCATTTCCACTTTATAAACCACTCAAGAAACCGAGATTTAAACCGTTTACAAAGCTAGTACAAAACACAAAAACCCGGTCTGATTCCGTTTTCTGGAACCATTCAAGAAACCGAAATCTAAACCGATTACAAGCTAGTACAAAACACAAAAACCCGGTCTAATCCCATTTTCCCAAACCACTCTAAGAAACCGAGATTTGAACAGTCTTAGGCTTCGGAGGCTGCGGCGGCAGCTTCCCAATGGTGACCGTCAAAACCCCTTCCTGATATTTAGCCTTGACGGCCGCCACGTCAGCATCCTCCGGTAGCCGGAATTTCTTAACCAGATTCTGAGGAAGCCTCCTCTCCAGCCTAATGTACTTGCATCCTCCTTCTTCACTCTCATGATCCTCTCTCTTCCTCTTCCCGTTACTCTTTATCACCAGAGTCCTCTCTTCCTCCACAGTAACCTGGATATCGGATTTGGAGATTCCAGGTATGTCGATGTAAAAGATGTATTCATTGGGAGATTCCAGAATGTCGATTGGGATATTGCTGCTCTCTCTTCGATTCTCGTTACCCTCGCCGGAGCGTGACGGCGCGAAGATCAACTTCTCGATCGCCTCCGGGAAGCCAAACAATGGGTTAATCGCAACAGCACTCATTTTCTCCGATCAAAGACACTGATAATAACTGCCAAAAACAAAACCGGTCAGTATCAGACGATCTATACAACATTTCTTGGAGAAACAGAGCTAATAAGAGAGTCCGGTTTAGAAATTTCACCTGGAAATGAAGATAAGTCTTTTTGAATTGAATCTTCTATCGGATTGTTGATTTGATTCGTTTGAATTGCGATGACGATTCGCTCCATCTTTATAAAGTGAGATACATTTTACACCCAAGAAGCTGGAAAGTTCCAGTGACAATTTCTAGAACGTACGAGTGAGTACTGATCTACACTGTACACGTGTCAACGATAGTAGATTCTACGGTGTTCACGACTTATCAAAAACTTCCACGTCATAAATCTCTTTTTGGTTTGGGCCTTGGAAGTCGTCGTACTATAGCCCATTGGATCTGACTGACCTAACTCTATCAAAAAGCATCCACATCATATTCTGGGTTTTAAACGATATTAGAGGAATGGCGCATTGGACTAATTTATATACAATTAATCATGTTTTGTGTAAGTTGAATTTTGGTTGAGTCTTTGACTCTTGAGACGACGACCTACCTAACCAAAACAATAAATAAATGCATATACAGACAAGAAAAATAATGTTTATTTTTTTCATCTTGCAATACTGATTTGTTTAACCAAACTTATTTATAGCAGAACCAGAAGATAATTCGACAAATTTTGAAATCCGTCGTGTACATATTATTATTTCTGACAATGGCATATATACCTTCGTTGTAATAATAAGTCAATTTACCATAGCACCATGCGAATATTCACAATTCTATCACTGCCTTTTTGTTATTAAAGGAAAGAGCGATGGGCGTTTTCGTCAATTTGCATATCTTCGGGTCAATAACGGAGATAACCCATCCGGTGACCTTATCCCCTCGCCGGTGAGTGAATCTCAGATCCAAAAAAAATTCAAAACTCAGATCCTCCAAACTTCTCCGATCTGAAATTCAAGCCACCGATTTTCAATGGACGAAGAAGACGAGACTCACTCGCTGCAATCCCCTGGAGATTCCCTTTCACCAGCTCCTTCCTCTCCTCCGATTTTGCCTACAAGCGACGTCACGGTGGCCTCCGTAACAAAACCGCTGGCTTCCTCTCAATCTCCGTCGAGGAACGCGTTGGCGTTAGTCGTTCACACACCTTCCGTCACCGGCGGTGGAGGAGGGATTAGCAGCGGTGGGAACAGAAACGGACGAAGCGGAGGAGGAGGCGGAGGGAGAGACGATTGCTGGAGCGAAGAAGCGACGAAAGTTCTAATCGAAGCGTGGGGGGATCGATTCTCGGAGCCAGGGAAAGGGACATTGAAGCAGCAACATTGGAAAGAAGTAGCTGAGATCGTCAACGAGAGCCGTCAGTGCAAATACCCCAAAACCGATATCCAGTGTAAGAACAGGATCGATACGGTGAAGAAGAAGTACAAGCAGGAGAAGGCTAAAATCGCTTCCGGTGATGGACCTAGCAAATGGGTCTTCTTCAAAAAGCTCGAGACTTTGATCGGAGGAGGAAGCACCATCGCCGGTTCGAAATCCTCCGAGAAGGCTCCGATGGGGGTTCTTGTGAACAGCCGGTTGAATCAGTTTAAACGGCAAGCTAAAGGAACACAGATTCTTCAACAACAGGGGGATTTGAAAAGAAGCTCTGATTCAATGCGGTGGCATTTCAGGAAACGGAGTGCTTCTGAGACTGAATCAGAGTCTGATCCTGATCCTGAGCCTTCTCCTGACTCTGCTGAAAGTCTTCCACCGCCTCAACCGCCGTCGTTTCAGCTCAAAAAGCGGTTGAAGATGGAGAAGCCAGTAGGAGGAGGAGGAGGAGGGAGTGGAGTTGAGGAGGTGGCGAAGGCGATACTCGGATTCACGGAAGCTTATGAGAAGGCGGAAACTGCTAAGCTGAAGCTAATGGGGGAATTGGAAAAGGAGAGGATGAAGTTTGCGAAAGAGATGGAGTTGCAGAGGATGCAGTTCTTGAAAACTCAGATGGAGATAACAAAGAACAATCAAGAAGAGGAGAGGAGCAGTAGGCAAGGAGAGAGAAGGATCATTGGTGATGATGATGATGATGATGAGCGCAATGTCAAGAACAATGGCGATGTAAGTAGCTGACAAATTGGAAAACACTATGCTTAAGCGTCTCTAGATCTGATCTTTGTTGTTGTTATGGTGTGTAAATGTAGAAGATTAGAAGTCTATGATGATCATGTTGTTGTTGTTATTGTTGTTATCTTGTCTGAAACATGGTGCAAATTAAAAAAGCTTTGAACTTGAATAATGTCTTGAAACTTCTGTATAATCTCTTATGATTCTAAAAAGATTGAGACTTTTCTTAGTAGAAACCTCAATTAGAAGTTTGTGATTCTAACTTTAAGTACAATGAGATTAGAAGACAAGCCTTATCCATAATTAAAATCACCTTAATTAAGCTGAAGCTAATAATGAACCTCACTAAAAATATTCAATGCTTCTATTTCCCTCCATGACCTCTCTACCTCTATAAAACCATTTCATCGCAGAAGCGAAAGAAGATAGAGACAGTAAAATAATAACACAAAACAATTGAAAATATATAAATTGTTATATATTTTTTGATAATATTTGAGCGGGATGGGGTTCCTACACAAGTTGTGGGATGAAACGGTGGCCGGACCGATGCCGGTAAGTGGTCTCGGAAAATTGAGAAAGCAAGATTCTCTATCCACCGTCCGATCTCATCCTCCACTCTCTAGCGACCAAGTCACCCGAAGCATAACCATTACCAAGGGGAATAACAATGTCCGTGGTCTCCGGACACTGAAGATGAATCCGGCTCGTGCTCCGGATTCTCCGACCGGGTCATGTAGCAACCCGGGAACGCCTTTAACCCGTATTATATACTCCTCCTTTTTCTTAAACTAAAATAATCACAACAATTCATTTTATTGTCACAATTAAACACTTACATTTTGGTAAAACACATTTTTGCTGCAGCCGGGACCCCATGTGATAACTTTGGACCATTCACCGCCGGAAACTGCCCTTCCTCCGGTGAAGCTGACGCCACAAGTCTCACGACTTATGAATGGTTATTCTCTCCATCGCTTTATCTCCTAATAAACATTTTCTCATATCATTGCATTGTAAATTCTTTGCTTTATACGTATACATTGATGCAGGATTGTGCTAAACGCATTGGACCGTTGAAAATGACGAGAAAGAGAGAAAACACTAAATGGTTTTTGTGTAAATATATATAACCTATGAATGTAAATTATGTAAATATTTACTGATATGGTCACTATTAAATTATGTCTCTAGAAACAAAGAAGAGCGCTATAGACGTGAAGTCTCCGTCTCTGTTATAAAGGGTTTGTAAAGATTATTGCCATGTTGGAACATTGCCAACTTGCTCTAATCTCTCTCAAGATCAAGATCCCATTTAGAAATTTGTATTTTGGCTTTTGTGAAAAAGCGTATTATGTAGGTGAATGGAAATGAAGATAAACCTTCGATGGTTAAAAATCTTGATGATAAATAAGCTTGATAACCACATGACTACATCTTAAACATCATAAACCACAGCAAATTTTGAACCAATACAAAGTCCTATTTATTTGAGGTTATTTTATTGCGTGGCTTACAATTCAAGTAAGACCCAAACGTTACAAAGTGAGCATATATATATAAAACCAACAACAGCTTTAAAATAAGAGAGACACATACATATAGATAAGACTCTGAACAAGGTCTACAAACAAAAAAAAAGCAAGAAAGTGATAAAATTAAGTAGAAAAATAAAAAGAAGAAGTCATCTCAGAGGCAAAGGAGACGAGAGAGTTTATTACTGATAGTACATGAGCTGCTGATGAGCCGCAGCTACATTCTGAAAGCCACCATCGTACATAGCTGCACTTGCTCCAGCTGCATTGACATGCCTCAGAGAATGTTGAGCCTGAGGATGCATCTTGGCTAGAGCCAGTTGCCTCTCATAGGCTAAGAGGTCCATTGGGGACAGACCAGGGACCGCGACTGGCGCTGGTGGGGGAAGTGGATTTGAGGCTGTGCCTGTTGGAGTTGGTTTGTTTCCCCATGAACACTGCAATTCAGAGAAGTCAGAATGATGCAAGAACACAGTTAGATCTCAGTAATGTGTTATATCTGAAGTTAGTAGTAGTACCTTTATCTGTCTGCTGAAGAGGAAAGGCTGAGAGTTGCCCATTTGAATAGCAAGAGCAGCTTCGTCATGAGTGTTGTATCTCACAAAGCCAAAGCCTTTGTCTCGCTGGACACGGACCTCTTCAATCACTCCAGCGCCAAGTGAATGGAACAGGCGGTGGAGATCAAGCTGAGTCACCTGCAAGATTGACAACTGTTACAAGAGCTGTCTCTGTGGTTATGGATAGTGAGCTGTGAGCCGTTGATAACTTACTTCAGGAGCGAGGTTTCCAACATAGACAGTGGTAAATTGAGGATTGTTTTCAGGAGCATCTTCGTTTGAGATCTCTCTACCATCCTCTGCGCAAGTATCAAATCAATGTAATCTTCATCAATTCTGTTCTTAATAGGGAGTACTAAAATAAGAGAATGTGCACAGGAATCAAAAGAAAACCTGAAGAGCCGTTTGTAAGTTCCACAACACTTTTTCCATCAGAGCTAATCTTGTCCTCGCCAAAAGCAGCACCTTTGGTCGCCCAGTTGCATCTGATTTGTCTGCTACTTAACCACTTGCCTGAGATGAGATAAAAGAAACATAACTTATTACTAGTGACAAGACTATGTTACAAAAGAGGACCTATAAAGCTCTAAGACAACAAGCTGTGATATGATCATTTCTTACCATTCATTTCATTTATGGCAGTTTGAGCATCCTGCAAATTACATTAACATTTAGAGTCAATATAAAATCATGAATGGAGCTAAACCAAACAGACAGCTATTGATTTAAAGAAGCCAAAACCTGCTGATTGCGGAACGAGACAAACCCAAACCCTCTTGAGCGTCCGGTTTTCTGGTCCCACATTACTCTTGCATCCCTACAAGAAAGAATAACAAGATAATGAGATCTTTATATTCTGATGGAACGTATAAACAAATAAGCTTAATCAATAAGTAAATCGATTAAGCAGAGTAACTTACGAGCAAGTGTTGTAGGCAGAGAAGCTTTCAAACAATGCTGCATCAGTAACCTCTGGACTGAGATCTCCAACAAATATGTTGAAATGACCTGTGCATTTCATGGAGAAACAAAAAAAGAAAAATCAGAGAAGAAGCAAACAAAATGCGTAAGCCCAATTCCGTCCTACTCAGAACTTACCTGATGTATCTTCCCTCTGACCAGTGGCGTAGGCCCAATTGACTTTGATAGGCTGTCCAAATCTGTGAAATGAATCCCATTTATTAGAGATAATTCAAGAGATTGTATGTTTTAGATTGAATAAGAGAATGCAACAAGGTGCTTACAGATGCCTTCCGTTGAGAGACATGATAGCCAGACCAGCAGATCTTCGATCAAAGTAGTGAACAAATCCATATGATGACTGTTGTTAACAACAATACAGAATCGTCACATTTAGAAATAAACCAAAATAAAAAGAAACGGTGATTATTTCTAACTGTAACTGCTCCAACCTTATCCTTTCTGATGAGTTTACAGCTTTCAATAGGACCGGTACTTGCAAAAATCTCTTGAAGAAGAACCTCCGTCACCTGCGTATGGATGTTCCCAGCATACCTGCAATACCAGAGCGAACGGCGTTATTCAAACGAGATGTTCAATTTTCAATATACCAAAAGTCTGAATATAACTGAAAATAGAAACTTTGAATCAAATCAAAACACTCACACACTACGGCAAGTACTTGGATCAAAACCAGGAGGAAGGTTTCCACTTGGTAGAGGCTCCATCTGCAAACATACAAAATGAAGAAGCATAAGCGTACACACTCAGAGGTGGTTACTGGTTACAGAAGAACTAGCAAATCTATAGCTTTGCGACGCGAAAATCTACAATTACCCAGAAAATGAAACAGAACAAGTAGCAAAAATGTTTCTTTTCTAGGACAAAATCAAAATCTACATTGGCAGCGTAAGCGAAGACCCATCAAAATTAAACAAAGAAATTCAACAGGTAAAACCGAATCACCAACACCAAATCCTAACCCATAATCTAAATCTCAAAACTTTTCATGAAATTAGCCAGAGAGAGAGAGAGAGATAGATTCAAAAAAAGACAAGGCAAGGGAACTCAGTGAGAAACACCCAGAACAAACCCTAATTTCGAAGGAGGCAAAATGAAAGAATCAAATCAATTTCGCAAATCAAAGATAAGGAAAAAAAACCTGAGGAGGAGGAGGAGCCATAACACCAGGATGATAAAGAGAGTGATGTTGTTGCATCATTGCTTGTTGAATCATAACTTGTTGTTGGTGTTGCTGTTGTTGTTTCAGCCTCGGATTCTGCATTTTTTTTCTCTCTTTCTCACAGCGATAAAATATCTGTTCTGTTTCCCGAGAAAGTACCCTTTTTTCCCCTTAGCTAGGGTTCAAAATCAAGTTAAGAAGATGAAGAAGAAAAAAAAGAAAGGAAAAAAAAAGGTGAAAAAAAAGAAAGAGGAAAGAGAAAACAAAAATTGCACGCTCTCTGTGTAAGGAGTAAAGAAAGGCCGTACGAAGCAAAGTGACCATATATAGGAGTAGGTAGATAGGACGATTTGTTCGAGACAGAACATGAGTTAATGCTAATGTCACACAGCTTTGTAATAATTCACTTCCGTGACTGTCTTAACGCCCAGCCCAAGACCCAAACAGACTTGTAAAAATAGTTGTTTCCGGCCCAGCCCAAGTTCGAACCTAAATATTTAAAATTTTGTAAAAGACAAACTGGATCGTTTATAATTTTTTTGAAATAATCTGAATAGATTAAAGAAAAATAAAAGTTCAAACAATTTGCAAGAAAAGTATCACAACTAAATCAAACTTGTATACTTCATTTTGATTTTGTTATATCACCATCCATCTGCATGGGTGATTACTTAATATTAAATCTTTTATCTTCTTACACAAAATCATTATTCGTTTATTCCCTTATGTTTGTTCTTTTTAATGTCGGCAGGGTGCTTTTAACGTTTACCATAAAAGACCAATCTACTAGTTTTGTAAGATTAATAGATTTTGTCATTTATCCAAACCAAAGTCAGTGACAGTGATGATTCCACTCTCAAAATGAAATATCACAAACGCCATTATTAGTAGATTGCTTTTAAGGAGAAAAGTAAAAAATAGCGAACCCGCCGGAGTTTTCTCCATTTTGCCGGTAACTTCAAACCGCCGGCGAAAATCCGAATAACTTTTTGATTTTGCTTTTCCTTTTTTTCCTTCTTTCTGCAACATAAACAAACAAAAACACACACCCCACGAGCTGCGCGTTGAAAAGTCTATTGACTCTTTTCCCAAATACCAAAAACACGACTTGATTTTAAAATCCTCAAAATCAAAAACTGGAGAATTTCTCCGTATAATCAATCATCTCTACCTAAAATCTTCTTTCAAAGGAAGAGAAGAACCTAGTTTTGACCGGTGAAGACGAGAACACTAAATCTGTTTCTTCAATTTTTGCTATTTGTGTGATTGATTTGGATTATGGAATCACCGGAGATTCGCGGCGATGGTTCTGATGTGACGACGTTCGAGACGGCGGAGAAGATAATACTCCGGTGGGATTCTACAACCTCAGAGGAAGCGAAAGAGAATCTGATATTCCAAAGCGACCGCGAGGAAGTAGATCGGTACTTGAGAGCCGTAGATGAAGTCCAAAGACACATCTCATCAGTCTCCATCTCCGACGAGCACAGTAGCCACCACGAAGTCAAAGCGAGCTCAACGATACAAATCGCCATGGCTAGGCTTGAAGATGAGCTTAGAAACATCCTTCTCTTGCAGACTTCTACTTTCGAGCCTGACTCTCTTCTTCTCATTTCGTCAGTTTCCTCTTTCGCTTCGCGTGCTGGCCTCGAAGAAGATAACAGCGAGGGTGTTGCCGGAGACGAACAAGAGGAGCTGGATCTGGTTCTACCGGACGATTTGAGTTCGAATTCGGGTTCGGGAGCCGGTTCGAGCCGGTTATCGAGTGGGAGGAGCAATTCCAAATCCACGAGCAGCATACGAGAGATCGATCTGGTTTCGCCGGAAGCTGTTTCCGATCTGAGATCGATCGCTCAGCGGATGATCGGCGCCGGATACTCCCGCGAATGCGTCCAGGTGTACGGGAGCGTCCGGAAATCCGCCATGGAAGCGATTTTCAAGCAGCTAGGGATTGTGAAATTGGGGATCGGAGATGTACAGAGGCTCGATTGGGAAGCCGTGGAAGTGAAGATCAGGAGATGGATCCGCGCGGCTAAGGTCTGCGTGAGAGTCGTCTTCGCAAGCGAGAAGCGACTCTCCGAGCAGATATTCGACGGCGGCGGCGCCGTGGAAGAGACGTGCTTCACGGAGATCGTGAAATCCTCTGCTCTGCAGCTCTTCACTTTCCCTGAAGCGATAAGCATCAGCAGAAGATCACCGGAGAAGCTATTCAAAATCCTCGATCTACACGACGCGATTGCAGATTTGCTGCCGGACATGGAAGAGATCTTCAGCTCCAACACATCGGAATCGATTCTCGCTCAAGCGACTGAGATTCAATCGAGATTAGCAGAAGCAGCGAGAGGGATTCTCGTGGAGTTTGAGAACGCCGTGTTCCGTGAGCCTTCCGTTGTTCCTGTTCCCGGAGGAACAATTCATCCGTTGACGAGGTATGTGATGAATTATCTCAACTTGATCTCCGACTATAAGCAAACGTTGGTTGATCTCATCATGTCGAAGCCTTGCGCCGGTTTGAAATGCTCCAACGATCCGATCAAACCGGATATGGATATAACCGAGCTTCAAGGAAGGACTCCGTTAGCTTTACATTGTATATGGACGATGGTGATGCTGCAATTCAATCTCGAAGGGAAGTCTCTGCACTACAAGGAAGAGTCTTTGTCACAGATCTTCTTCATGAACAATATTCATTACATTGTTCAGAAGGTGAAGAGCTCGCCGGAGCTGAGAGAGATTATCGGAGACATGTATTTGAGGAAGCTCACGGGGATGTTCAGGCAAGCGGCGACGAAGTATCAGAGAGCTACTTGGGTGAGAGTGTTGAGTAGCTTGAGAGACGAAGGGTTACATGTGAGTGGGAGCTTCTCTTCCGGTGTATCGAGAAGTGCGTTGAGAGAGAGGTTTAAGGCTTTTAATGCTATGTTTGAAGAGGTTCATAGGGTTCAGTCGACGTGGTCGGTTCCGGATGCTCAGCTTAGGGAAGAGCTTCGGATATCTTTGTCGGAGCATCTGATTCCGGCTTATAGATCGTTTCTTGGGAGATTCAGGGGACATATAGAGAGTGGGAGACATCCTGAGAACTATTTGAAATACTCTGTTGAAGATCTTGAGACCGCTGTGTTGGATTTCTTTGAAGGTTATACCACAGCTCCACATTTGAGAAGACGGTGATAGTGAAAGAGGAAGAAGAAGATTGAAAAACTTCGAAAAGATGTCATTAGAATTAGCCAAATATATCATTCTTTGGATTCTTTGCCTTTTTCATGTGGGAGTGTTGAGATTGTTGTTCAGAGGAATCTAGAGCTTCTTCTGGTGAATGATCTTTCACTCTTTTTGTACTTGTAAGCATTGATTTGTTGTGTGTGTTGTTTGTCAGTTGCTAAATTTGAGTACTCCATTTGTTGATAATTGTTGGCCTTTTGTGAGTTTGTGACCTTGGTGTACTAGTTTTCTTCGTAAACTAATTTAAATGCGTTTTGATGTCTTCTCTAAGTCAATCAATAATCACAAATTTTATACTAATCCCAACATCACAAGGGTTTTTTGTTAGAAGTCAAGGTAATCTATGAGCTTTAATTAGGAGATTGTGTGGAGGTAAGATTCCAAAATGGTTAGCAGAAACTTTGATCTTTATCACAAAGGAACATCTCTTCTTCGATTAGACAACGATTCTAGTCCACAAAGATTCAAACAGAGACTGAAAATTCTGAAACAAAATAAAACTGTTTTTTTTTCCTACCAAATGTGATTGGTTCTGGGAAAATTAACGAAAACTGTATTAAAAATTGACATCAAATGAAATGAAAAATTGTAATAGATAAATTTTCTACGATGAACGTATGATTTGACCATATATTTGTGCACATGGAATGCCCGATTCAAAATCAAGTCGGATTCATGGAATAAAACATAACTATGACTCTTGTAGTTTTATTTAACTAAAAACATTGGGCTTAGGCTAGCCTTTGTATTATTTTATTTCTCTTGCTTTTAAATAGTAAATCGGTTACGATAATGTTATTAGGAACATAACTGGAATCAAAATTAGAATCCTTCCCCAATGATGTATCAGCTACATTATTAAAATTTATGATTGACTAAGAGAGTAAAGGAGTACTGGTTTTGATTCATGCAGTGCTGGGGCAGTCCAAAATGTACCAGAAATATCTACCCAATAGGCTGAAGATACCTTTAACTCCTTATGTCCTTGCGGATCGGGATTGATGCTATCTCAAGGGGAGTTGGGATCTCTTAACATGATCCTCGTCTAGCTATATCTCCTATGTTTCTTTTGCTAAAAATATTTTATGATCATGACTATTATCTACAAAATGATTGTTGAATGTTATTAGGCTTATTTTTGAATGTTAAGCTTATATTTGTTGACTTTCTCCAATGCAAGTGATTTTCGGCGTTTGAACAAAAATAGAAACTTCACCGAAACTAACCAATATCTATATCAATATTTTTCTGGATCTTAAGCTTATGATTTTATTTAAATTTACATTTTTTTCATATACACTTCTGAAAGTTTTGAACAAGATTGGAATTAAGTTATAATTCAAAAAATTATATCTAAGCTGTTTGCACACATTATTATATGTCACCATACTTTTTTTCTGTTAAAAATCTGTAAATAGATGACTTGTTGTTCAAGGTACGTTTGCTCATATTATTACTATTGGGCCTACTAGGGGTCCACGTCCATCTTGGGGATCGTTGCCTACAGGGGCGGATCTACAGTGAAGGTAGGTGTGGCACGTGCCCCATACTGATATTAATATGTGTCTAGCAGACAAGTAATAATATTAATTCCGTGGCCTAAATGGCTAAAAGTGCCCCATGTTGAAACTCAAGTGCCGGGTTCGAACCCGGGTAAATTCTACTTTTGTTTTGTTATTTTTATTGATTTTTTATAGTTTAGTTATTTCACATATTTTGTGCCCCATGTATATTTTCTTCCTGGATCCGCCCCTGGTTGCCTATAAGAAACAAACTCACCTTCGTTCGTCTTAGGTCTAGCCAAAGCATCTAGGGTTTAACTACGCTCTGTAATCGGCCATGAAAAGGAAAAAGCAGAAGCAGAAGAAGGTCTCGGATCCGATCCCAACTGATGTCCTTACGAAATAAAAGAAGCAGAAGCAGAAGAAGAATGTGTCGGACCCGATCCCATGTGATCTCCTTATAGATATAGTCTCTCGAGTCCCTGCAAAGTCAATGTTTAGGTTTCGTTGCTTACCTAAATTCTGGAGATCCACACTTGGCCTTCCTTATTTCACTGAGCTCTTCCTCACCAATTCAATAGCTCGTCCACGGCTCTTGTTCGCCATCCAAGTTGATGAAGAGTTATTATTCTTCTCTTCACCACAACCTCAAAATCCAGCTGACAACTCCACTCTTGTAGCCACCCCTTATAATATGAGTTTTCCCAAAGATTTTGAAGTTGACATCAGAACAACTCTGAGTGGACAGGTCTTTCTTTGTTGGAGAAGAAAGGAGGGGATGATTTTTAACCCCGTCACTGGGGAGTCCACTACCATAACCTTACCAGAAGTGAAAGCTAAGGGTAGTGTAAGACGTTCCTATGTTGGCTATGATCCAATCAACAAACAATTCAAAGTCTTATGTATGAGTTGGTCATTTTATTATTGGCTTTTGACATTGGGGAGTACTGGAAAACCTTTGTGGAGATCGATTGAATGCAATATCAATATTTCTGTGCATAAGGGAGCATACATAGTTGGTGAAATATACATAAATGGTGTTGTGTATTCCGGAGCCCATTACATTGAAGAATCTTGTATGATAGTTTGTTTTGACTTTAGCTCTGAGAAATTCAGCTTTATTAAGATAGATGAAGGAGTGCTACGTGGGACTCTGGTAAACTACAAAGGTAAGTTAGGGGTATTAGTTAAAGATGACTATCATTATCAACTTGTGTTGTGGGTTCTTGAAGAAGATGCTGGAGTACATAAATGGTCCAAGAGTCTATGCGTACAGTCTCGCATAAGCTTACTCGAGAGGATCGGGGACTATTTTCACATTCTTGGAATTACTGGTGCAGGTGAAATTGTGTTTACAACGTACCGTCAGTCAGACCGTTTCTACATTGTCTACTACAATATCGAGAGCAACACTTTTGCGAGAGTCAATATTCAGGGATTCGAACATTTTAAGGATCCATATATCACTCCTCGCATCTTTCTAGACTATGTTGAGAATATGAAGCTTTTGTAACTGTGTGTTCAACCGCTTCATTACTTGAGAGACCTCTTTATGATATTGTTCCTCTTAAGATTAGTTTGGTTTTTGCTCTAGTTTCTGAACACATGGATTAGTTTGGCAATTGCTATTATTATTCACTTTTGGATTTGCTTTGTCCTTTTAAGATTTTTACTCTTTGTTTCTAAGAAGGAAAAAAACACTGTCTTGTTTACTCTTTTAGTTGGTTAGTATTTGCATCATAATGTTTGAATACAGCTATAGCGCGTTTGATCAAAGACGCATACGAATCTGATATCATCCGACGCTAAAAATAAATATAAAATCCCCAATCCACTCAAATACAATGATCCAAACCAAAACAAAGATCTCACACGCAAACCGCCGAGTCAAAATCAAACCGATTCATGGAATAAACGGAGAACCATACGGTCCATACGTGAAAATATACCAATGACTTGTTGTTCAAGCTACGTTTGCTCATATTCGTACTATTGGGCCTAATAAGGTCCATTAGTCACCTTCGTTCGTCTTAACTCTCAAGTCTAGCCGAAGCATCTAGGGTTTAACAACGCTCTGTAATCGGCCATGAAAAAGAAGAAGCAGAAGCAGAAGAAGGTCTCGGATCCGATCCCAACTGATCTCCTAATAGATATATTCTTGAGAGTCCCCGGAAAGTCAATAGCTAGGTTTCGCTGCGTATCGAAATCATGGGAATCCATTCTTCGCCGTCCTGATTTCACTGAGCTGTTCCTCACCAAGTCTTTAGCTCGTCCACGGCTCTTGTTCTTCATCAGAGTTTATAAAGAGTTGTTCGTCTTGTCTTCACCTCAACCTCAAAATCCACTTGAGAACACCACTCTTGTAGCCACCCGTTATAAGTGTTTTCCCAAATACTTTCCATCTGACGTCTCTCCTCCGCTCAATGGATTACTCTGTCTTCATGAATGGGCAAGGAAGTTGCGGGTGATCTGTAACCCTGTAACGGGAGAGTCCATAAACTTACCTCCATTGAAAGCTGCGGGTGCTAAAAAAAGCTTTTTTGGGTATGATCCGATCAACAAAGAGTTCAAAGTCTTGTGTACGACTTGGTCACGCAATGGACAACTTAATACTCATAGGGTTTTAACATTGGGAACTGGGAAACGTTTATGGAGATGGGTTGAATGCAATCAACGTTATTCTATACGTAGTGGAGTACACTTTTATCGTGAAATATGGATAAATGGTGTTTTGTATTATGGAGCTGACATTGGAAGATGGTGCATGATAGTTTGTTTTGACTTTAGCTCCGAGAAGTTCAGATTTGTTAAGTTGCATGAAGAAATGTCAGATGGGACTCTGATCAACTACAAAGGTAAGTTAGGGGCGTTAGAGGAAAGAATGTGTGAAGTTGTGTTGTGGGTTGTAGAAGAAGTTGCTGGAGAACATAAATGGTGCAAACGTATAAGCGTGCTGTTAAACTCACACGACGAGATGCAGAGACGTCTTAACGTTGTTGGAATGACTGGTGGATGTGAAATTGTGTTTTCTCTGTATTCTAGACCAAAACCTTTCTGCATTGTCTACTACAATATCGAGAGGAAAACTTTTACAAGAGTCAATATTGAGGGATTTGAAGAGTTTCATGCGCACCGTACAAATCGCATAACCACCTTTCTAGACTATGTAGAGAATATGAAGCTTTTGTAACTGTGTTCATCAACCGCTTCACAACTCCTTACTTTTCAGATTAATGAGGATTCAAATTTCACTCCTTGCATCTTTCTAGAATACGTTGAGGATAAAGCTTTTGAATTCAACCGTTTCATTACTCGAGACATCTTTATGATATTGTTCCTCATAAGATTGTATGGATTTTTTAACCTTATAATACAGCTAAGTTTTGTTCTAAATTCTCAACACATGATTAGTTTGGCAATTGCTACTTTGATTGGCTTTTGGATTTGCTTTGTCGTGTAGTTGGTTGGTACTTATGTTAGAGCCCTATAAATATATATATATGCATGTTGCATTGCTTTCTCTTGTTAAAAACGTGATCCTTGGCGTTCCTATCTCGTTCTTACAATATCAAATAAAATCGATAGTTAGATTCTCTGTAGTCTGTAGATGAAGATCTTTTTTGGTTCGTAGCCGTTGGATGACTAATAAGTGATGTGGTAAGAGATGATGTAAAATCGAAAGATTTGTGTTTGTAGGAAAGGATTTAGCCGCTGGATGGTAAAGTTTGAAACCTCAAAAGCTAATATTGACCATACTATATCATAACACTGACCCGTACATCTCTGGATTTAACCGAAGTTGATTCCTTGCGCTAGAGGTATATACAGAATCAAAATTTGAAAACTTGGAAACTTTTATAGAGAAACTTTAGTATATACAGATTCCAGCTTCACGACCCAATGGGCTTAAATAAGGGTCCGTATTCGGGACATTGCCGATAAGTCACTTTCGTTCGTCTTAAGTCTACCCAAATAATCTAGGGTTAGGGTTTAGCGCTCTGTAATCGGCCATGGAAAAAATGAAGCAGAAGAAGATGATGAAGAAGAAGGTGGTCTCGGAACCGATCCCATCTGATATCCTTATAGATATATTCTCGAGAGTCCCTGCAAATTCAATAGCTAGGTTTCGTTGTGTATCTAAACTCTGGGCATCCATACCTAGCCTTCCTGGTTTCACTGAGCTGTTCCTCACTAAGTCTCTAGCTCGTCCACGTCTCTTGTTCGCCATCGAAGTTGGTAAAGAGTTGTTCTTATTTTCTTCACTTCAACCTCAAAATCCAGCTGAGAACTCTTCTCTTGTAGCCACTCGTTATAAGTGTTTTCCCAATTATTTTCCATCTAACATTAGACCACCGCTTAGTGGATTGGTCTTTCTTCATGATTGGAGAAGAAACTTGCGAGTGATCTATAACCCCGTCACAGGAGAGTCCATAACCTTACCGGAAGTGAAAGCTAACGGTGCTAAAAGAAGCTTTTTCGGGTATGATCCGATCAGCAAACGTTTTAAAGTGTTGTGTATGACATGGTCACGTTATGAACCTAATACTCATCAGGTTTTAACATTGGGGAGTGCTGAAAAACATTTGTGGAGATCAATCGAATGCAATCTCCAACATTCTATGGAGGATACTGGAATACGCTTTAACCGTGAAATATGGATAAATGGAGTTTTGTATTACGGAGCTCGCTCTGAAAGATATAATATGGTAAATGGAGGTTTGTATTACCGAGCTCGCTCTGAAAAATGTAATATGATAGTTTGGTTTGACTTGAGTTGTGAGAAGTTCGGCTTTATTAAGATACATGAAGAGATGCTACAAGGGACTTTGATCAACTACAAAGGTAAATTAGGAGCATTGGTAAAATATCGGTCTGACGTTGTGTTGTGGGTTCTTGAAGAAGATGCTGGAAAACATAAATGGTCCAAAAGTATAAGCGTAGGGTTAAGCTCATGCGACGAGATCGGGAACAATTTTCACATTGTTGGAATGACTGGTGCTGGTGAAATTGTGTTTTCGCCGTACGTTAAGTCACACCCTTTCTACATTGTCTACTACAATATCGAGAGGAAGACATTTACAAGAGTTAATGTTCATATTCAGGGATTTGAAGAGTTTAAGGATCCAAACATCACTCCTCGCATCTTTCTAGACTATGTAGAGAATATGAAGCTTTTGTAAGTTTGTGTTCAACCGCTTATCATAACTTAAGATCTCTTTATGAAGATTGTATGGATTTTATAATTTATACAGCGCTAGTTTTTGCTCTAGTTTCTCAACACATGATTAGTTTGGCAATTGCTGTTTATATTGGCTTTTAAGATTTTTTTGTCTTATACGATTTTATATATACACTACTGAAAATTTTGAGCAAGATTGGACTTAAGTTATAATTAGAAAATTATATTTAAGCATGTTTGCACACATTATTATAATAACCATTTTTCTGACGAAAACTGTAAACAGATGAACACAAATAGAACTTGACCTGAGCCATAAGAAACATCTCTGCATCATAATGTTTCTTATGGCTCAGGTCAAGTTCTATTTTTTCAAAGACGCAGACGAATCTCATATCATCCGATGCTAAAAAAAAACAAAAAACAAAAATCCTTCAATATGTCACAATCCCAATCCACTAAAATACAATGATCCAAACCAAACCAAAGATCTCACACGCAAACCGCCGAGTCAAAATCAAACCGATTCATGGAATCAACAGAGAACCATACGGTCCATACGTGAAAATATATATATGACTTGTTGTTCAAGGTACGTTTGCTCATCATTATAATTTCTCATATTCGTACTATTGGGCCTAATAGGGTCCATCTTCGGGATCATTTCCTAATTGCCATAAGTCACTTTCGTTCGTCTTAAGTCTAACCAAAGGATCTAGGGTGTAACTGCGCTCTCTAATCGGCCATGAAAAAGAAGAAGCAGAAGCAGAAGGTGAAGATGAATGTGTCGGACCCGATCCCATCTGATCTCCTTATGGATATATTCTCTCGAGTCCCTGCAAAGTCAATATTTAGGTTTCGTTGCTTATCTAAATTCTGGAGATCCACACTTGGCCTTCCTTATTTCACTGAGTTGTTCCTCACCAAGTCCTTAGCTCGTCCACGGCTCTTGTTCGCCATCCAAGTTGGTAAAGAGTTATTATTCTTCTCTTCACCTCAACCTCAAAATCCAGCTGACAACTCCACTCTTGTAGCCACCCCTTATAATATGAGTTTTCCCAGAAAATATCAAGTTGACATCAGAACAACTCTCAGTGGACAGGTCTTTCTTTATGAATGGCAAAGAAAGGAGTGGCTGATTTGCAACCCCGTCACTGGGGAGTCCAGTACCATAACCTTACCAGAAGTGAAAGCTAAGGGTAGTGTAAGACGTTGCTATGTTGGCTATGATCAGATCAACAAACAATTCAAAGTCTTGTGTACGACTTGGTCACATAATGGAGAAGCTAATACTCATCGAGTTTTGACATTGGGGAGTAGTGGAAAACCTTTGTGGAGATCGATTGAATGCAATATCAATATATCTAGGCATAAGGGAGCCCATTACGTAGCTGGTGAAATATGCATAAATGGTGTTGTGTATTGCGGAGCCCATTACATTGAAGGATCTTGTATGATGGTTTGCTTTGACTTTTGCTCTGAGATATTCAGCTTTATTAAGATAGATGAAGGAGTGCTACGTGGGACTCTGGTCAACTACAAAGGTAAGTTAGGGGTATTAGGAAAAGATAAGTATCAACTTATGTTGTGGGTTCTTGAAGAAGATGCTGGAAAACATAAATGGTCCAAGAGTCTATGCGTAGGGTCTCGCATAAGATTATTCGAGAGGATCGGGGACAACTTTCACATTCTTGGAATGACTGGTGCAGGTGAAATTGTGTTAAGGCCCCACCGATCAAAACATTTCTACATTGTCTACTACAATATCGAGAGGGACACATTTACAAGAGTCAATATTCAGGGATTCGAACAGTTTAAGGATCCAAATATCACTCCTCGCACCTTTCTAGACTATGTAGAGAATATCAAGCTTTTGTAACTGTGTGTTCAACCGCTTCATTACTTGAGACCTCTTTATGATATTGTTCCTCTTAAGATTTTGATATTGTTTTCCACGTAAATAACAAATACAGCTAGATTTTGCTCTAATTTCTCAACGCATTGATTAGTTTAGCAATCGCTATTATTATAGGCTTTTAGATTTGCTTTGTCTTTTGAGATTTTATGATTTTGTACCAGGTTAATGATCATCGATTAATATTTTAAGGTAGTCAAAGCATAGTTCGAATAAGCTTTCAATTAATTACCAATCAAGTATTTTTATTTATTTCTTTAGTGTTATCAAGGAAAAGCGTAAGTAAGACAAATACAACATGTAACCGGTACGTAAATCCAAGAGAAGAGAATTAACCGAAGTTGATTCCTTGCGCTAGAGGTAACTCGTTCCCATAGTTGATGGTACTGTCCAAAGATAAAATAAAACAGGAATCAGAGAATCAAAATTTGATAACTCAAAAATGTATAAAAATTGAGTTAGATAGATGATTATTTACCAAGTGGAACGACGCATGTACTGTTTCCATGAATCGCTTCCGGCTTCACGACCACCACCAGTCGCCTTCTCGCCTCCAAAAGCACCTCCGATCTCAGCTCCATTCGTCGGTATGTTCACATTCACAATCCCACAGTCACTTCCCATTGGTCTATCAATAAAAAGAGTTACCATCAAAATGAAGTTAACGCCAGAGTGAGTTAACCGGAGGCAACTAGTACTACTTACCCGATCCACTTGAAGATGTTTTCGGGTTTGCGAGTGAATATGGAGCTGCTTAGTCCTTGTGGAACCGAGTTGTTTATCGCAACAGCTTCTTCAAATGACTGTTCAAGAAGAAAATGACTCTTTATCATTTTAAGTCCATTTCTGAAGAAAATTTGATGAGACTTTAATTGTTACCTTAAACTTGAGAACATAGAGAACAGGTGCAAAAAGCTCTTCTTTAACAACAGCAGCATCTGATGATATCTCAATTATCGTCGGCTCCACAAAGTTTCCTTCACCTTCCACTGCTTTACCTCCCGTTAGTATTTTACCGCCCTGCAAACGCAAAAAGTTCATAAAACTCTCTTTTTCAACGATTCGTGATAAAGCAGAGCAAAGGATAAGAGAAAATTGAGGTAACTTGCCTGGGATTTGATAACTTGGATTCCTTTCTCAAAGTTCTTCTTTGACTCAGGAGTATGTAGTGGTCCTAACAAAGTCCCTTTTTCAAGAGGATCACCGATTTTGACTTGTTTGTATGAAGTAAGGAGTTGCTCCACTACTTTGTCATACACACTCTCGTGCAAAAGCTTTTAAAGACAATAAAGAAGACATTTATAAAGCATTAAGCAAAAGGATTAGTAGAAGCATCATCAAAAGCGCTATGATGGGAATGGGATTAGATTATTTTGTACCAGCCTACGGCAAGTGGTGCAACGTTGACCAGCGGTTCCAACGGCTGCAAACAGAACAGAACGAGCAGCTAGCTGTATGTCAGCATCGTCCATGACTACGATCGCATTGTTTCCACTCAATTCAAGCAAGGTTTTGCCAGATCTCGCACTCACCGTTTGTTGTACCATTAAACCCACCTATGATGTGATGGATAATGGAAACATTCAAGCATAAGACAATGACAGCAACAAGTACGCGAATTGTTATCAATATAGTAGAAGGAAATACCTTGGAGCTTCCAGTAAAGGATACTAAGGGAATGCGAGTGTCTTTGGCTATCGCTTCACCAATCTCAGCACCACCACACATGGCCGTAAAAATGGCTCCAGGTAAACTGTTCTTCTCTAAAACTTCAGCCACTAGCTTGGTCATTGCGATAGTTATCAATGGTGTAGTTGGAGCACCTTTCCTGTGGAACCACATGTATGATATAAGGGAATAAGGGATAGTTGTTGCAACAACAACAGAGGATTCGTTGAAGAAATTGACGTAGATAGCAATTGTAACACAGATTCTTATAGTCAGGAACTGCTAGGTAATCCTGAAAGCTCAGATTAGGGTCAAGGTTGTTACTTACCAGACTACACAGTTTCCGCAAACCAGTGCAATACAAGCATTCCAACCTGAAATTACCACAAATGTCCATAAAATGAATGCGGAGGAACAAACTTCCATATTGCTTTATCAGTTCTTGTACTTCTCAAATTATAGCTAGATCATAATCCCACAAATCTAGTTGCCAAAATACGAGGAGCTTCATCTATTTTGGGAACCAGAAAATGAAATTTCAAATCTAGGTAAGAAGCATAGCAGAGTTCAAGTGCAAGCTTATCATTCACTCATCAGGATCTGAAATTGGACAAGAGACTTACCAAGAACTGCACATGGAAAGTTAAACGCTGTGATAACACCAACAATACCAAGAGGATTCCACATCTGCGTTACAATATCCAAGCAGAATGTTAATCATGTCGTACTAAGAAATGTATTCTACAACAATCCCAATCAAAAGAGACTCGCATTTCACCTCCAACATCATGTGATTGGGGCCTGAAACGAAGAAATTATATGCGTTAGGAGATTTAATCATTCAGTACAAACAAGAAAAACTAAGCATTTTCGAATCCAAGTGCCTTTAAGGAGAAAATTCACAAAGATATGAACAAACTAGGAGATTTATAAACTAGAGGCCAGAACTCACGTTCTGAAGGTATGACTGATCCATTGAGTTGTCTGCTTAAACCAACAGAAAAATCACACATGTCAATTACTTCCTGCAAAATGAAAATGTTGCACACAGCGTGTTATGTTAAGCTACATGAAAAATCAGCTTCATGTTGCTACTATCTAAAGTTAAGTTTGGGAGAGTAAACAAACCTGAACTTCTCCAATTCCTTCAGCGAGGATCTTTCCCATTTCAAGTGAAAGAAGACGGCCAAGATAGTCAAGCTTTGATCTTAGCGCATCTCCGATTTGTCTCACTATATCGCCTCTCTTCGGAGCCGGAACCTGATTAAAGATAATTTGTTAGCTATTAGCTGCAATTATCTTCATAAAAACTCAAAGCAATTCGATTGTTTAGTCATTTACCTGCATCCATATTTTAGCAGCTTCCGCGCAAGCTTTCATGCCGATCTCGTAATCTTCCATAGAAGCTTCAACAACTTGAGCAATCGGCTGCAATCGATAATCAAGCATTTCAATAAACTCAATCGAATCAACAAATCCGAAATTAGAAAGTTTAAATTCAAAGTAAGAAAAACCCAAAAACCTGATTGTTAGCGGGATTCAAAGTAGAAACAACAGGTCCGTTTGCTTGCCATTTGCCATCAACGTAACATCCCAGATTGTGAGAAGTCAACCCAATCTCACTCAGAAACTCGTACTCTTTGCTCGTAGAACCCATCTCTGCAAAAATCACACCCAGAAAATCAAAGCACATAGATCAATCTCAAAACACTGATTTAAAGTAAAAAAAAAAACGAGTAGAAAGGATCAGAAGAATCACCTTCTCTGTTATTGATCGTATCGAAGAATGGAGCTGCCGATAAGTTTATCTGATCACGGAGTCTTAAAAAGAGTGAGGGAAGTGAGAGAGACGTGTACGTCTTTAATTAAAAAATGGTTTTAACAGCGACTTCAAGAGAGATTGAAGACGAAAGCTGCTGAGCTGCTATGTCCATCCTTAGCATTATTTTTGGAATCATTTGGATCATATAATATGTGGTTCTGTCACGTGTCCTATTCTTCTTCCGGGTCTAATTAAACCCGACTAGGATCCAGGTAAGGACACGGGTAGAGGAGACGTTGTACTTGTCGCCATTGCCACGTCACTATGTTTTATATCAGGCCTTATATGGTCCGGCCCATTAAGATGATAAGCGTATCAAAACGGGTTTACCCACCACGGTTATTTCATTTGCAATTAATCGCATTTAAATCAAAATTTCTGGAGCTAACCCGTCTGGTTTGGTTAAACACCAACCAACTCTTGGTCTACGGGTCAAATTAGCACCAATTAAGATCCGAATTAAGCAAGTAAAGAATCCGACACAGCCATTGTCGCCGATCTCTCCTTTCGATTTTCCGTTTTGATTCCCGGAGGAGAACACGCTTTCCTGCTCACAGATCACGTCGATTGGCATCGGTGAGCACCTGAACCTTTGATTCAATCTCCTCTGATCGAAATCGAATCCAGATTAAGTTTCAGAAAATTCTCAGTTTTGGTTGAAGCCCTACTCCCTTTTTAGCTTATTGTCGCATGATCTACGGTGGATAAAGTGTTTTGATTGAAGACAAAGTTCGGATTTTGAGAATGAGAGCTGCGAATTTTCTGTATAGCTCGAGCAATCCCAAATTCCGAGGGGTTTTCAATGGGCTTTGCGCTGTGATCCTATTCTTCTTCTTCTTCGATCAGAGCGGTATACTCAATAACCCTTTGTTAAAGAATCAGTCTTTCGCTGATGTTAGTGCTCAAGGATATAGCAATTTTACTGTAATTCGTCGGCATATGAGTGAAATTGACAATCACACCTTGAGTGGTGGTGATAGTACTGTACTGTGCTCCGGTTTACATGAGCACAGAGGCTATGCTGATCAATGCGAGTTCTTGAGATCAAACCCGGTTTGTTCCCCAGATGGGTTTTTCGATTACCTCAAATTCTTCTACTGCACCTGCAGAGACTTCAAGATCTTGGGCTACATTGCGTTAGGTGTTTGGCTAGTTGCTTTGTTTTATCTGTTGGGTAACACTGCTGCTGACTACTTCTGTTGTTCGTTGGAGAAGCTTTCGAAGCTTTTGAGGTTGCCTCCAACTGTTGCTGGTGTTACTCTGCTTCCATTAGGTAACGGAGCTCCTGATGTGTTTGCGAGTATCGCTGCTTTCGTTGGCTCGGATAAAGGCGAAGTAGGGCTTAACAGCGTCTTGGGCGGTGCGGTGTTTGTGACTTGCGTTGTTGCTGGGATTGTTTCGCTCTGTGTTGCTGATAAAGAGGTTAAGATCGATAAGAAGTGTTTCATCAGAGACTTGAGTTTCTTCCTATTCACGTTGGTGTCTTTGTTTGTGATCTTGACGGTTGGTGAAATGACAGTTGGTATCGCCATTGCGTTTGTTTCCATCTATGCGGTCTACGCTTCTCTAGTGGCTGCGAATGAGATTCTGAGGAAACATTCGAAGAGGTTGAAGCTTGATTCTTTCACGCCTCTGCTCCCAATGCAAGGAAGTGTGTTCTCTCCTGTTGAAGAGGATGTTCCAATGTACAGTCCGTTGCTGGAACTAGAGACTGGAGAAGGACCGCCTCGGTTACATGACTCTCTACCGCAGTGGATGTGGGCGACGAATTTAGCAATCTATTCGGCGAAAGCTAATGTACATGATGAAGAGAGGCCTCCATGGGGATGGACAGAAGACGGTGGTGAAGAGGTTGAGAGATCGTTGTGTGGTAAAGTCGCATTCTTGTTGGAAGCTCCGTTGACGGTTCCTAGACGGTTAACGATCCCGTTGATCGAGGAAGATGGCTGGTCAAAGACGTACGCTGTAGCTAGTGCCACGTTGGCTCCTGTTCTTGTTTCGTTTCTTTGGAGCAGTCAAGATGATGCGATTGCGATTGTAGCTTACGTTATCGGCATTGCTGTTGGATCTGTTCTTGGCTTTCTCGCGTATAAGAACACAGAACGTGATCGTCCTCCGCAGAGATACTTGATCCCTTGGGTGCTTGGTGGATTCATCATGAGCATTGTATGGTTCTACATGATTGCAAACGAGCTCGTTGCGCTTTTGGTTACGTTCGGTGGGATCTACGGAATCAACCCGTCGATTCTGGGGCTAACCGTGCTTGCTTGGGGAAACTCGATGGGTGATTTAGTCTCGAATGTTGCATTGTCGATGAACGGTGGAGATGGTGTGCAGATCGCGTTGTCGGGTTGCTACGCAGGTCCGATGTTTAACACGCTTGTTGGGTTAGGAATGTCGATGTTTCTTGGTGCTTGGTCGAAGAGTCCAGAGACTTATATGATCCCGAAAGACAATAGCTTGTTTTACACGCTAGGGTTTCTTATATTGGGATTGGTTTGGGCTCTTGTGATGCTCCCGAGGAACGGGATGCGACCGAACAGGGTGATGGGGATTGGTCTGATCGCACTGTATCTGATATTCGTCACTTTCAGACTCAGCTCCGCCATGGGATTCATTCCTTGGGCTGCTTAAAGAGTTAAAAACCGCTGTTGTAACGAGCTTCTTGAATTTGTATGTTTCGATTAAGATTTTATAATCAGCTATTGTATATTTAGTTAGAGAAGAAAGCCACTTGTTATGAAGAAAATCTTGTTTGTGTTGTATTATGTCCATGTAATTGATAATGAACCTGAGCCATTGTCAATGGTGGTAGTGTACACTAGTCTTACATGACAAACTCGTCGGTTCCCCTATATGATTTTGGAATATTAAATCAGTTATTTGGATTTTGGATTGATTCAGGAATCTCTAACAAACTTATCTAAATTATTTGGATTTTGGATTGATAAATCAAATACACATCAAGTACAAATAAATCAAGTAAACAAAAGTATAAATTAAGTTTCAAAAAGAAATTTTATTTTCTTGAGAAGAATAAAAATCTCTGTGCTTAAGCAATACCACTTCTTAAGCTCATTGAATTCTTTGCCCATTGAATTCTTTACGCCCTAGGCATAAAAAGTAGCAAGCATTCAAATTTCTCGGCTGCAATTCTCTCTCAATTTCGCCAGCCTTCTCAGGTTGTTTGTGGTAAATTTGATAATAGTTGTATTGAGCCATTTACTAAATATTTAAGATTCTCAATAGATTTCAGTTTTTCGGTTTCTTGGTCTTATTCCAACGAGGAGCCATTTTGATTGTTTGGTTTCAGGACATTGTGCAAAGTTTGTGCAGCTAGCCTATAGAGGAGGAATGAGAGGCACACATGGAAACTGGGAAGACTTTATGTTAGTTCACGACAAAATTACATCATGGGAAAACTGTAACTTCTTATTTAGCTTAATCCCAACCAACCTACCTTAATTAAATTCATCATGACACTCACGAGTGAGGATAAGCCGGTAATTTGTGATTCATGTGCTCTTGTTTTTTTCAATAATATTGAATGTTAGTTTAGTGTGCTAATTCAGTCTTGTGTAATGCATGTCTCAGGTATTGGCTTCGTCTAAGAGTCCATGTTGTGTTGCTATCCACAATCTCAAACGTGAACACGTTAATTTTTCAAAGGAAAAAGATGTATGGATTCAATTTGCATATTTTTTGCTGTCCTTCACAGCCAATTTTGTTCTTCCAGCTTGTCTTGTTGGTGCAGCAAAGAGAGCACGTGCTGATTCAACGCACTCTCAAGCATCCAAATTATGCTTTCCATTTCCTGGTTCCATTTGATGCCAAGGTTTGTAGTAGTTTTTTTATTTATATAAAAAAAAAGGTTTGATATTGGGATTGGGACTGGGATTGGCATTTTATGGTGAAAATGTATTTACCCATACAGAAAATAACAATAAGTTGATGACAAACAAAAAGGACAAGAAGTCAAATACAGTATATCGTTTTCTTGGTGACTGTCCAAAATTTATAGTTGAAGTAATATGATAAGTCATGAATGCATATAGCATAAATAATCATGTAATATACTAATATATTCACTCGCATTTAGTGGAATAGATAACAAAATGGGTCCATAGAGCTATGCAAGTGTGTGCCGTCGTGGAGACCAAGACATAAGGTTAGTCATGTCGTAGAAACTTATCGACATCACAATTATATATTTCTCTCTTGCGCAAGAAGCAAACATATTACGTCATAGCCTATGTCACTGACCCCTTTTGTAAGTAATATACTCGTTACTTAAATTATATATAGAACATAAGTTTATAATATGGTTTGAATGTGCTCAACTCAAGACAAGACATCCAAGAACATGTTATATCTTATTGCCCTGCTCTCGCAAAATGACAACTCTGACACTCATATGGGTTGTGTTTAATGATTTTGGGGTTATATATCTAGCCTTTTTGTTGGTTTTTACTCGGTTTAATCTTGGATATATATATGTGCATACATAACAATTATTCAATGTTAAATCACCAGATCTGAAAACACATGTGGGATGGCTCATGCTAAATACAAATTAAAGCGTCTGTTTTGTGAACAGAAATAGAGAGTCGTGTATTTGCTAAAAAAATTAGAGAGTTTAGTGCGTAAGTTTGTTTTATTATCCACAAATTTGGTATTAATGAGTGAGAACTAGCGGGGTTTTCTATAACATCAAGTATCTTTGGATTTAAAATCGTATTCGAACTTCTATTGTATCATACACTTAACGAGATCTTGAATCAATCGAATTAACTACGCATAGTTTTGATAAGCAAGTTGTGTGCGTTGTTATATTCAAGTTGTGGACAAGAATGGAAGATATATCGAATTAACTAAGATTAGATTAAAGACGAACTCTGCGACTCTTCTTCATTCATCAATCATTGAAATGTTATTTTATCATAACAATATTGTACCAAAAACAAGAAGAAACCAGGTATATATTTTAAAAGTGTTAAAATAAGAAAAAATGTTTTATTGATTCAAAAAGGGAAGACATGAAAACAAGATCATGCTCTCTACATGAGCATCATGCTCTCTAGCCCTCTAAACAAACCCTCTTTCCTTTACAATATCATTGAGAACAAAGAAGACGTAAATGTGTTGCCCATTTCAATTCTAAACTGATCATATAACTCTCTCCGTATCTTCTTTTGTTTTATAAATTTTCTCTAAACTCGTTTACATAATCGATCATGACCGAGCAATCTAAAATAGCGCACTCCACTTGTCTCTTCAAATGCAAATTATGTCCCAAAGCAGCTTATTAGCTTTGATGTCTTCATTTAACTTACAGAAATGGAATATTTAATTTGGAATCTGAAACAAAACATATGAGGCTGATGTGTGGTCCAGTTGAGTTTTTTTGTCAAAGTTTCGTGATATATAGGCCATCAAAAATGCGTATACTAACAAAAACCATTAAGAAAATGGTTTTATATCATTAAGAGTTTCAGACCATGTAAATACTATTTTACATAATATGTCACATGTCACATGAAGGGTCGTCACTGACCCCAAAACTACTATATATACACGATATCTATATGTATATGTGTATTTTGATATATACTATAGTTTCTCAATCTGTCTCTAAACATAATTGATTTCTCTTTCTCTCTCTCTCTCTCTTTCTCTTTCGCTTTCTCTTTCTCTTTCTCTTTCTCTCCATCTCTATTACAAATTTAATAACCAAAATGGACCCTCGCATCGCCACAACCTCCGTGTTCCGGTTGTCTAGAAGTTGCCGGAAGATTCATATCCGCCGTCGTAAGTCACAGGTGGTGCGTCTTGGCGGGAAGAACAATGTCTTGCCACGTGGAGGTTTCTCATTGAAGAAGATGGTGAGGAGGATGAAGCTAAGATGGTTGAGGCTACACTACGTGAGACTTGTGAAGAAGGTCAAAGGGTATTATCGAAATTTGGTCAAAGAGTTCGTAGAAGCAGGAGCTGAGCTTGAAGCTATTCAGAAGCGAATGGCGGTTGAAGCGGCTGCGTTTGCGGTTCCAGGTTTAGGTCTCTCTTTCTCCTCCATGTCAGTCCATGACCGAGCACGGTATTTTCTTGTATAGTCATATAAATCATGTTCATTAAATGATTAATCTTTGTATCTTATTACTATTTATTTTTATTGTGAGTTCTTATTTCTTGGAATCATGAAACTGCTTGGAAGTGAAGTTGGTATTTAGTAAATATATGGTCAAATATCTTATATTGTCAGTTTTGTGGGTAGTTTTCTGAATTTTGTTTTATTGTCACCAATATATATAATATATATACACAAATACCAAATTTGTGGGCGTAGTAACGTGATTAAAAGATCATGCCATGAGATATCTTGATTAACTTACGGTGCATGCCTTGCTGGAAACGCAATTACGCAATGAAATAAATAAAATAAACACTGTCCTTGTTATTCAGATCTTTATTGATACTGTACAGTACTAGTCTTACATGTCAAACTCGTCGGTTCCCCATATGATTTAGAATATTTAATCAGTTATTTGGATTGTGGACGATTTTGCTTTAGATTCAAGAAACTCTAACAAACACTATTATTTATCATTTTCCAGCTTTTAATTTGACCAATTATAAATTTGACCATAATATTGATCATACTTAAACAATACTACCATCTTGGATAATTAATTATCAGTTCAAAATGGGCCTCAAACTAAGCTCGTTAAGCGTTGTTTCATTGGTGAGTAATATGGAACTAAACCAAATTGAGCCAAACCAAGAATTTACGGTTTGATATTAATTGATCAGAAATATCGATTTTCCGGTTATTTCTTCTCAAACCGGTACGACTCATCCTATTGTATTCCCTTTCTTCCACCACAAGTCGTGATTTAAGCAGAGAGTTTAAAATTCAGTTACCTCCTATAACGAACTTGAAAGATTCCAAGATTGAATCTTTTTCTCTCTCTCTCTGTGTGTAACAACTTCGCCGCCGCTTTAAATCTCCGATGGCTACCTCAAACCATCTCCTCCTCTTCCTCCTCCTCACCGCCACCACCGTCGTCTCTTCCCCCGCATACGATCTTCCGTCGCAACACGCAGACAGAATCATCGAAGCGATGATCGGAGCCGGAGATCTCCGTGAATGGGCGGCCGATTTCCTCTCCTCCGTCGACGACCAGTTCGGAATCCCTCTCTCCGCCACCATTTTCATCCCCAGCGATTTCGACCCAACCGACATCTCCTCCTCCATCACCGGCTCTGCTTCCGGTCGCCAATCCGTCGCTTACCACATCGTTCCTCAACGTCTCTCGTTCGCCGATCTCCGTCTCTTAGAACCTCTCTCTCGCCTTCCAACTCTCCTCCCCGGGCACTCGATCGTCGTCACTAACAACTCTGTTTCCGGTTTTACTCTCGACGGCGTTCTCGTCTCCGAGCCAGATCTCTTCCTCTCTTCCTCGATTGCAATTCACGGTGTCGCTTCGCCGCTTGATCTCTCTCGTTACGGTGATACTCATGCTTTACCCGATACTCTCCGTCCTTGGTCTAATGATTTAAGTCCGAGTCCTGGATTCAACATCGATGATATCTCTGCTTCTCTGTCCATCGCACATTTATCAACAAGCTCGTTCTTGCTTCCATGGGCTCTGGTATTGTTCTGACTCTGCACTCCGGCGTGTTAACCGTCAAGATCGCGGGAAAGTTTAACTCTTGTTGTTCTTGAAGTTGTCCTCTTCCCAGATTTTTGAGACTCTTTAGCAAAAAATAGATTTTTGAGACTCTAGTTTTATTGTTTTCAAGTTCAAGATTCTGTGAAGTTCTATAATCTGTACATAATCTCTAATTCTCTATAGTTTGCAATACAAGGAACTGAAGCATTTTTTTTGGAATTTAACTCAAAGAATAATTGTTTGCACTATTATTCACTTGAACCTATGACAAGAAGGAAGAAAATCGAGCCCAATTTTATGTTGTTTCTAACATGTGGTGATAATTAGTTTAGATAACAAATGTCACTCATATATAGCAATCACAAAGTCTATACCAAGTGCCAAATACGTTTTGATTTTATGTTTATGATATGTTGTAGTAGTATGTAGCATTAGTGTATTACTCCAATTTGGCTTTGGCCACTAGTTGAAAAGGATAAATTCTTCTTCGGTTGTACGAAGTCTTTGGTTTATAAAATTAAGTATGTTAAAAATAATTGTATTATAAGGAAAACATGAATCCACATGTTTTGTTACGTTGTTCATCGTTTAGATACTCACGGTTTAGCAGTTACGTTACTTCATAACGTGGTTACGTGAAGGAGAAGAAGTTTGGGTGCCTAAAGTTTGTACGCTGCCTTTAAACACTTTTGCTTCTTACGTAATCTCACTTCTAACTATTTGTTTATTTTGAGAATCACCACCTCATTTGTATATATGTTCACGCTTCGTTTTCGTTTTATCCGAATTTAGAAAGAATATCAGATATTTGTTTCGAAATTAGTCAGTCGAATTCGTCTGCTGCTTATTCACACGTGTATATAACTATATACAGAAGAGACTCATGAATATAGCAGATTCATATGTATGTTTAAGAATGTGACTTTCTTCTCTCAACTTCCCCACCAATTATGAGGTATAATTCAACTTGATTTGGACATAAAACGTTAGAAAAGTTCATAAATTGATGTATTTACCAAACTTTCTTTGTTTTTTTCATCGAAAGTCAAATACAAAAACAGGTGTTAACATTTTGACTTCCGAGTTTCGACCGTAGGAAGTAGGAACAGTATATTGTCGTATATCTGTTTCACGGCTGTGATTTGATCACAGGATTCAAGTTGCACCGTTGATTTATAGGTGAAGGATTCCCACAAGTTATGGAGGCTGACCCTGAGCATGAGTGATGACTTGGCATGAAAATGTAAACTTGGCCACCAGTTCAGACACGTGTCTTATTTTTCTCCGTCCCCTTAACACCACGTGGCAATTGTTTTTCACCGCAATAGGTTCTTCTTCGAGAATTCGTCGGTGTCCTTATCAAAAACGAAAAATACTTGTGAATCTTATCATATACAGTTTGTGAAGAAAGAAAATACGTATAATTTAGTAGAAGCCGAATAAAACGTGTAACTGAAATGTCTATATTGTCCTTAGCTAATATCATAGATTCATATGCAATATATAGTATATGTTAGCTAGTTTTGTGAAACGATCCAAAGTTTTTCTTCAAAGAGACCTATCGAAAGTTGTTTGCTGAAAAAGATGACTTTAGACGTAGAGGAAAATTTATACGTTCAATGTTTGATATCGTAAGAAATGTAATGGAGTCTATTTTTTTTGCCAAAAATTTAAGTTCGTACTTATTAGTAAACATTTTTAGTATTCTGGCTGGACTCTTTTGCATATTTGGTAACCCCATTTTTCAACCGTTGGTTTTTCAAAATTCTCAATGTCTCTATTCTGCTTTACAGATAAATGCCAAAAACTTGTTATTTTGATGACTTTCCTTTATCAACAAACGAACGTAAAGAATTTGTAATAATTTTTATTTTCATAAACGAGAAGAAGAAGAAAAAAATGGGATTCCCGATTCCTCATCCACAAATAGATTCATCATTCATTGAATCAAAAAAATCCCAACCAGACAAAAACATAGTATCCCACGGTGGATCCCACTTCCGACCATTTGATGATTTTTGCAATTTTTTTTTCTTCCGTGAAATAAAAATCAAAGAGGAATAGAGGATGATCACCAGTCTAATCAACTATTAAAAAGTAGATCAGTGCGAAGGACATTGATTGAAGTACCAGAAATTTGCTGGCAAGTAAAGAAATATAGAAAAAGTAACAGAAAAAAGAGAGTTATTTATAGTTCATAATCACAATGGATTACGACATTAACGAATAATAACCAGCTTACTTAAGCCAGGTTGACAAAAGGGTACTTACGTAATTTGTGATGCTCAGTTTCGCCTCGATTGCTTGATTTAACGGGCGAATAAGAACACGAAGGATAGATTGGTTCTCTAGAAATGAAAAAGTAGAAAAAGAGGAAAAATCTCATTTTCTTTATCTCTTCGATTCGAATCATTTACTGTGTTTTTGGGATTTTCGTGTTTCAAATTGTATATATATTAGATCGATTTGTTCTTCCTCTTTGTGTATAATACCAAAAAAAGTTTTTATTTTCCAGGGAAAATTCTTCGTTTCTCGGTAAATTGACGAAACCGTGAAGTCAATACCCAAAATTTCGAATTCAGAAATTCGTTTTCCCTGTTTTTTTTCTTCCTCCTCAGGTTTCCAATTTGATTTTCGAAAAAATCTGTAACTTGCGATTCCGAATCGAAACCAGAGAGCTTCCATGGTGGTAGCAACGACCATAGCGCTATACGCGAGTCCACCGAGCACTGTATGCTCCACAGCTCACCAGATCAACGCTCATACCTCCTGCGATCTCGATCTGAATTCCAGATCCTCATCGGCATCTCCTTCGGCGAACTCGCCGGCAATCGGAGGTCTCTCTTTGCTCTTCTCCGGCGCATCCGTCAAATCGTCGTCTTCCTCCTCCTCGCACCCAACCGTAGCAGAGGAATTAGCTTCCATACGCCACGATCGAAGCGAGGATCGGACCTTAAGCGGCTCATTTTGCTACTCCCCGAGCAAATTCATCGGCTCTTCGTACCTTAAACGAGACCATCAAAGCCCCGTCTCGGTGTTTCACGGCCCGATTTCGTCAAGCAGCAGCCCTCCGAGGAGACTTTCACGAGATCGGAACTTAGACGGGAGTTTCCACGGCGGCGGCGGATCTGCTCTCCGTGTAGGATCTAGCAGGTTGTTCAATGGTTTCGTCAGGAAAGCTGTAGGCTCGTGTGTTGATTACGAAACAGACTCTGTCCTCGTCGATGAGCAGCTACCGTTCACCATGGACGATGGCTTCGAAGGAGAAAAGAAACAACCTTATGCTAGAGATTTGCTTAAACGTGCTCAATTGCAACACAAAATCTTCGAAGATGAATCTGTGATCAAAGCGTTTTACGAAGCAGAGAAAGCTCATAGAGGACAGGTATGAAGAAGAAGAAGAAGAAAATAAATTCACAAACTTGTCAACAATTTGGTTTTGATATACTAACTGATGTGTGTTTAATCAGATGAGAGCAAATGGTGATCCTTACCTGCAACATTGTGTGGAGACTGCAATCTTGTTGGCTAACATTGGAGCTAATTCAACAGTTGTTATAGCTGGGATTCTGCATGATACTTTAGACGATTCGTTTATGAGCTATGATTACATTCTGAGAACTTTTGGTTCAGGAGTTGCTGATCTTGTTGAAGGGGTAAGTAAAAGAAACAGCCATGAAATGTTCATAAAGTTAAAACCTTGAGAGATTCTTATTGAGTTTCGTCTTCTTATTGCATTTAGGTATCTAAGCTTAGCCAACTAAGTAAACTTGCTCGGGAAAACAACACGGCGTGTAAAACTGTTGAAGCGGATCGTTTGCACACTATGTTTCTTGCAATGGCAGACGCGAGAGCTGTTCTTATAAAGTTAGCTGATCGGTTACATAACATGATGACGCTATACGCTTTGCCTCCGGTTAAGCAGCAGAGGTTTGCTAAAGAGACTCTGGAGATATTTGCGCCTCTGGCTAACCGGTTAGGGATCTCTACCTGGAAAGTTGAGCTTGAGAATCTGTGTTTCAAGCATCTTCATCCTGATCAGCACCACGAGATGTCCGCTATGCTTGAGGACTCGTTTGATGAAGCGATGATCACTTCCGCGATTGGTAAAATGGAGCATGCGCTTAAGAAAGAAGGCATTTCTTACCATGTTCTCTCTGGACGACACAAGAGCTTGTATAGTATCTACTGCAAGATGTTGAAGTAAGTTTCTCATTTTGCCTCTTTATTCGAATTCACCGAGATAATGGAGAGACACAGAAATGCTGATCTTGTTGTTTATGGCAGGAAAAAGCTAACTGTGGATGAAATTCATGACATTCATGGCTTACGTTTGATTGTTGACAATGAGAAAGATTGTTACAAGGCCTTAGGAGTAGTTCACAAGCTATGGTGTGAAGTTCCTGGAAAGCTGAAAGATTACATCACTCATCCCAAGTTCAACGGGTAGGTTTCATTCATAGCTTTGAAAAGATTCACACTCCTTCCTTCTCTGTTTATTTTTTCTGACTTTTGGTTATTATAGGTACCAATCTTTGCATACAGTAGTGATGGGCGATGGAACCATTCCGCTGGAAGTTCAAATACGAACGAAGGAGATGCATTTGCAAGCTGAGTTTGGGTTTGCAGCTCACTGGAGATACAAGGAAGGTGACTGCAAACACTCATCATTTGTGCTTCAGATGGTTGAATGGGCAAGATGGGTTGTGACATGGCACTGCGAAACCATGAGCAAAGACAGACCATCGATCTGCTCTTCCGAGCCCTTGTGCAGCTTCCCATCTCACGCTGACGACTGTCCGTTTTCTTATAAACCTAATGGTAACCAAGAAGGACCCGTCTACGTCATTGTAATCGAAAACGACAAGGTTAGTTCCTATAAGAATCTCCTTGAGGATGCTTCCTTGCTTGGGAGTTTTATTATAATTTGGTTAACCGGAAATGCATGCAGATGACGGTGCAAGAGTTTCCGGCGAGTTCCACGGTGTCGGACCTGTTAAGCAGAGCAGGACCAGGGAGCCCGAGATGGTCAATGTACAGCATCCCGGCTAAAGAAGAGCTAAGGCCGAGGCTAAACCAGACACCAGTGAGTGATCTGAAGTGCAAGCTGAAGATGGGAGATGTGGTGGAGCTGACTCCAGCCATTCCTGACAAGTCTCTGACTGAATACAGAGAGGAGATTCAGCGGATGTATGATCGAGGGCTCGCGTTCTCGCGTCCTCACCGTGCAGCTACTGGCACCATGGTTGGCTGGGGAAGCTAACAGATTCTTCTCTTCTTTTAGTAAAAAAAAAAAAAAACACATCCTTGTTCATGTGTATATATAGTTATTATATAGTAATGCTTCGGAAAGATTTGTTGTACCGTTGGTCTTGTTGATTCTCAGAAAAGATTGTATATAATATGCACGTGTAGGCTATGTAAAACTGACTCTGCTCATTATTATTTGATTATCTTACATGTTATAGCTGGATCGATCTAGAAAGGTTTGTTCATAAACCAAGTTAGTGTCGACAAGATTCAGAAACTAAAACGACTTGGATTATAGACTAACTAAAAACATCTGACATGATGCCATACAAAACAATCATGTTGTTGGTTTATATAAGCAAAATGGCACGCCGATTGTAACACTCTCCACCACTGAAGCAGAGTATGTTGGAAGATGCAAGCATATTGGACTTTGTTTTCATTTTTTCCGAGTGTTTGTGAAGTGACGAGTGGATATTGCGCCTAATGAGGGTCCATCTATAAAAGCCTAATATCTTTGGGATTTTTGCCCTTAAAATACGTTACTTGATATCCAAGGCAAAAAAAAAACATTATCTTTCGTCTAGGTCTAGCAAAATTAAGATCTAGGGTTTTATGATCCGCCATGGAAAAATTGAAGGAGGAGAAGGTCTCGGAGTCGGACACGATCCAGATCCCAGCTGATGTCCTTATAGATATATTCTCTCGAATCCCGGCAAAGTCAATAGCTAGGTTACGTTGCGTATCTAAATTATGGAGATCCATACCTGTCCTTCCTGGTTTCACTGAGCTGTTCCTCACCAAGTCTTTGCCTCGTCCACGTCTCTTGTTCGCCGTCGTAGTTAACGGAGACTTATTGTTCTTCTCTTCACCTCAACCTCAGAATCCAGCTTACAACTCTTGTCTTGTAGCCACCCGTTACAAGTGTTTTCCCTCACATCATCCATCTGTAATATGTCCTCCGCTCCGTGGATTAGTATTTCATCGTGGAACGGCAGGAAAGGAGCGGGTGATCTGTAATCCCGCCACGGGAGAGTCCATAACCTTACCAGAAGTGAAAGCCAAGTGTATTAGTGGGGAAAACTTTTTTGGGTATGATCCCATCAACAAACAGTTCAAAGTCTTGTGTAAGATCTTGTCACGTCATGGAGGAGGAGGAGCCAATACTCATCGGGTTTTGACATTGGAGACTGGAAAACTTATATGGAGAAGGACGATGGAATGCAAACCCCATTCTGATAGATATGGTGAAATATGCATAAATGGTGTTTTGTATTACGGAGCTCACATTAAGGGATCTTGTGTGATAGTTTGTTTTGACTTCTGCTCTGAGAAGTTCAGCTTTGTTAAGATACATGAAGAAATGTCAGATGGGACTCTGATCAACTACAAAGGTAAATTAGGGGTATTATTAGTAAAACATGGGTGTGAAGTTGTGTTGTGGGTTCTAGAAGAAGATAGTGGAAAACAGATATGGTCGGACAAAGGTATAAGCGTAGGGTTAAGCTCATACGGCGAGATCGGGAAAGATATTCACATTGTTGGAATGACTGAAGCTGGTGAAATTGTGTTTTCGCCGTACAGTCAATCAAACCCTTTCTATCTTTTCTACTTCAAACTCGAGAGCAACACTTTTACAAAAGTCAATATTCATATGCAGGGGTTTGAAGAGTTTAAGGATCCAAATATCAGTCCTCACATCTTTCTAGACTATGCAGAGAATATGAAGCGTTTGCAAGTGTGCTCAGAACACGGCTGCTTTTGCAAGTGTGCTTCGTAACTTTAAGACCTCTATATGATATTGTTCCTCTTAACACAGCTGGTTTTTGCTATAAATTCTCAACACATTGCTATTTTTATTGGCTTTTAAGTAGATTTTCTTTGTCTTTTACTATTTTAACGAAAAAAAAGCTTTGTGTATGCTTTCTCTTTTTGTAAACGTGATCACACAAAATCAAAATCATTTGGGATTCGTGGAATCAACCAGACGCCAAAACATAACTATGACTTGTTGTTCCAGGGTACAAACGTTTGTCTTGCTTATGGTACCTCTGCTCAATCTCTTCATCGTCCTCTATTTCTTAATGGTTCTTCCGTCTTCGGTATCACGAGCTGGTAGTTTGGGCTAACCAGAAGAGAAAACATAACTACTATTGAGGAATGTCCAAAAAAAAAAATTACTTATTACGATCGCTGCTTAATTAATCCGACTGTCATACATATTTTTGTGTTGTTTGTGAAGTGATGAGTGGATGTTGGGCCTAATGAGGGTCCAACTATAAAAGCCTAATGTCATCTTTGGGATATTTGCCTTTCAATTCAGTTACTTGATATCCAAGGAAGGGCAAATAATCACTTTCTTTCGTCTAAAGTATAACCAAATTAGCAGGAGGATCATCTTTCTAGGGTTTTATCCGCCATGGAAAAACTTAAGCAAAAGAAGAAGAAAAAGGTCTCGGAGTCGGACCCGATCCCAACTGATCTCCTTATAGATATATTCTCACGAGTCCCCGGAAAGTCAATAGAGAGGTTTCGTTGCTTATCTAAATTCTGGAGATGCACACTTGGCCTTCCTTATTTCACTGAGTTGTTCCTCACCAGGTCTTTAGCTCGTCCACGGCTCTTGTTCGCCATCAAAGTCGATAAAGAGTTACTCTTCTTCTCTTCTCCTCAGCCTCATAATCCAGTTGACAACTCCACTCTTGTAGCCACCCGTTATCGGATGTACTTTCCCAAATATCTTCCATCTCGAGTGCATCCACCGCTCAGGGGATCAGTCTTTAACGAGCAGGTGATCTGTAACCCTGTCACGGGAGAGTCCATAACCTTACCCAAAGCGAATGTGATGGGTGAAAAAACAAGTTTTTTTGGCTATGATCCAATCAACAAACAGTTCAAAGTGTTGTGTATCAGGTCACGTTATGGTGGACGACCCAGAACTCAACGGGTATTGACATTGGGGACTGGAAAACTTAAATGGAGAAGGACGATGGAATGCGAACCCCATGGTGCTGGAATTGGTGAAATAGGCATAAACGGTGTTTTGTATTACAGAGCTTGCTCTATAGAATCTCCTCCTATGCTAGCTTGTTTTGACTTTAGCTCTGAGAAGTTCAGCTTTTTTCAGTTGCTACAAAGGTACTTTGGTCAACTACAAAGGTAACTTGGGGGTATTAGTAAAACATGGGTATGAAGTGGTGCTGTGGGTTCTTGAAGAAGATGGTGAAAAACATAAATGGTCCAAAAGTATAACCGTAGGGTTAAGCTCATACGACAAGATCGGGATCGAGTTTGACATTGCTGGAGTGACCAGTACAGGTGAAGTTGTGTTTTTGCCGTACTATAGATCAAACTCTTTCTACATTGTCTACTACAATATCGAGAGGAAAACTTTTGCGAGAGTCAGAATTCTGGGATTCGAACAGTTTCACCATGGTAAAAATATTCTCGTTAACCCCTTTCTAGACTATGTTGAGAATATGAAGCTTTTGGAAGACCGCTTCATTACTTGAGACTTTTTTTAAAAAAATTGTTGGATTTCAACACTTAGTGTGATATTGTTCCTCTTTAAAATTCAGTATCGAGAATATGCGAGAGCATTTTTTTTAAAAAAAAATTTCGTAATCTAGTTCATAATGAAATCAATCCAGTTAGAGTAATTATGTGAATCTCATGAAGAACAAGTAGCATAATATATCATTTTATTTTATTTTACAAACCCCAAAGAAGCGTCAAGTGTTGGGTCTATTTCTTTTCTTTACAGTTTCTGTTGTTCACTTAGAAATAAAATCAAAGAATTTTCATTATCTAGATAAAGAAGACCTTATTTTATGCCTTTTCATATATAAGCTACACAAACTGACTCTGATCATTAATAATTTATTCTCTTACATCTCATAGATGTACCTAACTAAAACATCGAAACAGGAAAGGTCGGAGAATAGACGGACTAAAAATATTTTACATGTAGCATACAAAACAATCATGTTCTTGGTAATGAAGGCAACTTATGTAACAACAAAGGGTTGTTGTTTAAGTCAAAATTAAGATTGATTCTCACATATCATTCACAATCAGCTACCATACATGAGACAGAAAACAACAAGGAATTGCCAACAATGCATATATATGTACAACTCCCTCGGAGCTTGGTTTAATCGGATTGAGGCATATTTCATCAAAGAAGAGTTCTTGTCGAAACTCTCTTTTTCAAGAAGAAACAAGGGAATGTGGACCATGATCTTATCTACACGACAACACCAAGATATGATATCTCAATGCACCAGGGTACGTACATAAATATTATCATCGCTCATATTCTTAACTCTGTGCTTCTTCTTGTGTATAGTGATAATTTCGTAATTAAGGAGACTCAAGTAATTATGATCGCTGCTCAATCAATCCAACGGTCATGCATATATTTGTGAGGAAGACATGATTGTGAGCTGATGAGGGGATATTGGGCCTAATGAGAGTCCATCTATAAAAGCCTAATATCATCTTTGGGATCTTTTTGCCTTTCAATTACGTTATACTTGATATCCAAGGAAGGGCAAAATAATCACTTTCTTTCGTCTAAAGTTAGGTCTAACCAAATTAGCAGGATCATCTAGGGTTTTGATCAGCCATGGAAAAACTGAAGCAAAAGAAGAAGAAGAAGGTCTCGGAGTCATACCAAATCCCATCTGATCTCCTTTTAGATATATTCTCTCGAGTCCCGGGAAAGTCAGTAGGTAGGTTTCGTTGCTTATCGAAATTCTGGAGATCAAAACTTGGCCTTCGTTATTTCACTAAGCTGTTCCGCACCAATTCTTTAGCTTGTCCACGGCTCTTGTTCTCCATCAGAGTTGATGAAAATTTATTATTCTTCTCTTCACCCCAACCTCAAAATCCAGTTGACAACTCTTCTCTTGTAGCAACCCGTTACCGGATGAAATTTCGCAAAAATCTTCCATATCGAGTGTCTCCACCGCTCAGTGGATCAGTCTTTCTTCATAGAAGGGGAAGAAAGGAGCGGGTGATCTGTAACCCCATCACGGGAGAGTCCATAACCTTACCCAAAAAGAAGGATTACTATGGTACAAGAAGTTTTTTTTGGCTATGATCCAATCAACAAAAAGTTCAAAGTGTTGTGTATGATTCTGTCACGTTATGGAGGAAGAGGAGCCAATACTCATTGGGTTTTGACATTGGGGACTCGAAAACTTAAATGGAGGAAAACGGTGAAATGCAAACAACATGAGGCTAGATATGGTGGAATAGGCATAAACGGTGTTTTGTATTACAGAGCTTACTATGTTCAATCTTCTATGATAGTTTGTTTTGACTTTAGCTCCGAGAAGTTCAGATTTGTTAAGTTGCATGAAGAAATGTCAGATGGGACTCTGATCAACTACAAAGGTAACTTAGGGTTATTAGTAAAACATGAGCGTGAAGTTGTGTTGTGGGTTCTTGAAAAAGATGGTGGGAAACATAAATGGTCCCAAAGTATAAGCGTAAGCATAAACGACGAGATCGGGATCCATTTTATCATTGTTGGAATGACCGGTGCAGGTGAAATTGTGTTTGTGCCGTACCATAGAGAAGACCCTTTCTACCTTGTCTACTACAATATCGAGAGGAACACTTTTGCGAGAGTCAATGGTCATATTCAGGGATCTGAAGAGTTTAAGAATCGTAAAATTCTCGTTACCACCTTTCTAGACTATGCTGAGAATATGAAGCTTTTGTAAGTGTGTGTTGCAACCGCTCGCTTCATAACTTTGGATTTTTTTTTATATTATGGGTTTAGTATTATGTTGGGTCGTTTTCTTTACAGCTAGGTTAACCAATAAATAAATCAAAGAGTTTTCGTTTTTCAGATTAATAAAGAGCTTATACATTTATCTTTATCTTTATATTATTAATTGAGAAGTACATTCTAATGTTTGGATACAAGAATTAGAGAAACATCTATTTGGATAGAAGAATAAATGGAAACAAAAGTTGTTTGGATATAAGAATAAGAGAAAAATCTATTTGGATAGAAGAATAAATGGAAAAAATTGTTTGGATACAAGAATAATAACTTAAAATAAACCGATGGTTTAGAAAACTTCCGTTTTCCATCTCTTAAAAATCTGCAAAAAAGAAAACTTAACATAATCTAACGATAATTCCAAATCAATAGAATATGCTTTTTGGATTTTCGGGTTTTTATAGACAAGTTCGGGTTTGGGTGAAAATCTGAGACATAATTTTATAGAGATATATATAGAGATATAGAAATTGTTCGGGTTTCTTTGAAAATTTCTGTTCGGGTTAGGTTCAATTTTTTTTTTCAGTTTAGGGTTTTCCGGATTTTTTAGATTTCTGGTTTTCGGGTTTAGATATATTAAAAAAATTGAGTATTTTAAAATTTTGATTAGGTATTGGGGTCGGGTTCCGGGTGAAAAAGTTTCCAGATTTTTTTTCAGTCAGGGTTTTCGGGATTTTTTTTCCGGATGTTTTGATTAGGGTTTTTTGTCGGGTTCGGATTTAGGGTTTAAATTTTCTACACAAAACAACAACGTCACACCGCACAAACGTGCGGGTACTCTACTAGTATTATTAATTGAGAAGTACATTCTAATGTTTGGATACAAGAATTAGAGAAACATCTATTTGGATAGAAGAATAAATGGAAACAAAAGTTGTTTGGATATAAGAATAAGAGAAAAATCTATTTGGATAGAAGAATAAATGGAAAAAATTGTTTGGATACAAGAATAATAACTTAAAATAAACCGATGGTTTAGAAAACTTCCGTTTTCCATCTCTTAAAAATCTGCAAAAAAAAAACTTAACATAATCTAACGATAATTCCAAATCAATAGAATATGCTTTTTGGATTTTCGGGTTTGGGTGAAAATCTGAGACATAATTTTATAGAGATATATATAGAGATATAGAAATTGTTCGGGTTTCTTTGAAAATTTCTGTTCGGGTTAGGTTCAATTTTTTTTTTCAGTTTAGGGTTTTCCGGATTTTTTAGATTTCTGGTTTTCGGGTTTAGATATATTAAAAAAATTGAGTATTTTAAAATTTTGATTAGGTATTGGGGTCGGGTTCCGGGTGAAAAAGTTTCCAGATTTTTTTTGTTCAGTCAGGGTTTTCGGGATTTTTTTGATTTCGGATTTTCATGTTTAGACCTATTAAAAAAGTTTGGGTTTTTAAATTTTTTGATTAGGGTTTTTTGTCGGGTTCGGATTTAGGGTTTAAATTTTCTACACAAAACAACAACGTCACACCGCACAAACGTGCGGGTACTCTACTAGTACCTTATATTTGAGCTATGAAAAGTTGAAAACTGACTCTCTGATGATTAATAAATGATTCTTTTACATCCTCTCTCTACATATATATTGATTGCATACATAACATTTATAAATTTTCTTACTTATTTGGGTCGTTTAAAGAGATGGAAAAAGATCCTTTTGAGTAGTTTGGCTTGGAAGCTCTGATGTTTGTTGTTGCTGAGATGTCAAAAACATGTCAATAACGTGCCAACAAAGCTACACTTAGGGAAGAGGATGTTGGAATATGTTTTCATTTTCTGTGTTGAATTAGTCAGTGATGGAGCTGAAACAGTTTAAAAGAATCAAATCAAACCATTTAGAACCTAATAATCCTCTAATGATGGCAGACCATTTAGGCCTTAATTTTCATCAAAAGATAAGACGAGCCTGAGTCATCCGACAAAGTCAAGGCCTCCCTGACTGTTTCAGAGAATCCAAAAAAACAAAACCCTTCAAAGATGTCACAATCCCATCGAAACGATTCATGAGTACAACAACAACAACATTCCATTACAAGTTACTACGATTCAAACCAAACTAAGATCTCACACCCAAACCAAGCGTTTCAGAAACGACAACGCTGAGTCATCATCAAATCTCAACCAGACGCGAAGACATAACTGACTTGGATGTGATCTCAAATCAATCATTTTCTGTGCTTTGTGCGTTTGTTGTTGGGCCTAAAAAGAGTCAACCTTTGGATCCAAACTGGTGAGTAACATTGGGCCTCGATATCTTTGGGATCGTTGCCTTTATATTCAGTTACTTGATATCCAAGAAAAGTCACCTTCTTTCGTCTAACCTAATTAGGATCTAGGGTTTAACCGGCCATGGAAAAGCTGAAGCAGACGCAGAAGGATGTCCCGGATCCGATTCCATCTGATCTCCTTATAGATATATTCTCTAGAGTCCCGGGAAAGTCAGTAGGTAGGTTTCATTGCTTATCTAAATTCTGGAGATCCACACTTGGCCTTCCTTATTTCACTGAGCTGTTCTTCAGTAAGTCTTTAGCTAGTCCACGGCTCTTGTTCTCCGTCAGAGTTGATAAAAAGTTATTCTTATTCTCTTCACCCCAACCTCATAATCCAGGTGATAACTCTTCTCTTATAGCCACCCGTTATAAGTGCTTTCCCAAATATTTTCAGTCTCGAATCTCTCCTCCGCTCAATGGATTAGTCTTAAATAATGACCAAAAGTGAATGCCAAGGGTACTGAAACAATCTCTTTGGGCTATGATCCGATCAACAAACAGTTTAAGGTCTTCTGTACGAATCGGTCACGTTCTGGAGGACGACCCTATACTCACCATTGGGTTTTGACATTGGGGACTGGAAAACTTATATGGAGACCAACGATGGAATGCGAACCCCATCATGCTGGATATGGTGAAATATGCATAAACGGTGTTTTGTATTACGGAGCTTACTTTGAAGGATCTTATATGATGGTCTGCTTTGACTTTACCTCTGAAAAGTTCAGATTTGTTAAGATGCATGAAGAAACGTTATCTGTGTCTGTGAATATGATTAGGACTCTGATCAACTACAAAGGTAACTTAGGGTTGCTAGTAATACATGGGAATGAAGTTGTGTTGTGGGTTCTTGAAGAAGATGCTGGAAACCATAAATGGTCCAAAAGTATATGCGCAGCGGGTCTTACAAGCTTCTTATCCGAGAGGATCCGGAACAAATTTTACGTTGTTGGAATGAATGGTGCAGGTGAGATTGTGCTTTCCACGTACGATCAGTCAAACCCGTTATACATTGTCTACTACAATATCGAGAAAAACACTTTTAAAGAAGTCCAAATTATGGGATTTGAAGAGTTTCAGCATGGTAAAAATATTGTCGTTAGCACCTTTCTAGACTATGTTGAGAATATTAAGCTTGTGTAAGTGTGTTTGATTTTTCAAGTTATGGATTTCAACTCTTATGATATTGTTCCTCTTTTAAGATTTGTATGGATTTCAATATCGAGAATATGCTACATTCGTTTTTAAATTACTACATCAAAGAATTCGTTTTTTTTCTTTCTTTCTTTTTCCGTGATCTAGTTAAAATATCGAATCAATACTGTGGATAAAAAAAAACACAATAAAGCGTCAAGTGTTGGAAAAAGCTCAGAGACATACAACTTGGAATCTCCTCGGAGTGGATATTGGGCTAACATAAATGAGGGTCCATCTATAAAAACCTAACATAATATTTGGGATCTTTGCCTTTAAATTACGTTACTTGATATCCAAGGAAGTAACCTAATTAGCAGGATCATCTAGGGTTTTAACGCCATGGAAAAACTGAAGCAGAAGAAGAAGAAGGTCTCGTATTCATACGAAATCCCATATGATCTCCTTTTAGATATATTCTCTCGAGTCCCGGCAAAGTCAATAGCTAGGTTTAGTTGCTTATCTAAATCATGGAGATCAAAACTTGGCCTTCCTTATTTCACTGAGCTGTTCCTCACCAAGTCTTTAGCTCGCCCACGGCTCTTGTTCGCCATCAAAGATAATGAAGATTTATTCTTCTTCTCTTCACCTCAACCGCAGAATCCAGTTGACAAGTCTTCTCTTGTAGCCACCCGTTATCGGATGAACTTTCCCAAATATCTTCCATCTCGAGTGTGTCCACCGCACAGTGGATTGGTCTTTCTTCATAGCAGGGGAAGAAAGGAGCGGGTGATCTGTAACCCCGTCACGGGAGAGTCCATAACCTTACCCAAAGTGTATGCGAGGGGTGTTAAAAGATGTTTTTTGGGGTATGATCCGATCAACAAACAGTTCAAAGTCTTGTGTACGACTCGGTCACGCTATGAAGGAAGATCCGAAACTTATTGGGTTTTGACATTGGAGACTGGAAAACTTATATGGAGAAGGACGATGGAATGCATACCCCATACTGATGGATATGGTGAAATATGCATAAACGGTGTTTTGTATTACAAAGCTCACATTGATGGATCTTCTTGTGTGATAGTTTGTTTTGACTTTAGCTCTGAGAAGTTCAGCTTTATTAAGTTGCATGGAAAAATGCTACATGGGACTTTGATCAACTACAAAGGTAACTTAGGGGTATTAGTATAACATGAGCGTGAAGTTGTGTTGTGGGTTCTTGAAGAAGATGCTGGAAAACGTAAATGGTGCAAAAGAATAAGCGTGCTGTTAAGCTTACACGACAAGCTCGGGATCAATCTTGACAAAGTTGGAATGACCGGTGCTGGTGAAATTGTGTTTGTGCCGCCGTACCGTAAACCAGACCTTTTCTACATTGTCTACTACAATATCGAGAGGAAAACTTTTGCGAGAGTCAATATTGATATTCACGGATCTGAAGAGCTAAAGGATCGTACATTTGTCGTTACCACCTTTCTAGACTATGTTGAGAATATGAAGTTTTTGTAAATATTGTTCTCAACCGCTCGCTTCAGCCTAATGGGAATTTTTTTGTTGGGTGTATTTCTATACAGTTGCTGTTGTTCACTATGAAATTAATCAAAGAGTTTTCATTTTTCAGATTAAGAAAGAGCTTATTCGTTTATACCATATATATGACCTTTGAAAACTGACTCTCTCTGATCATTTATAATTTGATTAAGAACCGCTCAATGTGTTTTCGATTTTTTCAGATTAAGAAAGAGCTTATTTATTTATACACCTTAGATATATATGAGCTATGAAAACTGACTCTCTCTCTCTCTGATCATTTATAATTGATTCTCTTACAAATCTCACTACGTAACACTAGAAAGTTTTCTTACTTATTTGGGTCGTCTAGAGAGAGGGAAAGAGATCATTTACATGATGCATACAAAACAATCATGTTCTTGGTAATGCATGCAACTTATGTAACTACAAAGGGACTGTTGTTTAAAAGTCAAAATTAAGATTGATTCTCACATATCATTCACAATCAGCTACCATGAGACAGAAAACAGCAACGAATTGACAACAATGCATATATGTACAACTCCCTCGGAGCCGGAGGTGGCTGTGAGAAGCCGAAATAATCTCGAGGAGCTTGGTTTAATCGGATGAGGCATATTTCATCAAAGAAGGATTCTTGTAACTAAGTCTCAAATTCAAGAAATTCCCTTCTTCAAGAAGAAACAAGGTTATGTGGATCATCTTATCTACACCAAGATATGATATCTCAATGTACCAAGGTACGTTCGTTTGCTCATTATCATCCTCATATTCTTAACTCTGTGATTTTGTCTTGTGTATAGTGTTGGTTTCGTAATTAAGGAGATTAAAGTACTTATGATCGCTGCTCAATTTAATCCAACGGTCAGCATATATTTTTGAGGAAGACATGATTGTGAGCTGATGAGTGGATGTTGGGCCTAATGAGGGTCCATCTGCAAAAACCTAATATCTTCTTTGGGATCTTTGACTTTAAATTTCGTTACTTGATATCCAAGGAAGGGAAAATAATCACTTTCTTTCGTCTAAAGTTAGGTATAACCAAATTAGCAGGATCATCTAGGGTTTTATCAGCCATGGAAAAACCGAAGCAGAAGAAGAAGAAGAAGAAGAAGGTCTCGTACTCATACCAAATCCCATCTGAGCTCCTTTTAGATATAGTCTCTCGAGTCCCTGCAAAGTCAATATTTAGGTTTCGTTGCTTATCTAAATTCTGGTCATCCACACTTGGCCTTCCTTATTTCACTGAGTTGTTCCTCACCAGGTCTTTAGCTCGTCCACGGCTCTTATTCACCATCGAAGTTGGTAAAGAGTTATTCTTCTTCTCTTCTCCTCAGCCTCATAATCCAGTTGACAACTCCACTCTTGTAGCCACCCGTAATCGGATGAACTTTAAATATCTTCCATCTCGAGTGTCTCCCCCGCTCAGTGGAGCAGTCTTTCTTCATAGAGAGGGAATAAATGAGCCGGTGATATGTAACCCCGTGACGGGAGAGTCCTTAACCATAACATTACCCAGAGGGAAGGATAACGGTACTAAAACAAGTTTTTTTGGCTATGATCCAATCAACAAACAGTTCAAAGTTTTGTGTATTAGATCACGTTATAGTGGACGACCCAGAACTCATCGGGTTTTGACACTGGGGAATGGAAAACCTGTATGGAGACCAACGATGAAATGCGAACCCCATGGTGCTGGATATGGTGAAATATGCATAAACGGTGTTTTGTATTACAGGGCTTGCTCTATAGCATCTCCTCGTATGCTAGCTTGTTTTGACTTTAGCTCTGAGAAGTTCAGCTTTGTTACGTTGCTTAAAAAAATGGTGCGTGGGACTTTAATCAACTACAAAGGTAACTTAGGCGTATTAGTAAGACATGGGTGTGAAGTTGTCTTGTGGGTTCTTGAAGAAGATGCTGGAAAACCTAAATGGTCCAAAAGGATAACCATACTGTTAAGCTTACACGACGAGATCGGGATCCATTTTAACATTGTTGGAATGACCGGTGCTGGTGAAATTGTGTTTAGGCCGGACCATAGACCAGACCCTTTCTTCCTTGTCTACTACAATATCGAGAGGAACACTTTTGCGAGAGTCTATATTCACATTCCCGGATCTGAAGAGTTTCACCATCGTTCAGTTTTCATTAACACCTCTCTAGACTATGTTGAGAATATGAAGCTTTTGTATCAACCGCTCGCTTCATAACTTCGAGACTTATTTAAATTATGGATTTCAGCCTAATGGGAATTTTTTGTTGGGTGTATTTCTTTACAGTTGCTCTTGTTCACTATGAAATAAATCATAGAGTTCTCATATTTCAGGAAGAGCTTATTTATTTATACGCCTTAAATATGAGCTATGAAATCTGACTCTCTCTGATCATTAAATAATAACTAGGAGAGAACCCGCGCAATGCGCGGGTTTATTAAACCAAATATTTTTAATTTAATTATTCAGAACATTAGATTCGAATATATCATTTGTTTTTTACTCGAATATATTAGATTCTGTAAGTTTTGCATTTTGTTTTTTTTCATATAGTTTTAAAATTTAGTTGTTATTTACGTGAAATCTTATATAGACTCATAGTGAATAGTTTCATATGTTTTTTGTTCTTTTATACAATAATTTATCGACTGGAGTTGAGTTCTTCTAATTTTCCTTATACTAACAATCATTATAGATTGATTATTATCCTACAGACTCATAGATAATAATAATTGCAACCCTTTTTAAAAGGAAATGAAATGAGCTAATTAGCCAGTAAGCCCATTTAAAGCTACCATGGAAACGAAGAGGTCCGATAAATAATCAAGCCTATCAAAACGAACAACATTACACATAATTTTGATTTAGATTTTTTTTTTTTTTTACGAAAACGACGTCGTTTTGGTGTAAGACGAAAAAAAAAATAAAGCGCAAAACGACGTCGTTTTGGTGTTAAAAAAAAAAAAAAAAAAAAAAAAAAGAGTGCCACGTGTCAAAGCTTGAGAGTGTCCAAGCCTTATTAGTTATGTAAATTGATTCTTTTACATCCTCTCTAGTTTCTACATAATTGATTCTTTTAAATCTAAACTGAGAAAATTATTATTTTTTAGTTCATTTTGGAGAATTGCCTCAATTATAATTATACTAGTTAGTTGTTCAGGGTACGTACGTTTGCTCATCATCATGGCTCATATTCTCGACTCTGTTTATTTATTTATTATTATTTTTTTTTTTTGAGAAAATATTCTCGACTCTGTTGCATTGTGTTGTTATGGTGTTGGGTTTATGCTCGATCGCAGCTCAATCAAATCCAACGGTCATAAATTTTTTGGGATATATTAGGCCCAATAGCCGTATGGAAAATTGGAAGTGATCGAAGGATTTGTATATTTGTGAGGTGGTGAGGGTATATTGGGCGTAATATATTTGGGATCGTGCCTTTAAATTCAGTTACGTGATATCGAAGAAAAAAAACTCACTTTCTTTCGTCTAAAGTCTAACCTAATCAAGATATAGGGTTTAATCTGCCATGAAAAAGATGAAGCACGAGAAGGTTTCGGATCCGATCCCAACCGAAATCCTTATAGATATATTCTCTCGAGTCCCCTGGAAGTCAGTAGGTAGGTTTCGTTGCGTATCTAAATTCTGGAGATCCACACTTGGCCTTCCTTATTTCACAGAGCTGTTCCTCGTTAACTCTTTAGCTCGTCCACGGATCTTATTTTCCGTAGAAGTTGATGGAGACTTTTTGTTCTTTTCTTCACCTCAACCTCAAAATCCAGCTAACAACTCTTCTCTTGTAGCCACCCGTTATAAGTGTTTTCCCGAATATTTTCCATATCGAGTCTGTCCTCCGCTCAATGGATTGGTCTTGCTTCATGAACAGTTGATCTATAACCCCGTCACGGGAGAGTCCATTACCATAAACTTACCAATAGTGATAGCGATTGGTATTAGAAAAAGCTTGTTTGGGTACGATCCGATTAACAAACGATTCAAAGTCTTGTGTACGACTTGCAAGAGGTCACCTTATGAAGAATCTACTACTCATCACGTTTTTTCACTGGGGAGTAGTGGAGAAGTTATACGGACAAGGACGATGGAAACCGAACCCTATGATGCTGGATATGGTCAAACATGGATAAATGGTGTTTTGTATTACCGAGCTAGTGTTGAAAGAGGTTGTGTGATAGTTTGCTTTGACTTTAGCTCTGAGAAGTTCAGCTTTATTGAGATAGACAAAGCCATGAAAGGTGGGACTCTGGTCAACTACAAAGGTAAACTAGGGGTATTAGTAAAACAGCGGTGTGAAGTTGTGTTGTGGGTTCTAAAGAAGATGCTCGAAACCATAAATGGTCCCAAAGTGTACGCGTGGTGTTAAACATACACGACGAGAATCTTGGCATTGTTGGAATGACCGGTGCTGGTGAAATTGTGTTTTCTAGTGAATTTAAGTTTTCTCGGTATGACAGACCAAACCCTTTCTACCTTGTCTACTACAATATCGAGAGGAAAACCTTTGCGAGAGTCAATATTCATATTCAAGGATCTGAAAAGTTTCGGAATGGTATACATTTCGGTTCCACTTTTCTAGACTATTTTGAGAATATGAAGCTTTTGTAAGTTTAATTGTTCTCAACCGCTCGCTTCATAACTGTGAGACCTCTCTATGATATTGTTCCTCTTAAGATTGTATGGATTTCAACTTTATAATACAGCTTGGTTTTTGCTCTAATTTCTCAACAACATTATTAGTTTGGCATCTTTGCAACTTCAGCCTAATGGAAATCTTATTTTGGTTCTATTTCTTTTCAGTTTTTCAGATTAAGAAAGAGCTTAAATAATTTATACACCTTAAATATGAGCTATGAAAACTGACTCTCTCTCTCATCATTAATAATTGATTCTCTTATACAAATCTCTCTACATGACACTAGATTGTTATTTAAAAGTCAAATTTAAGATTGATTCTCACATATCATTCACATCAAGGAACTGACTACAATGCATATATATGTAGTACAACTCCCTCGGAGCTTTGTTTAAACGGATTGAGGCATATTTCATCAAAGAAGGATTCTTATCGAAACTCTCTTCTTCAAGAAGAAACAAAGTAATCTGGTATGTGGATAGATCATGATCTTATCTACACGACTACACCAAGATATGATATCACAATGTACCAAGGTACGTACGTTTTTGCTCATTAAGGAGATTAAAGTACTTATGATTGCTGCTCAATTAATCCAACGGTCAAACATATATTTTTGAGGAATACATGATCGTGAGCTGATATGAGTGGATATTGGGCCTAATGAGGGTCCATCTATAATTGATTCTCTTCCAAGGAAGGGCAAAATAATTACGTTACGTTAATTGATTTTGTTTTTTTTCGTCCAAAGGTAGGTGTAACCAAATTAGTAGGATCATCTTCTAGGGTTTTATCAGCAGCCATGGAAAAACTGAAGCAAAAGAAGAAGAAGAAGAAGGTCTCGTACTCATACCAAATCCCATCTGATATCCTTGTGGATATATTCTCGCGAGTCCCTGCAAAAGTCAAAATTTAGGTTTCGTTGCTTATCTAAATTCTGGTCATCCACACTTGGCCTTCCTTATTTCACTGAGCTGTTCCTCACCATGTCTTTAGCTCGTCCACGGCTCTTGTTCGCCTTCAGAGATGGCAACGAAATAATATTTTTCTCTTCAATTCAACCTCAAAATCCAGTTAAGAACTCTTGTCTTGTAGCCACCCGTTATCAGAGGTACTTTCCCAAATATTTTCCATGTCAAGTCTATCCTCCACTCCGTGGATTAGTCTTTCTACATACTCTGGGAGGAATGGAGCGGGTGATATGTAACCCCGTGTCGGGAAAGTCCATTACCATAACCTTACCAGAAGTGATAGCTAGGAGTAGTGGAAGAAGAGGCTATTTTGGCTATGATCCGATCAACAAACAATTCAAAGTCTTGTGTCATACTTATGGAGAACTAGAAACCAATGATAGCCAGGTTTTGACATTGGAGACTGGAAATCTTATATGGAGAAGGACGATGGAATGCAAACCCCATTCTAAAGGATATGGTGAAATATGCATAAATGGTGTTTTGTATTACAAAGCTCACATTGACGGATCTTCTCGTATGATAGTTTGTTTTGACTTTAGCTCTGAGAAGTTCAGCTTTTTTAAGATACATGAAGACCTGGTACGTGGGACTCTGGTCAACTACAAAGGTAAGTTAGGGGTATTAGGAAAAGATAAGTATCAACTTATGTTGTGGGTTCTTGAAGAAGATGCTGGACTTATGTTGTGGGTTCTCGAAGAAGATGCTGGAAACCATAACTGGTGCAAACGTATAAGCGTGGAGTTAAAAACATGCGACGGAATCGTGAACAATCTCTACGTTGTTGGAATGACTGGTGCAGGTGAAATTGTGTTCTCTCCCAACTCTAGACCAAACCCTTTCTACATTGTCTACTCCAATATCGAGAGGAAAGCTTTTACAAGAGTCTATATTCAGGGATTTGAAGAGTTTCTTGAGCGCCGTTCAATTTTCAGTCACATCTTTGTAGATTATGTTGAGAATTTTAAGCTTTTGTAAGTGTGTGTGGTCAACTACTAGGTTACTTGAGACTTTATAAATTATAGATTTCAACACTTATGAATTATGATATTGTTCCTCTTTTTAAGATTTGTATGGATTTCAAGTTTTCAACATCGAGCTTAATTATGGATAACTGACTCTGATCATAAATAAATAAGTGATTCTCTTACAATTCTTTCTACATACATATTGATACACAACATTTTATAAGTTTTCTTACTTATTTGGGTCGTCTAGAGAGAGGGAAAGAGACCCTCTGAGGAGTCTGGCTTGGAAGCTCTGCTGTCTGTTGTTGTTGTTGCTGCTGAGATGACTCTGCAGGATCTGTCATCTCTTCATCATCGTCCTCTGTTTCTTCAGGTTCCGTTGACGCTGACTTCTTCGGTATCACCAGCTGGTAGTTCGGGCTAATCAACGTGTCCTGCTCAGGTGGGAGTGGAACGCCCGGTCCTGCTATCGATTTCGGCAACGGGATCTTGTTCCTGCTCGCAGCCAATTCAAGAAGTACCTACAAACCCAAAAACATTGAATCACATAAACCATCTTCTTGAATCTTGGCAATGCAACATATGTGGCAAAAGAAGCTGACAAAGAAAGGATGATGATTGATTGATGACAATGGCAAGACATACCTCTCTTGGAGGAGGCTGAGAGAAGCTGAAGTTAACTTTGGATTGGATAGCGAGCTTCACGTCGTCACAGTCGATTGTAGATTTGCTGGCGTGCTCTGAGTAAACCTGAGCATCTGTCAACACTTCGACGACGTAACGGTACCAAAGTTCGAGAAACTGGTGCATCACGCGAGGCTCGTAGTCTTCCACACCCATTGACTTAAGTAGAGATTTCACAATCTTAGCGTCTCTTGGTAGATCTTCTTCACCTCCTTCTCCAGCCATTTTTTTCACTGTACAGTGATATAGAGAGAGGCCAATACTCAATGGTTAAAGCTACATTAAACAATTAAGCACCTTTCTTCCACAGATTTGAGATTTTGCGAAAACACAAGCTTCAATCGAATCTCACAAGCACTAAACGATAAATTTCACGCATAATTTGAATTCGAGAAGGAAATGTTAATCAACTAATCGCAGAAAGTGATAATTAAGGAAATTTCTGCAAGCTTCAAGGGCACGAAGAAAATTTTGAGCTCAAATATCAACGAGACAAGGATTAGAGACTCGCGGAATCCGAGAGAACACGAGATTCTATGCCCTAGATCGCAAAAAGATCAAAAATGATCAGGTGTAAACTACAGAGACGCGATAGATACCTAGCACGAGACAGAGACGGAGGAGAGCTGCAGAAACACGACGGAGATTGATCAACGGCGGCGAGTGATGTCTCTCTCTCTCTCTCGGTGAGAAAAATAGATCTAATTGTTTGTAAATCTGTTCTAACATTGAGGGTAAAACTGGAATATAACAGCACGTTGGGCCAAATGGGTCTTCAATTTATAAAATTTTAACTTTTGGCCCATTAAAGACCCAAATTAGAATGACCGTCGTATGTGTGTATATATCTTCAAATACCGACAATAGCCCTCACTTTTCCCGTTTTCGTCGTCCGTGTGGACTTTGTGTGACATTTACCATTATGTCCTCGCCGGAGCGTGCAGCCCTCTCCCTTTTGACCGACATCGCTCTCTCCTTCGACGGAGCCATCCTCGGATTAACCCTAGCTTACGGCGCCGTCCGTTCTGTCCTCAACTACGCTTCTAACTCCGCCGCGTTGAACAAAATCAAAGACGCCCCCGAAGTCTCCATTTCCGACCTCCGATCACTGATTCCGGCATCTGAAGACCAATCCGGGACTCGCGATCACGTCGGGAACAGCCATGATCAGCGAATCGTTGTGGTTCGCGGGACCGTCAAACCTAAACCTTCCGGTGATTGGAGTCACAAGAACAACAACGTGCTCATCTCTCCCGAGACTGGAGATAAAGCTCTTATCATTCAGAGAACTCAAACTGTACGTATACATAACAATGGCCCTTTACGAATTACAACTCAATTTTGAAATTTTGTTGCTCTAAAGTGATTAACTTTCTTCATAATTTAGCTGATTGTTTAGGTAATTGTAGTTGATACTGCTTAGAAGAAGCTTAATTAATGTCATCTTTTTGGTTCGATTTGATCACAGTATATGTATAGTGGATGGAAGACTTTATTCCAGTGGACACATACTCACAGGCTTCTTTTGGAAAGATCAATGCCGAAACAAGGAGCTGATTTGATGAGAATGGTGAAGTCTGCTTACTCTCTTTCCATGATCAAACACAAGTTTTGATTGATATATGTATCAATGTATGTATCGTCTTGTGCAGGTTCCATTTGTTATTGTGGAGAAGAATCAACAACCGGAGTCTGGTTTTCTGGTTGTTAACATGGATGGCTCAAGGCAACCTCTTCCGCTTACCACTGTGTATAATCGTTTGCAGCCTATTAGTTCATCTCCAAGTGCGTTTCTTCAAGCCTTGTTCTTCCCTGAGTATCCTGTGAGTATAGGAAATTTTCTGTTTTTGAGGGATCAATAGTTTTACTTGTTCTTGGCTTATTTCATTCCTGACTTTGGTGATTTTTCATCATCTTCCAAGGTTGGTCTGCTTGATGTAGAGAAGATTTTACCACCTGGGAGAGATTTAACAGCTGTTGGCGTCTGTAGTTTTAACGATGGAGTTCCTGAAATCAAGTCATGCCAAGATCTTCCCTACTTCTTGTGAGATTTGAAAACCGTTACAACATTATCTTCTTCCTTTTCAAAACTTGGTCAATTGTTGCAACAAGCTTCTATAAATCTTTTTGAAATCTTTGCAGATCGGAGATGACAAAGGAGAAGATGATAGTGGACCTTACGGACAGCAACAGAGTAATGTTCTGGAGCGGTGTTATCATGGGATGTTTGTCTGTTGGCATCCTTGGCTTTGCTGCTCTCAGGTACTGAAGAAGTGAGGATTCAGATGAAGTTTTGGGTTTTAAGCAATGCTTTTATCTTAAAACCTGTTTACATATATATTCAGGACCTGGAAGAAATGGAGACAAAGGAACCATGAAAGAGGATATGTACTGAGACCAAGCCAGCCAGAACCATTAGTCAATGATGAGACGGAAGAAGATGCTGATGAGATTGCAGATGGAGATTTGTGTGTGATCTGCGTGACGAGGAGGAGAGTTCCTGCGTTTATACCCTGTGGACATGTTGTGTGTTGCAGGCAGTGCGCTCTAACCGTGGAACGAGAGCTAAACCCGAAATGTCCGGTTTGTCTCCAGAGCATTAGAGGATCTATGCGTGTATATTACTCTTGATGAATCTAATATCTAATGTCATTTGTGAGTATTTGATGATAATGATAGGGTAATGTCAATTTGTATTTTGTAGTTTCAGAGAATCGGGAAATATTTCAAATTAACAAAATAGTTTGACAATGATTTATAAGGTTCTTCTTCCCATATAGAGTAATATTGCAGAGAATGAAAGAAAGCAGAGTTTTAAAAGGCAGAAACTTTGTAACAGAAGCAAATAACAATTCTTAGCCAAGGATGACTTCCCGTTTCGCCGGAGTTCTTCTCCCGGAGCAAGATTCTTCTCAAGTCCCTGACATGAGAGCTGAGACATGGTGTGTTGATGGATACCCTGAGAATCTGAACTGTGGGTTTTGGAACATGTTGTTGTTATGGTTTGAATTGGAGCTAGAGCCAATGCCGATTCCACCACCGCGAGGGCTCTCAGAGAAATCGTGTCCATTTGCCGCCATTTGAGAAGAACAGAGTAAGTTTGAGGATGATTCTTGAAGCTTCTTTGTATTGAGGAAACGCCCACCAGAGCCTCTAGCTCTCTTTAAAGCATGAAGATGGCGAGATTCATGAAGGTACGGCTGCACACAAAATGAAAGAAGAAGACTTTGTTATTGCATCGAATCATCAAGAACTTATGGTGTTATAAGCAATAAAGGCTCATACTTTACGGCTTTTGATGAGTTTGTTCTGAGCTTCGAGCTTAGCACGATGCTTCCTGCGACGCAGAATCGCATGGTACTGTTTGGCATTGACGAATATCGGTTCGTTCTCTTGGATGTTATGAGGTAATGGTACTCTAGAAGAAACCAAACTCATCATCTCTAAATGTGGCAGCATCTGCAAAATGTTTTCCCAGTTAAACCCTCTTAAGATTAACAAAATTTGCCAAAAAAACACAAGGCGTTACGGTATAGATACATTACCGTTGGTTGAGATGCATATTCAGGAGCCAAGAAACCATTGAAATGTGATGTTTCAGGACATTGAAGAGACCAAGATGTTTGACCAGAAGTAGGAGGAGGAAACACTGAATCTTGAGACACCATTGACGAGGTGGTGGTTGACTTTGTATAACTTTCAATACGCTTTCGAGGGTTTTCAATGTAACCTGCATCAAATCAAAACACAAGAAGAAAGAGAAAGATTTAGCGGTTTTTTAAAGTAATGTGACTTGAAATGTTTCAAATCAGCTTTATTTGTTTAAACCTGAAAGATTGGTATTAACAAATGTTTCAACTTCACCGCCGCCTGATTCTCCGGTAGATTGTGTTGAGGATGAATCTTGATCTTGCAACTGCATACCAGAATGTCTCATCACCGAGAAGTTTGTAGAGATCATCATGTTCTTTGTCATGATGAAAGTTTCAGATCCTTGAATGTTTGTGTTTGTTGTTGGCATTGGCATTGAGTTTCCCCAAGAAGATCGAGACGAGTCCTTCCTTTGGAACACTTGCATTGTCTTCTTCTTCACTTCAATAAGCTAAATAATGTCCAAACCAAGCAATGCCAGTCATATAATGAATATTACATCAATATTTTGTTCATGATCCACAAATCCAACAATTCTAAAGAGATAAATGAATCCAGAAATTTTATAAAACCATCCTAAATAATCCAGATTCTCTGTTTAATCAGACAGTAAGATTAAGACAAAAAATATTAAAACTTTGAAAAAAAGCAAATTTGGGTTAAACAGATTGATTCACTTAAAACTTACATAGAAGTGATAACATGCAAACCAACAGATATTCAAAAGCTTTTCACTAAGACTGAAAAGAGAAACTAAATTAACAGATTAGATTATTAAGTAATTAACTCAAATTTCTTGTGGTCTCATCTTTCATGCGAATCAAGTAGAAATCAAATCTCTTTGAATTTTTACTGATCCAAGCAAACAAAGAGAAAAGTGGGCATAGAGAACGCAAACAAAATCTCTCGCTCATCACTAAGAAAATGGTTTTTAAAGAAAAAATAAATTTGATCATCTGGAGTAAAAATAGAGCAACCAAATCATTGACACAGTACCGAAGAAACTAAGCGAACAAGAGAGAGATAGAGAGAGAAAAGAGAGACCTTTGGTGTGTGGATTTGGTAAAAGATGGAGAGAAAGAGAAGTTAAGTAACAAGCTTGAGATGATGATGCATGTCTCCTTCCTCAAAACATGGCTGTTTTTTTCTCTCTCTATATCTTTCTCTCTCTTCCTCTGTCTCTGCAAAATGCAAATAGTGTATTATTGGCTATGGCTTAAAAGACTAAACCTGACTCTTTTCACTTTTATTTTTTATAATGTTTTTTCTTTGCTCTACACAGAAGACGATTTTATACACACACAAATTAGCTAAATGTTTCCATTTCTAAATCTTTTGCCAGTTAACAAATGTTTGGTCAATTTTGCTTATATCTTTATTTGTTTACATTAACTATGATCTAAAATTAAAATGTAGCTAATTTAACCTGTCATGGAGTATTATTTATTTACATTGAATATCATTAAAAATTAAATTTGTTAGTTGAAATATATATATTTGGGATATAAACTATGATACCTAAGTAAAGTTTTAAATTTCATTTTGTGGAAGATATTTGAATACGTTGGAAATTTGCTAAACAGAAAAGGAAAATGTTTTTTTTTTGGTTTTTTGGTAAAGACAGAAAAATGAAAATGTAAAATATATGTACCTTACCTTTGATTCTCTTTCTTTTTTAAGAACGTTTGTTTTTAAAAGCAAAAGTTTAAGTGGAAGGTTGTCAACATCTCTTTATGGTGCAATCAATATTGCATTTAAGCGAATAATTTTAAATATTTTAATTTTGTAGTTGGGGTAATTGAAATTTATTGCAAGTCAAGCAAAGAGAAGAGCCCTTTTTCAGTTTTCTTTTTCACATTTCTTGATGCAGCTTCCCCAACACAAGCGACGAATCGTAATTTGGTAGTTTCTGCTCCATCTCTCTACATTTAATCCACATCTCTGAATAGTAACTACAACAGAAAAACATACAAAAAATAGAGAAAAAAGGAAAGAAAATAACTATCGGAACATTTCCATTTTTAGATGAATTATAGTTCAACGAATTGGAGAGATACTTCCATAAAATGAGACTAGTGTAGTATTGTGTACAATGTATTATAATGTGCTATGAAGAAACTTTTTGCTACGTACATCCTTATTACTTTAGAAAAAAAAATAAGAAATGGGTAGCTATCATGCTTCCGATGAGACAGGTGTTAACTCAAAATATTTTAATATTATCGAGGGAATCTGGAAGTTCTTAGAATCAATTATTTGATTTAGCCATGTTTTTGGACTTAAAATAACACTATAACAAAAACGACAAATTTGAACAATCGAAATCTCCCCTAACCTTATTTGATTCTTATATTTCTGAACTCCCCCACAAGATTAATAATGATTTTATACGAAAATACGACGCATGCAAGACAAGAAAAAAGATAAAACGCATTATCCAAATAATTCCAAATTTAAACATTACGCTTCCAAACAAATCATAGGCCTACCACTTTCTTGACTACTAAATCGTAACACGTATATGGAAGATTGAACATCGATCGTTGATTTGGAAAAATTAAAATACATCTATAAAGAAAAGAAAAACATGTTTGCCTAACTATATTTTTTTTATATATAAAAAGCCTCAAACATAAGAGTGTCACACATCTAAAGATTAACGTCAAAGTTTAAACAGACACAAGTGAATAAAGAAGTGAGATCAGCACGGATCTTAATCTAAATCTAGTATAACACAAACTAAATCATCACTTGTGTTCAAGTTCCTCCTACGGACCATCAAACAATTTATAAATATTTTTTTATAAAAAAATGAATAAAAACTAAAAAGATTCGGAGCTGGAAATAAATTAAAATAAATCAAACCCATTCCATCAGAATATTATTCGAAACCTTATATGCCATGCCACTACCATTCATGGTTTTGGTCAAAAGCTAATAAGAGTCTCTTCCTTTATATGGCATCTCCTGCAACAAAATCAAACATGTCAGCAAAATCTAACTCTTTTGAACTTAAATACAAAGGTAACAAAAAAATCATGGAGGGATAGTAACAAACCGGTTGGTACGGCGTTGGAGGCATGAAGAAAACCGGTCTCTGGTGACCAATTATCATCGTCGGTTGTGGTGGGTACTGTTACACAACATTGATTCCAAAATTCAGTTTTTCAAGATTCGTCTTTCGATAAAGAAGGCAAAAGAGTTTTCGAGTCATGACTCTTATAGCAGATCAATACACAACAAACCTGTGGACTATTTGGAGAATAATATGTTTGATTTGGGCTATGCGGTGTTGCATTAAACATCATCGGTTGTTGTTGCTGTTGTTGTTGTTGTTGTCCAGGGAACGCTGCACCCATCTGCTAAATTCATTCTTTGTGAATCAGGAACATGATAACAGAGACTTAAAGATAAATTTAGACGTTGATTGTTCAGAGTAGAGAAAGAATAAAGAAAAGTTACTCCGTATTGAATGAATCCAGGTATCGGCGGAGCAGGAGGGAAATAGAATGATCCATCTCGGACTGGAGACTCTGGCCGTGTAGCTGTTGGAGACGGTTTGAAACTCTTTGCGTTGGGGTTTAGCTTAAATTCCTGAAACCAGACGTAAAGCTTAATTAGTAAAAACTTACCAGTTCTACATCTAGTAGATACTTATATGAGCACAGCAAACAAAACCTTAGCATTTGGGTTGAGTGTGGACTTTTCTGAAGAAAAAGAACTCATAGAAGAGCTTGGTGATAGTTTTTGACGGTTTGATGGTGAGGAGGAAGCTGCAGAGCTCTCAGGTTTCGCTCTGTCAGAAAATGAACCGACTAGTCTTCCATCAGTGGAACTTTTCCTCTCAGAAGCTCTCCGTTGTAGACAAGCCGGATCAGGGGTTGCTGCGTCTTCATTGATATCTTGAGTGGCATTCGAAGACTTTTAGTTGGAATATATAAGAGTTAAAAACATTAAGATGAAACGGGAGTAGCAAAAGTTTCACATACCTTCAAGACCAGACACTGATTCCTCGGACGGCTGCATGAATACAGAATGAAGCCAGCAGAACAACGTTATACAAGTCACTGGACATCATGATAAAGCTAAATGCAATCAAGACTAGATGCGTCAAAAGAGTTTTCATTTACCTTTTTATTGCTGCCTAGAGCAGGGATATCATTGGATGGCTGTTTAGACATATGCCAAGCATGCTTAATTGAGTTCGAGGAGCTCTGATCACCCTGAAGGACGAAAAAAGGCAAAATCATCGACTGTTCTCCTAGAAACTATTAGCAGAGAAGAAGGCAACCATACCCATGATTCTTCAAAGACCTTGCCATTAGAAGCAGATGAATCACCAAAAGTCAAATTGTTGCAGCAGTTCAACAATATGTCTTCTTCCTCTTCGTAATCCTCCGTATCATCAAATCCATTAGCCGGACAGACCGAAGAGTATTTGGTTTCCTCGTCCATATCAAACTTTCCACTAAGCTGAATACCTCTTTCCTGTGTAAGAATATTGCATGTACGAACCATTAGAAATAATGAATGTAACGACAAAGGACAAAAAAATAAAATATCCCTATTTCACCTCTGCTACGTGAAGATCTCGGGTATTCTCACCCTCAATCTCTCTCGCAATCCTCAAGGCTTGCTCTTCTAGCTCCCTCGTCCGAGGACCTCTCTCGAGTTTTGTGGTATACAGTTCCTCGTCAAAAGTGCTTGTCACTCCAAACAATGTCTTATTGACCTCAAACTGATTCCAGCCCCTACGATCCCATCACGTAAAAGAGATGTTATGAGAGGTGTTGTTCAGCCCAGAAGAGTGTACACAGTGAACGAACAAGAAATCCTAATTAACTGACTACCTCTTCCAAGGGTCATCAAACACATTCTCGAGATCTGAACAGTCTGGAACATCTTCATCAGGAACCCAAGGTTTCAGCTCTCTTTCCAAATCAACATGATAAGACTGTGATATAGAAGAGTCTGTCAACAGCTCTAACGGCTTCTCCGACTGGACTGAATTTGAGACGTCATTGCTGTAAACAGGAAGGTCCTACCACCAAAAACCAATGACAAAGGAATAACAATGTCAAAACACCAACTAGCCTTTCTAGCATAAAAACTCAATCTCATCTGCAAGAAAAAGAGTACAGACCTTAGCTACAACTTGCACAAGTTCGTTGGTAGGGATAATGAACGTCTTTGAAGGAGGCTTGCTGACAAGCGGACCACGGGGTTTCATTCCTCGTGAAGTACCTTCCTTGATCAAGGATGCCATTTTCAAAATAATCCCTGGAAGTTCCAAAGCAGTTTTTAAGAGACATCTTCTTATATACAAATCACATCTCAAAGGAACAAAAAGGTTTCCAATTCAGAGCGCCTCACCAAAACTGTTCTCCACATCAACAGCGTGAAATATGCCACTGTAAACAGATCCATTCTTTAGATGAACTTCTACATGATGTCCTATCTTACAAGTTGTGAGATACACAAACAGGTCGCGAGAAGCATTATCCACACCATTTTCTACAGATCAAACAAGAGAATGCAGAACATCATGTTGATGCTACATCAGAATATAGATATCTCTGTCAATATGTAAATACAAAAAAAAAAAAAAAAAAAAACCTGAATTTTTCATGGAGTGCGACTTCATCGGCTGAGTCTTATTCATCCACGCCTCATTTCCAACACCTCTGTGTTGAAATCCATTGGATGAAGGCTGGCTATTCATTGCTCTGCCTTCAACTGTTGAAGTGAGAGAAAAAAAGAAAAATAATTTGTAACGGAAAAATGCAAATTCAATCGGAGAATCATCACAAGTGAATCAATTCAAAAACTTGAGCAGGCTCATACATACTCACATGATAAAAAAGAAGGAACGAATTGAAAATCCTAAACACATTATAGCATAAGAAACAAGAGAACGTTTTGAATGATGTCATAGCAGAAATCTACAATTACATACGAATTGGTACTAGGTAGCCGCAACAACAAGAGAGAAAAACCCTAAATCAACCAACTTGAATCACCGAAATCAAAAAAGGAAAGTAAAGTTTGAAGGGAACAAAAATCAGAATCTGAGAGATAGAAACCTGAGATGATGATGTTTACCTCAATTAGCTGAAATAGACGCGTCTTAGAAAACAATGCTAAGAAGAGACGAGGACGATAATACTCAGAAGCCGGTGAATTAGGGTTTTCGGACAGAGATATGATTTGCCGGCGAGTTGTGGAGAAAATACTGGAAAACGAGTCAACAATGAATCTTAGGAGAAAAAGAAAAACGGAGAGATTTTGATTTTGATTTTTTTTTTGCAATGGCACAAATTGAGGGAAAAAAATTAAGAACAGATCGATGATGTATGCGCGACGCGAGGGTGTGATCACCTACGGAACAGCGTATGATAAGGTTATTGGGCCTTTCCTTAATTATGCTTTCAAACTTAATTGGGCTTTGACTACTGATTCCAAATTATAATCCTTCAGAATTTCACCTAACCTATGGTCAACAATAAGTCAATACTCAATATCCAGTCAAATCAAACATGATGTTGATGCTATATCTGTAATAAATTGTAACATAACCATGCGTAATGCTGTCACATAACCTTATGCAAGAAGAATAGACTCCCTTATTTTCAATGATAAACTTCCAGTTTGGGTGTATTATTTTCTTGTTATGTCGAATTTATAAAGGTATCTCGATATGCATTAGTTCGTTTAATTGAATATTAATTGCTCGAATCAAATACACGTTACAACGATGAAATGGTAAAAAGAGTTGAGAAATTTTGGGAAAGCAACAGCTTTGGATAGTGGTTTGCTGGTTGCACCACCACTCGAAGCTTAAGTCCAGCCTCGCAAGACTCTGAGGTTATATAATGTATTTCATGAATCATTTTCACATTACGCAAAATCAACCTTTATAATTATTTTTTCACTTTTTCAGAAGGCATGATTGTTGCGTTGCTTGATGATGCGGAAGTTGTACTTTGGAGTTTCAATCACACTCATATTAAAGTGCCTTAGACTTTGAAGGACAAGAAAAAGGTGTGAAAAAAGAAGATAATGTGAGGTTTAGATAGATGAGAGACAGTTCTACAAAAACTTATATTATAATTATTTTTATAGCTTTTCAAAGTTAAATTATTCATGCTTAGTTGCACGCTCTATCATTATAGTTTCATCGTTTAAAAACTTTAGATCAATAATTTTTCCACCTTTTTTCCAGATTTTAAGAAGAAATATTCGCATTTGTTCCCTAAAGCATATAAAGAGTAACGCGTTAAGCATTTAATCAAGAATTTTGAAATAGCAAAAAATTGGCATGTGGGGTCAAAAAATAAATAGGCATGTGGCACAGAGGAACAAATAGAAAAACACAGTAGACCACACACTTCATGTGCAAACTTTTTTTTTTTGCAAAGTCCAACGAACTCAAAGCCCAAATCTCAAAGCTCATATCTTCCTTTTTCTTTTTTCCCCAAATCCGCAGATTTTGATTCAGCTTTGTGTGTGTTCTACAGAAGAGAGAGAGAGAGAGAGTGAGATTGATACTAAGAGCAAGAGTGTTGCTCACTCATTCTCTCTGTCGCTTTGAAGCTTCCCGAAGGACGAAGGAAAGAGAGAGAGAGAGTTTAATGCGAATAATCTACAGATCCCGTGACCTAATTTATCGCTGGTGTAACGGTCATATTCATCAGCCGTCAGTCAATTTGAGCTCCTCACTGGTGTTTATGGCGTTTATGCGATCGTAGAGTCATCATTTCAGCAACAAATTATCACGTATGGAATAATTTTCGCGAAGTTTTTGGAGCTTTCTTATTTTCTAGATTGATCCGGGTTTTGCCTGTAATGTGATCTGGGTTTCATCCTTCAAATTCTTGCTTGATCTCAGGAATTTCTAGGGTTCTTCGTACTGTCAAAGAGAGAGAGGGAGAGAGGGAGAGATGCTGACGTGTATAGCGTGTACGAAGCAGCTAAACGCCAACAATGGCGGATCTACTCAACCGGAAGATAGAGACGACGAAGTTATTGGGACCCCCAGGAATAAACAGGCGATTAAATCGCTGACGTCACAGGTAGATTTATCTTTTCCCTTCTGATTTAACTTTCATGGACTTGTTTTTGTTCAATTGCAAACAAACACGAAGCAATTTCCTTGGCGGGACCATTCTAGTCTCGTTGGTTTCTGCTTGAGAGCTAAAGAACAAAAATTTGTAAAAAGCGTGACTCAGATATGACTTTCGTGGTCATTTCTTTGGTTTTTGAATTTGATTGATCTGTAAACAGCTATTGATTCTTCAACCATTTATAACTCTGAAGCTGTCAATTATTCTGTTGACTGTGATTTTAATCACAGCATGTGACTCTTGTGTGTTTGTGACTACTGTTCATTCAGCTAAAAGACATGGCAGTAAAAGCTTCAGGGGCATACAAAAACTGTAAACCGTGTTCTGGGGCATCAAACCGGAATCATAACCGAAACTACGCTGATTCAGATGCTGCTTCTGATTCTGGAAGGTTCCGTTATGCTTACCAGAGAGCTGGGACTGCGAGCTCAACTCCAAAGATTTGGGGCAAGGAAATGGAGTCGAGGTTGAAAGGGCTTTCGAGTGAAGAAGGCACACCTACTTCCATGAGCGGCCGAACGGAATCATTGGTGTTCATGGAGGAGGATGAGGTCAAGGAATGGGTTGCGCAAGTGGAGCCTGGTGTTCTCATCACGTTTGTGTCGTTGCCTCAGGGAGGGAATGACTTAAAGAGGATTCGGTTCAGGTAATTGTTTCTAGTTATTGTTGAACTGATCACTTAATATTGCTCGTTTCCAACTGATCTTGACATTGAGGATGATACTCAACGTAGGCTGCTTTTGCTATCTATCTTGTTATTGTGTAATAGGTTTTACTTCTTGATCTGATTTCGGAATTAGAGGTTCGTTTGTCTTGTGACAGCTATATGAGTAGTACAATTGTTTATCTCATGTTCGATATAATTAGCTACACCTAAAACACTAAACGAGCCTTACCGAAATATACATTTCAAATTTGGCTTGTCATGATTTCAAAGTCCAGTTGACTCTGAGCTTAAGAAGTCTATAATTGTCAATGGTTTCCACAAAACTGTTGAAACTAAGAAGCACTAACTTCTGTGGTGTTCCCTGGATTTGGTATCTTGAGCTTTTTGGGATTCTTTGTATTGTGCAGATGCTGAGTTTTTGTGTTACACTTCGTTTCCCTTTGTGGCCTAGCTAATAAGAGTTTTGCTGTTTTGTTCTACTTTCTTGCAGCCGTGATATGTTTAATAAATGGGAAGCTCAAAAATGGTGGGCGGAGAATTTCGAGAAGGTCATGGAGCTATACAACGTGCAACAGTTCAATCAAGAGAGCGTACCGCTCCCAACTCCTCCTGTATCCGAAGATGGGGTAATGCTTAGCTTTTCAATAATCATTCATCGCCACTTTCTAGCGTTTACTTTGGGGTCCTAAATAGATTTCTTGGAACAACCTTTTTTGTATCAGGGCTCACGAATACAGTCCGCTAAGGACAGTCCTGTAACTCCACCACTGAACCGAGAGCAACCTCGAGGAAAAGGATACTCCTCGTCTGATTCCCCTTACCACCAATCAGCAACCCAAACTCCTAAACCATGCGACTCTGCTGGTCTTGCTTCAACACCAAAGGTCTCTAGCATCAGCGGAACCAAGACTGAAACAGCATCTATTGACGGTGGTTCTGCTAGAAGTAGCTCGGTAGACGGATCCGAGGGAGTCTCAGTGAGTAACGCAAGCGACGTTGAAACTGAATGGGTAGAACAAGATGAGCCTGGTATCTACATTACAATCAGAGCTTTACCAGATGGTAATCGCGAGCTTAGACGCGTTCGATTCAGGTACGTAACACAACAACATACCACGTCCTACATTGTGACATATTACATGCTTCTCATTGTGAATATTGATACAATGTTTGTTTTTTTGTAGCCGAGATAAGTTTGGGGAAACACATGCGAGGTTGTGGTGGGAACAGAACAGAGCTAGGATACAACAGCAGTACTTGTGAGTTTGAAAGATTTTACTTAGTGGAGCTACAAGCCAAAGGACACTACAAAAGACTTCATTTTAACAAAGACCCACCTTTTCTTCTCTTCTTTTCTTTGTTTTTTAACTTGAACAAAAGCTAAACAAAGACTTTTCCTTGCTTCAGAAATTATTAAATTAATTAGATAGAAGGATGTTCAGGATTTGAATTCTGATTTGATAATTTGTGGAATACCATAATGGTTATGCAGTTTAGTTTTTTTTTAGCAACCTACTTCTATTAACAGCAACATCAAAAACTTCTCTCTTTTCAAATTTTTGATTGGAAACACACATAAGGAGAGTGAAATATGCTAGTATAAGAGATGAGTTTCAAATTAAAGTTTAAAATATCAATGAAAAGAATAAAGATGTTATTTTCATCCCAACAAAGTAAAAGAAGAAAAAGTTGAAGATAACAAATAATTATCTTTTTGTGTTACTATTGTTATATGAACCAAATGATTGTTGTCTATGACCATTTTTGGCATCTGTACTTGTGTTTTTTTTCTTTAGTAGAGTAAGCTAAATAAATTTAAATCCCTATAAAATGATTGGGTTTGTTATCAATTTGACTGTTGATCATCTTTCACAGAAATAACGGGGTAGCTCCAAAACTGCAACGTTTAATATTCCGTCCGGTAAAGGGTAAAACGGTAGTTTCAAGAAGATATAAGCGGCAGATTCTGAACGATATTTCCCAAACCCCTCTCTTTAAGCCGTTCTTCTTGCTCCTACTTCTCTTCTCTCTGTACTCGAAACCCTAATTGCGTATTCGATTTTAGGGTTTAAGAGCGAAATCGTTAGCCCCTTTAAGCCCTCTCTCTACCTTAATCCGTTCCGTCAGAGCCTTTTACCGATTCTCGTTTTCTGAGTTTTTTTTTTCCGTTCCCTTTCCTTGTTTTTGCTTATTCGATCCGGCGATCTTTTCGGTCGGAGATGGTAACCGGGTCTAAAACTGGGGGTAGTCCTCCGATGGCAATTGATGAAAAAACGAGGAAGATGATCCGTTCCATAAGGGAAATTGTGGGTCATCACACTGACGCCGATATCCTTACTGCGTTGAAAGAAGAAAACATGGAAGCTGATATGGCTGTGCAGAAGCTGATTTATCAAGGTTTTTAATCTCCTTCTTTGACGGAATCGTTGCATTGTGTTCTCGAGAAAATCAACTTAGAGAAATTACTGGACTGTTTTCCGTTTCCTTTGTTGAATGATGTGATTACTTATTCTAAACCCTTTTTCTGCTGCACAGATCCATTCCACGAGGTGAAGAGAAAAAAGGATAAGAAGAAAGAGGTAATGTCTCTACCCTTTTTGCCTTGCTTATGTATAAAGTGAGGATAGTGCTAATAATGTTAGTGGTAGTAAAGGTTGTGGAATTTGATATCTTCTGGTGCTCGCAATTGGTGTTTGAAATGTTTAGCATCTTTTATGTATAGTCACTGAGTTTGCTGAATCCTTGAATTATGCTTTGTAAGATCTTGGCATGCTTTTGGATTCACTTTTGATACTTAAAGAGTATTTTCTTTGGCCTCAGGAGCCAGTAATTGTGGAGCCTGCTGAGAGAAGAAAACCTTCTGAAAACGTTTCCAGAGAAGTGAATTATCGTCCACAGCCTGAACATAATGTTCGGAGAGGAGACTACAATCAGAATCGTTTTTCCAGGAATGCAGCTCCTCGCAATGCCTTTCCTAGGAATCCCGCTACTGGTAACTAGTTGCGATGAACTTGTTTGACTTAATCTTAATCCTAGAAATGTCGTCTGCTGTATGAATTGATTGTGAGTTTCATGCACCTGCAGGACCCAGCAGAGAGTTTCGTGTTGTTAGAGACAACAGGTCTAATCAGAATGCAGATAAAGAAGTGAAGCATACTTCCGCCCAGTCATCGAGACCAAATATTAGCGACGAGGTTGCCATTCGAAATAAAAGGAGGTATGTTTCTTCTCATGCACTTTATCCTGTTGGTCATATTCTAGATGATTCTATTAGTTAACTTCCATAATTCTGAAGAGTTCACTTGAATGGAATATTTTGGGGACACTTAGGAAAGTAGTGCACTTGGAGTCATTACTAGAGGCATTATCAAGTTTTAAGTATAAATGTTGTTCTGTTTTTATGGTTTGGCAGCTCGTCCGGTGATCGGGATGTGGCTCATAGGAGGTCCAGGCAGACTGGAAATGTTCCTCTGCATCGTCCTACAAGAAAAGAACTCAATGAGGGAAGGCAGATAGTTCATGATGTTACTGTGCCATCAAGCAATTCTGTTCTTGGCGTATATTCTTCTTCTGCAGATCCAGTTCATGTACCATCTCCTGATTCTAGAGCATCAGCTGTTGGAACTATCAGACGTGAAGTTAGGGGTGTAGGTTCTGGTGGAAAACCTTCTGAAAACGTTGCTAAAGATTCCCCTGCAGCTGATACTTTGGTGGAGTCTGCAATTACAAAAGATGTTCCAAAAGCATATAGACCATTTTCCCCAATTTCCAAGGTTGATCAAGTCAGTCAGACTAATGCACGAGAGTCTGCTATGCCCAATCATAGGTCTCTTTCAAACAGTCGCTACCAACATGTTAAAACACAACATCAGGCGGGTGGTCATCCAAGAGGTAATTTTGCTGGCTTTTCTAGTGTTTCGAAAATGAAATTACTCTTTAGCTTAACTCTTTCTTGGTGTCTTTTGGTTATCGGATGTTCTGGTATGAGGCCATTTTTTTTGTCATGATATTGATAAGACGTTTCCAATTTTTATTTGACGCAGGAGTTCCTCAGAATAAACAGTGGAAGCCTAAATCTAATCAGAAATCTAATAACCCTGGAGTAATTGGAACTCCTAAAAAGTCTCGTGCTCCTCCAACTGATAATTCTGTAAACTTGGAATCAGAAATTGAGAAGCCGCAGGATACGGTTTTGCATGTTAGCATCAGCGAAAGTCAGAATGTAATCATTGCAGATGATATTCGTGTCCCAAAGACTGATCGCTATCAGCTATCTTTTGGTAGCTTTGTTATGGATTTTGATCCTTCAGTAAATACAGAATCCACCGGGAATCTGGATTTTGATCCTTCGCAAGAACTTAAGCGCGTTGATATTAATGACAGTTTGCCAACTCCGCCTCCCAAGGCTTCAACCAATGGTGCTTCGGACACCAAGACTGGGGAAGGTTTTGATAGTGAAGTTAGAAACTCTGGAGCTGACTCACCACCTCCTGCATTGATGGCGTCAGAGCAACAATTGTCTGAACAGAAGGAGGCTCCTGGATCTCAGAGTTTGGATGAGTATGCGCAAATTGAATTCATCAGTGGAAATAGTCCTCCTTATACTGCTCTAGAACCGAAGCAGCAACAAGATCCTCTTGAACTGCACAGTTTTACAGTGAGTTTTCTTTTTCGTAACTTTACAGAAATGATAGCGTATCTATGCTTAAGTGTGGCGAGAACGATTCCAATGATAGGAGTAGGATATATTGCTCCTCTAGTGCTTTGTTGTTGGTCTCATGACATGCTCTTCATTCCCAGCAGGATTATGATCCCCGAGGTGGTTATGACTTGCCGTATTTCAGGCAACCAATGGATGAAAACATGCGGGGACAAGGAGTACCTTCTGCACAGGAGGTGATTCCACTTAATTCCAATAAGCATGCTCTTTTGCAGATAAGAGAAGAATGGCTCTGTTTCATGTATCTTAGCTGTCTTTTTTGTGCAGCTAAACTAATGTTTTATCCTTATGGCCATGCAGCAAGCATTGAATCCGCACATGTTCAACAACGCCCCTGCATCGACAATTCCAATGTTGCAGCAGCAACAGGTACCGATGGCACAGATGTATCCGCAGGTCCATGTTTCACACTTCCCCAACGGCATGCCGTACCGCCAGTTTCTCTCCCCAGTCTATGTCCCCCAAATGCCCATGCAAGGTTACACTGGTAACCCAGCAGCACAGTACGCTCACCCTTCAAATGGCAATAGCTATGTGCTGATGCCTGGAGGCAGTTCTCATCCCGGTGCTAATGGCCTCAAGTATGGGATCCAGCAGTTTAAGCCTGTTCCTACAGGTGCTCCTACGGGTTTCTCGACTTTCAACAACCCCAATGGGTATGTTAATGCTCCGGGATTCGAAGATTCAGCTCGCATCAAGTACAAAGACGGAAATGTATATGTCCCTAATCCTCAGGTAATGATTGATCATTGGAACTTCTCTGTTTTGCTTGTTCGCTTTTATCAATCTCGTAAGTCTTATTTTGGTTTCTTTCTTGTTTACACCAGGCCGAGACTTCTGAAATATGGATGCAAAATTCAAGAGATCTTCAGTCTCCACCGTATTACAACATGGCTGGACAAACGCCACATGCTGCTTACTTGTCGTCCTTCAACACTCCTCCAGTGCAATCGTCTCATATGCAGTTCCAAGGCGTCTTTCACTCGCCGCAGCCTGGTCCAATGACGGCTAATGCGCACCATATGGGGCCTGGACTGGGTGGTAACGTTGGGCTCGGGGTTGCTCCATCTCCTTCTCCAGTTCAAGTTGGTGCCTATCAGCAGCAACCTCAGCTTGGTCATCTTAACTGGCCAGCAAACTTCTGATCAATAATATCTAACATGTTTATCTGTTCAACGAATCATAACAAAGAAAATATTTCGTTTTTTTCTTGTGAAACAATGCTTATTTCTTTACTAAATGCATAAATGTCTCAGTTCTAGCACTTCTCTATGAATTGCTCTCTGCTTCTGTATCCTCTCTTCTTCTATAGGCTGCTTTTGTATCAAACTCTCAAGGCAGAGAACACAAAATACCCTTGAAACGATCAACGTGCTCTAGTTTTGGCTTGAGTCGAAATCATTGTGCAAAGTAGGTAGAGAATCTTGTAATGCCATGTGCTTGGTCGTGTTAGTGTTGTGGTTCTTTTGGAATACCCTGTTCTTTTTTTATCTTTTCTCCATGAGAGTGTTTTGGGGATTTGAGATGAGAGAGACTGTTAATCTTTTAGTGATGTTTCAAGGAAAAGATTGTGTTGTCATTGTTCTTCTTTGAGTTCTGTGTCATTCTTTTGTGTGCTTTTCTTTTCTTGGGATCCCCAAAACATTTCTTTCATATACTCTCCCGGATTTTCATAAAGAAACATTGGTTCTTGAGCTTGACCCAACTTTTACTTCAATCTTAAGATTTAAGAATATCAATCACTCTTTTTAAACTAAACATCGTTTGAAAATGAGTTTATAAGTTTTGAATATTTTATTGATTACTTTGGTTTCTTTTTGTATAACATTGCTCAACAATTATTATGACAACATGCCAAGAAGAATCTAATTGATGATTGTTATTGACATTTATGGAAAACTAGTAGTTAGTTTAAGAAACTGGTCTAGAATCTTAATCAAGTGCCTACTTGATTCCTCTCTCACTAACCCTATTGACAAATGATTGCTCTCTACGGACTTCTAACTACTTGCCTCGAGTGATTTGGAGTAACTAGTACTCTTTTAATTTGTTTCATCTTTCACCTAATTTTGATTAATGTTTTTCTTGTCTTTAATGATATGTTGTAGAATCATAGGAGTCAAAGGTAACACTAATTAGACTCATTACTATGAGTTAAAAGCAAGCATTGACTAGAGAGAATCCTAAGATTTGTTGCGTTTGACTAGAGTAAATTATATTTTACTCGTAAATGGTTGAGAGGCCTATATGTAGATTAGGGTTCATCAGTTAGGGGGTTTAGAACTAGATTAGGTGACACCACTCTAAATAGTGATGTCTTTATAGGGAAAAATGATGGGCAATTAGGCTTTTCTCGACACCATCTTCATTAGAAAATTAAGCTGTAATGCAAAATTAAGTCTAATTCACTTCTATTTTTTTTTATAGAAAAAATTATGTTAGCGGAAAGTATCAAATTTATATTAAACAACCTAACTATTAAATCTTTCATTCCTAAACCCTAAATCTAACTTTTTATGAATTTTTATAAATTTCCTCTCTAGAGTTCATTAAAATGAAATCTCCTTTTACTGCATGCACAAACTCAGTATGATTTTTATGAGAAGCTGTCATTTTCTTATCATCTGCATTGAGTCCACACATGCGTGCGAGCTCTGCAGCTCATGATATAAGGGAAAATAATATGAAGATTTTTCTTTCTTTTTTTCGTGTATGTCTTAGAAGTTAGAACTATACGCATGCATGTTTGTGTACTTATACACGTTAAGCATAAATCTTATGATATAATCTTTACAGCATTTAGTATCGTTTCGTTTGATCGAAGACAAGAATTCGAGATTAAGATTTTGGGATTCTTTGAAAAATACCCTCTTTGTGTTTAAAATTTTGAAAAATACCCTAATTTATTTCTGCTTTGAAAAATACACTTTTTAATGTAAAAAGACTGTTTTGACCTAATTTAAACAAAACATTAAAAAATCATTACAGCTAAAAATTAAAAACGAAATTCAAAAATAATAGAATCAATAAGATTTTTTTCAGATAAATATAAATTTTAAAAATTAAAAAGTGGATAAATCTATATTCCATTTTTAATGTTTTCTGTAAACAAATTTTAATTTTTTTATAACTTTATATAAACAACTTTAATCTCATCCCCATTCCAACCAAATGAAAATTTATAAATATAAACTTTACACTTTATAAACTAATTGAAATTTTAATAGTGGATAATTTTATCTTCCATTTTTAATGTTTACCTTTATACATATTTAAATATTTTTGAAACATTATATAAACAATTTTAATCTCACCCTCATTTAAACTTTATATAAACAAACTTATACTCTTAATAAAATCTAAACAGATAATTAGTATTGTTTAGTATTTTAAAATGAATAAAATCATAATCAAATCTTAATATTTTAGATTTTTTATTTGAATTTCGTTTTTATTAAATTAGTTGAAAACCTCAAATTAGGATAATTAAGTCATTTCATATATTAAAAAGTGTATTTTTCAAAACTAAAAAAAACAAGGGTAGTTTTCAAATTAAAAACTCATCAAAGAGTATATTTCCAAAATTTCTCTAAGATTTAAGTCAATATCTGTTTATTTGTATAAAAGGGGAAAAAAATAGCAAAAGTGTACGAGGATGGGTCCGGTTAAAAAGAAGATGGTATGAGTGGGGAAGTTTCGTGGATTCGAAGGGACGATCATTTTAGATTTGTTTTGATATATAATCTCATTTATTTGACTGAAATTTCAAGTTTTTGTCAGAAAATTGTGTTTTTTTTTTTTGTGGTAAATCAATCTTAAGACTTCGCCCACGAGAGTAATCATTTAGCAAATGAGCACCATTAACTTTTTGAACATGCTCTCACTAACTCTTAATTACTATTATTTCAGTTTTCTGCTTAGTTTAATCTAAAAGAGATATCTCAACCAGGAAAAAGAAAAAGGAAAAGTACAAATTCACAACAACAAAAAAAGAATTGTTCAATAAATTTGTACATAACGAACAATACGAATGCGCTTAACGCATGCAAGGTGTATCATTATAATTTCATTATTCTAAAACTATAATAAGATTGGGGTCGGACACACTAAATTATCAAAGATATTGCGGCTAAAGGTTAACCAAATATTTAACAAAAAAAAAGGTTCCAACTTAGCTAACTCCTAACTGTATTTATATACCTTTAGGTAGAATCACATGCTTAAGACCGATTATATTAAATGCTTCTATAGTCTCTACACTCCTTATTTAACTCTTCCATGTTTCGTTTTAGTCGAAAACATTAGTTGTCGTTAATTGATTACCTATTAAAAGGTTTAAATAGACATTAATATACACATGCGTGTGTATATTCATGTTCGATTGACGCAGACGTCCCATAAATAAGCCAGAATTACTCTTGACGGAGAGTCATTAAGCTTCACTCTATTATATAAAGTACGAGTTAATGTGGTAAATTCAATAATTATCAATTAAGATGCTTACAATAAGTATATAACAGGATGACGATTAATTGTAGTAACATAAGAAAGGGAACGTTAAAGATGAAAGAAATTGGGGGACATAGAATGATTCCAAAGTATGATCATGTGGTGAAAATTAATAATTACTTTTGGGGAAATAAAAGACAAGATAGGGATTTTAACAGTGAAAACAACCATAGTGGGTTAACTCATAATATGATGTACGCGTAGATTTATCAACCTTAAAATTTTGTTTCTTCATAATTTTAAAATTCTCACGTGATCGAATCTACTATATACTGTTAAGTTGCATACGTTATATGACCATGTATTAAAAATTAGACTTGTACTATTGCAATGGCATGATTTTGCTGATTGATATATAGATAAATATTATGTCTTGTAATTCCGGTTTCTATACAGAATTACCGCCATCACTTTGGTAGCTTAGAGATTTACATGAAAATAAATACTCTATATATTAGGTTTGCCAAAAAATAACCCAAAATGACAAATTATAAGGTGCAAAGGTCATTTCTTTCCGCTCTCATATGTTTTCCACTCTGCACATGGCAGATGTCGATAGAAATTTGAATTACGAATAATTTATGGGTCATCTAGGCCATAAAAAACATTACACTGACATATTAAACTCTTCAAGAACCATTTCTATACTAAACCTTAAAATCAAAAGCTACCAAGTAAAAAAAAAGTAAACCCTAACTAAGAAGTAAAAAAGTAACGAATTTCACATGAGAAGATTTAAACTCGGTGAGGCTGAAAAAAAAAAGAGGATATTACATGGCAAACTTTAATCTAATAAATACTCTTTTTCTTTTTTTCTTTCTAAAGTAAAAATTGCAATAAAACGGTGTAACAAGGTAGTGGCTTGCAACATAATTTCTATTCATGAGAAGTGTCTACACTCTAGAGTGTTGGTGTGAGGTCAAATTATGTGATTGAGCCTCTCTTTGCCGCATTGCTTGACTATTCATTCTAAAGTCTAATTTTGATTCACATCACACCATATACATTTCTTCTTTCTTTTTTGCCCACTTGTATAAAATTTAAAAGCAAATCCTTCACTATACATGTCCCTAGGGTTTCTAAATATTCTTCATAACTTTATTTTCTTTGTCTCTTTGCCCTAGCCTTTTTCTTCAAAGTTTGACAAATTGCGCTTCCGTTTTAAATGTATCCTGTATTTCGATGTATACATATCAAAGCCTACGATTTTACATTTTCACAGGTTAAGTAATTTTTTATTTTTGTAATTCATTTAATTTTATTTCTTATATATGTATCATGATCGTATTAATTCGTATATACTCTCTTTCTGGAAAAATGTATCAACTATTTTTGGATATGTAGAGAACTTCTAAATAGCTAAAAACAATAACGATCAAATAATTGGAGCCTAAAGCTTTCACAACAGAGAAAAGTTCGATAACTGACTATATTTATCTTCTAGGAATCCAAATTTCGCAAATTAAGTACGTAAATGACAGCTTTAATGTCTTTGAGGTTTATAAAGAGCTATGTATATATTTTTCGAATTACTCATCAATGATGTGTAGTTGCTATTTGAATTGCTAATTCCTGTTAAAACAGTTTCGGGTGTAGTTTCAAATGACTAATAGTACTCACGAATATAAATTTAAGAAAGAAGAAGCTTTAATGGACCCAAGTATCAATATCGGATTTGCTGTTACGAATCAACGATTTATATATAGTTCTTTTTGTATTATAAAATTACACGTACAACTTTTGTTTTAACAAAGAAAATAAAAACTTGTCATGAGGTACAAAGTAGAAACATCTTGTTTTAAGCCGTATATAAAAATAAAGTAAATTGCAATTAGGTTTATAAATTATACTTTTGTTTATCTTTGTGCTTTGATTTTTCAGTTAATGCCATAGTTAACTTCACTGGTTAAAATAAAATCATACCAGGTTATTCATTTTATATACTTTCTCCGTTTCAAATTAGTTGTCGTTTTGGCAAAATGTATCTGCAAATATTTCGACGTATCTGCAATGCAAAACACGTCCAGATACGTCCAAATATTTGCAGATACATTTTGCCAAAACGACAACTAATTTGAAACGGAGGGAATATGAATTAAATATATATTGTTACCAACAACTATTTTCCAGCCTGGCACCCAATTCCACCTAAGAAAATACAGTATATTTTATAAGAAAATAATATGACACGTGGTAATGTATACCCATTTGGCTGATAAGACCCCTTCACACTTTCTTCTCCTTCTTCTTCTTCCTCTACACACACTTCTCTCGTTCTCTCTCTCAACTCTCAAGCACACAGCAGAAAAAAAACAAAAAACACGGCGTGCCTCTTCTCTCTCTCTCGTCATCATTTCTCGTTCTCCATTATCTCTCTCCCTCAAGCTTTTTATTCTCCAGAAACTCCAACACTATCATTCCCTTTCCTCTCTATAAGAAATCAATTCCCTCACATGGATCCTTGGGATACTAACTCAATACACAACCACCGTCTCCATAACCGCCGAGACCACCGTCATCCTTCCTTCTCCTCCACTCTCCTCGACCAAATCTACCGCTCTATCGACGATTCCTCAACAAACTCCGACGTCTCCATGAGAAAGAAGCAGAACCGTGCCGGATCTCTCGACGAGAATCGCGTTTGCCTCGAGAAAATCCTCGTTAACCGCCGCGCAATCGCCGACGACTTCGTTAGATCCAGGAATCCGAAGAACGCAGAGCCTGTTTTCTTCAAGCACTCGAGCTCCAGCTCCTCCGATTCAAGCGGAGTCTCGTCTTCCGAGTCCGATTCCTTTTACAGACGATCTCGATCGTCGCGCTCTCCGCCGGCGATTTGTCATCCGAAGCCGATTCGCACCACCGTCGAGAGATCGCCTCAGGCTCACCGACCTAACAGTAAGCAGGAACACGGCAGCTTTCTCAGAACGAAATCCAAGGCGTTGAAGATCTACAGCGATCTGAAGAAAGTTAAACAGCCGATTTCTCCCGGCGGACGTCTCGCCACTTTCCTTAACTCGATTTTCACCGGCGCCGGCAACACTAAGAAACTGAATAAAATTAACACCACCGCCGCAGCCGCAGCCACATCCACCGCCTCCGCCCCGTCCTCCACCACTTGCTCCTCCGCAACTTCCTTCTCTAGATCCTGCTTGAGCAAAACTCCGTCGTCTAGCGAGAAATCGAAAAGGTCCGTACGATTCTGTCCCGTCAACGTCATCCACGACGAAGACTCAAAGCGTAACAACCACAACAAACTGTACGGAAACAACGGACGTGAATCCAATCGCCGTCATCAAAACTTCGACACTCTCGAGCTCCGAGTCATGGAGGAAAATCGTCGTGTAATCGAAGCAGCCAAGGAACTTATCCGAACTTACCATAAGAATAAAGACGTCGTGGACATCTCCGTAGAAGAAGACGATGATGACGCGGCGAGTTGCGCGAGCTCCGATCTGTTCGAACTGGATAATCTATCGGCGATTGGAATCGAAAGGTATCGAGAAGAGCTTCCCGTCTACGAAACAACTCGCCTGAACACGAATCGTATCATTTCCAGATGAAAAATTGTTGTCGTCGAATTAAATTAATTAATTGCTTAATTTAGTTATTTATATAAATAATAATTAGTTACTAGTGTGGGGGTGGATTAATTAATTTCGAGTAATACAGTTTTCCGATTGAAGTTATTAAATTATAATGTCACAAAAGTGAGTTTTAATGCTTGATCAGCCCCTAATTACCATTTGGATTAGTTTAATTACTAAATTAAATAAAACTTCAAAAATTAAGAGGCGGCAGAGACGAAGATTTGAAGATGAGTCGAAGAAGAAATATATAAAAAAACAAAAGGCAGATTTTCTAACCTTTGTCATCAATTTAGACAGCGAAGGGAGGTTGAATTTATTTTTCTTTCTTTCTGTCACCTGATGGGATCCACTCATAAAAATATTATGGTTTCTATTGTCATCTTTTGATCAGATAAATATTTACATAGCTTTTCTGAATTACCAAACAATCTAATATGGATTTTTGTTTCATTTTATTTCTATTTGTAGAAAATGTGTTTATTAATTTGTACCAAATGTCCAGCTCCAAAATAGTAATATTATTTGTTGAAACTATGTAACCAATTATATTTCAAAATTTGAGCCATATCAATTCAATTTCACTAACTAGTAACCGCACTTACACAACCTCCCCCAAATTGAACTTCACTTACCAATGCCTCTATTGTGTTACTTTCGTTGAAACTACTTTACATTTTAAAATAAATAAATTAGGAAAGTAAAATATTTGATTTGATTTGATGTTAGTAATCATGATAAATAGTATAGGCGACAAGAGTGAAAGAGACATGGTCTCAAATGTCATGGACAAGAGTATCCAATAATTTGATTCTCTTTTCACTAACATTTTAATTTTATCTGAATTGCAATTGGGTTGTTTTTGTCCGAAGTGCGTGCGACTATAAGGATACATTTAAGATTATACGCATGCTAATTTCCGTATATTTCTAAATCACACCCTTTCTTTCTTGCAATTTCCCTTTGTAATGCATCTCAAAGTAGCAATTCTAATACTTAAGTCGGAATCCAAATATGAATTCATCGTATATGTACATTTATGATAAATAAGGTTTAATAATAGCCTAATCATAGCATTATGATACGATACACCAATAAAGCTAGTAAACCATTCCTAGTTTAAAAATTTGATAAGTACACTTTGGTAAAGTACAAAACAATTAAGAAGAGAAAAAGGGATAGTCTGTATACTGTGGCTAGCCATGGAATTTTTTTTCCTATACAAAGGGAGCAGAAGACGCAGTGACAGTAAAACCACTTTCTCGAAAAGAATGACCATAGATAATAAGTTGAAATTTGCATAACACCATTAAAAAACTAAATAAAGAATCGTATCAACCATATTCAAAGCAACTATTTTTATCATCAAATAGATTTGACTAATTGTTTTACCTAAAATACAGAAAGATTTTCAACACTTATTCCGTATTTACTTTATTGGATTAAACTATAAATAGATAACTATATATAAATCTTTGGCCAAAAAATAGATACTATATTTAAATTTGTGTATCTATCTTCTATAACTAACAAAAAAAAAGCTATAAGTATTCTCAGTAGTCTTCTATCAGACCTCATTCTATAACCATGAGAATCATGGTTTCCTCCAACAATCAGCAATACATAAAACTCATGATCTACGGTCTCGCTTTTTATGTGACTGTATCGTCATTGTTAGCTTTCTCAAATGCTGAACCTTTTGAGAGAAAAACTATTACAATCTATAATAGAGTAAGAAACGAAGAAGTTTTGAATCTGCATTGTCGATCTTCAGAGGATGACCTAGGATTGAAACATATCGAGTTTGGTACGTTCTACCATATAAAATTCAAGGTCAATTGGAAAGGCACTACAAAATTTCGTTGCCATTTTACATGGCGTGGTGGTGGAGATCATTGGTTCACTGTATTTAAAGAATCGAGAGACACTTGTGATCATTGTCATTGGCACATTCTCGGAGATGCTCCAAATGAAAAACCTATAAAACTTTTTCGTAGTGATAAATCTGATCTGTTTTTCGATTGGGATAAATAATCTCAAAAACAGAGGGAAAAAATTAACTACTTACTACTATTATATGTCTTACCTTATAAGAGATCGGATTACAATTATAATGTACTTTCTCTAAGGTTTTGTAACTTAGTAGTTTATGTAATTGTTGTTGTTGTATTATTATATGAATGTAATGAGGGTAAAAAAAGAATATTGTTGAAAAGAAAAAATATAACTGATAATATTGTGGAAAAAAAGCAAGATCAATTTCAAAAAGGTAAGTTATACCAGGTGAACAGTACAAGCAAGAGGTTGGCGAAATATCAATCAATAAAGCAACTGGACAGCTACATATCACATAGACACATACTGTATAAAACTATAACCATACGTATATTTGATAAATAAAGACTCAAAGGACAAACCATGTCCCATAACAACCATGCACGCACGATTCGTCATTCTCATGCACTCTCTGTGTTTCAATCCATCAGAGTGCAGCCGACGATTGGTTTGGTTTGATAAGAATCTGGTCGTTTTGCCAAGACTACAAAGAAACAATAATGTGGCAGGTTTTAATCTGCATGTACATTGGTAAATTATAAGCTTTTTAAGTGAAATTTATTTGACAACGTAACGAATGAAGAAGTGTATATTATTATACATTAGTAAATTATTGAATCATCTCTATATACTCAATACATGACATTTCTAAACACTATATGAGTTTATGAATTATACAAACACTAAACATTACATCCGTTAACCAATCAATAAATGGTGAATAATTATGGAAAATAACTTATCATACGTGTAACGTGTCGTCTGTTATTTTCAGTTTGAAGCAGGAATTTGCGTATTAAATTGTATGGTCTGTGTGTATTACGATTTACGCACAAAACATATCTGATATAGCGATGGTTTTTGGATGGATAAAAATAGGAAAAATATTGTTCAAGAAAATGAAAGAGACAGGACAGGAAGAGCTAATAAATAGACGGCACGTGGATAGACCAAAACAAGTGGATATGACTTTAGCCCGCACGTGACGGGTGGCCTCTTATGTCTTCTGGTTGTCGCGCGTGCACACGTGTGAACCCTTCTTTTCTTTGTTTTGTTTTTTTCCGATCCCTATAATAATCTTCCTTCCTCACGTCACATGTGGGGCCTACACACAGTGCCGTGCCTAGACTATGAGGGGCCCCTGGCAAAAAAAGAAGAAGTTTATTTTACTTTTATTAATAGTAATATTAGTAGAGTAATAATTATTTCCAGTACAAAGTAAATCAGAAAATTTTGATATACAAATGTTATATTTCTACCTTTAAAAATATTTTATGAGAAAAAAAATCAAATGATGAGATCTTTCAATGTAAAAAGTTACAAACCCATATAACATAATAGAAGTTCTCAACATTAATAAAAACTAGAATAAAAAGAAGTGTTAATGCCAATAAGAAGAGAAGAATAGAGAGATGGATAGTTATCAAAACCATATTACTGTTGTGTTAAATAATTAATATGGGGCCCTCAAATTCCAAAATATAAGAAGGGGTCCAGTGCTAATGCACCAAAATGTATAACATGAGCACGGCTCTGCCTACACATAGCTGGGAAAATTTGAAAAAAGAAAAGAGGGACAACAAATGTGTATTTTCTTTGAGAAAAATATGACCGATTGTAATTTTGAAACCAAAAACAGTATTTTCCACACAAAAAAAGAGGACTTGCTATAATAATTGCGATAACTGTATAAAATTATAAATGTTGATATTTTGTAAAAGAAAAAGCGGATATGTGAACTATCCTAAAACCAAAAAAAACAAAAGAAAAAGAAAGAATGTTTTGTTGGATACCCAAGAAGATGATTGTCACTGACTTACAGCTTTTTGTCTGAAAGACGATTATATGGCGTCGTATCACCATCCCTTTCGTCTTACCTTCTTCTTCTCATTTTTTTTTTTTTTTCTTCTTCTCATTTATTTTCACTTTATTTTATTTTCACTCATCTTTTCTGTTTTTTAACTTTGTTTTTACTCTTCTTCTTTTGTATACAAGAAATATTCCTACATTGATCCCAATTATTTGTCCTTTTTTTTCTAAATAACTTTCCTACGTTTAAAAGTTAAATGTGTTGTATAGATCGACACACGAGACTAACTAGTGCCAATGTGATATATGTGTATTTTATTAGGGTTGTTCCACGAACTTGCAATTTCAATAATGCTGCATTTAGAAGGATCCAACAAAAACATCAGCTTATATCATATGCCTCGACTTTGGATAGATGAAGACGAAAAAATAGTTGTTGTTGTTGTTTGTTGGTCGATCACTCCAAACTCATCTTTACGTGTATAAATGATCAAATTTGTCCTTATTAATATGCCACAAGTTCAAATGGAGACAAAAAAAAATGATCTGATAACTACCCCCAATAATTCTTATTATTGATGCTTTTATTGGTTTGCATTTTAATTGACATATTCTTTTAGAAAATGTTATACAATTTCTATTGCTTGCATATTTGAAAAGAACGTTTATTGGTACATGTGACAACTGTATAATAACGTAAATCATTCTTCTTGGAACACGAATTTGATTTTGAAAATCATGTTCAAAGCCCATTCATGCGGAGCTTGTCTTGTGTGAACGATAGCTACTTTTTGTCAAATCAAATCTATCTTTTGGAAATAGGTACTGCCGTACTACATTTATATCCAAAGTCAGAACTCGAAACATTTGCTTTGACTAAAACAAAAAAATCTGAATAATTGATTAGAATTAAGTTTCTCTTACAAAGAGTAACAAGACAAGCTTTGTAAGATAAACTTGCATTTGAGGAGCTTAACTTAGGTTTGGTCCGCTTATGGTTAGAAGGTTGTCAACGGTTGTAACAAGTGCTTTGCATTATAAAACAGAGTACTATTGATCGGTCTTCAGGTGAGAGTTAGTTTAAAAAAGAGATCGAATTATTTAGAATTACTGTATAGTTTTGCTTACATTGTCTATCATTTTTGTTTCAGAGGGAGATAATAAAGCCCAATTCTAAATGGGCTTTAGAAGCCCAAATATAATCCTTAATTCTGTCAAAGAGACGGAAAAAGGAAGTAACGTCCTCTTCCGTTACGAACCATCATCAATCTCAATGGCGACGACAGAGTCCCCAAGCTCTGTTCGGAAAGGTGAGTCTTTGATTCATCCATGAAATTCGAAAAATTGGATCGATTGAATCCATCCAGGAACCGATCTGTTGGAGATTTCTCGGAGGACATGGTCTTTTTGATAATTTAGAGAGTTTTTGTTTCTGTGATTAGTTGTTGTTCATCTAAGAGCTACTGGAGGTGCTCCGATACTCAAACAAGCTAAATTCAAGGTAATTAAACTTGGCGAGTTTTAACCGATTCTTTCATAAAGCGAACTTCTCATTTTGAACTTTAGCTGATAAATTTCGATTGTTTGTTTGTGAGTACAATCACAAAGTTTTCTACTTGACTCACATGCTGGTGAATACCTTTGATCTTTATGTGTTCCTTTGTGAATAACAGATTCCAGGGACTGATAAATTTGCTAAAGTGATCGACTTTCTAAGAAGACAGCTTCATTCTGATTCATTGGTAATATAAGATGAAAAAAACACAACTTCTTCATCTTCTAGGAAAGCGATAATCAGTCTTGACATTTTTCTCTTTGTGTGTAAAGTTTGTTTATGTGAATAGTGCTTTCTCGCCAAACCCTGATGAATCAGTAAACGATCTCTACAATGTAAGTCTTTTCAGTTTGCAGTTTGCACCGATTTGTGTATCCATTGAAAACATATTCCTATTGCTTACATGGTGCTGGTTGGTTCGGTATTTTGCAGAACTTTGGCTTTGACGGCAAACTGGTGGTTAACTATGCTTTTTCAATGGCATGGGGCTAAAACTGAATACTATCGTTGGTATTCTCAAAACTTTGATGCAGTGTGTGTGTCTGTGTGTTTGTTCTCTATCTGAACTTCAATTTAGCATTATGGTTCTTCAATTCTACAAGTTTGAATCAAAATGTAATTCACATGCTGACATAACTGATGGTGAGTATTACCATTTAAAGTCTTGAGTTTTATTGTTTCAGGTTTGGGCTAGATGCTCGCTTTGCTGGAAAGATGATAGACTCTCATACGGAAGTTGGTGTACATAATCTAAGCTATGGAGCTGATATTTTTTTTTAACCATAAATACATACATGTAAATGTGAAGGCTAAATTGAAGCCATGAATCCATCAGAAAGACCTTTTTCATATACCAAATCATCATCTATACTCTTAACTCAAAGTTTTAATAAAACATAAAAATCATATAAAAGCAGAGTTTTTCAAGCCATAAAGAATTTTTTTGATGCTACCAATACGTTGAACAAAAATCTAGTCCCCATTGTTTTATTAAAAATTTCATAGTTATGATTTAAAGATATCAAGTAAATAAACTTATAACTACTTTCGAGAATAGGGGGTACAACAACAAAGAGACTCAGAATCAGTATCCATGCATAAACCAAGAGTTCCTCGTGGAAACTCAGGTGGTCCACATCGACTCCCACATTGGTCGCTGAACTCACAACGGCCTCTGTACGTACACTCTTCATACCCGGCTTGTTTTATCTTCAACCCTATTATTAATTGCCAAACAAAAAATATTAATAATGATCTCTTAATTTAGATTGACCCAAGAAGAAAAGAAAGATCATTAGTTAAAGTATATTTTATCTTCTGTAAAGTATGTCTTTGTTTCATAGCCATTTTGTATGTGGGTGATTTTTCGTTGTAGGAAAAAAAATGATCAATGGAAACATGTGTAGCACATAAGTGAAAAAGAGAAGAATATAAACAAAATACTTACTCGTTGCTTGGGAAGTAAACAAGAGAGAGCATGTGATGAGAAGGGCAACAAGTTGAAACTTTGACAAAGCCATTTCGTTTGAATGAGAGAAGTTTATAATTTTTTGTTTGTATGAAAAAAAATGGTATAGAAAGGGAAGCTATAAAAAGATACGGAAGATTTTAGCTCTTAAATATCGAGTTGACTTAACAATTAATATGCTGATATTTGGTAACACGAATATATATTTGGTATAGTCATAAGGACAAGAATTAGAAACTTGCCATAAAAAACATATATATGGTCAAATCTTAGGAATCCATGAATTTGACTTTGTTCGAAGAGACTGATGATGCTTGGAGGAGAATGTACACGAGAAAGGAAGGACTTGATCACTCTATAGGAAAGCTTTAATAGCTCCGTTGCTTATTCCGATCATTGGGCCTTTAGACTTTGTTATAGCCCATTATTACGCCCATTATTACAATCGAAGGAAACCGAAATTACCATAAATGGAAGGCATATTCCCATAATCTGAAATTATGATTGCTAGAAATGTCACAAATTCTGTTTGTTTTAACACTGATGATTAGTTTGGGAAAACAAACTCTCGATCTCTATAATATAACAAGTTTGGATATTTATACAGTTTTGTTTGTTACTTGCTCGAAAATCAACCTTAAACTTCACCATATTTAGCACTAAATCCGTTATTCTCTCTGCACTTCCCTGGGCCAATTTTTCACATCCTGATTCCTCCGAATTCAATTTTGTCACGAAACTCACAACTCAGGATTCGTTACTTGTTTGATTCCAGCTATTGCCTCGACATCTCTCTCTCTCTCTCTCTCTCTGTCGAAAATCGAAAACAGACAAGGTTGTTTTTTCTATGTTTGTTTCTACAAATGCCACATTTCGTGACGCAGATTCGAGTTTTGATTCAATCTCGTGAAAATGGCTCTTCTCAGACATTCGAATTCGAGCCTCCACATTTTGATTCTCGCTTTGTCTTTCACCATCCGTAGTTTCCTCCTCGTCGAATCACAACAACAACCTCCGATTCCGCAATCTCCGCCACCGCCTCCGCCTCCGCCTCCACCACCACCACCTTCACCACCGCCACCAACACCACCACCTCCACCACCGCCGCCACCTCCTCCGCCACCACCACTTACCAATGCGACCGTGGAAACAGGCATTCCTCCACCGCCTCCTGTCACCGAGATAACCGAGCCTCCATCATCGCCTCCTCCAGCACCGGAGCCGCAGCCGAAGTCAGAGCCCCTTCCACCGCTTCCTGAGCAAGAGCCACGGCCAGCGGAGGAATCGAAGAGAGGTGGATTAAACAAAGGGAAGACAGTGGGGATAGTGTTTGTTGGGTTAATAGCAATGCTGCAGATCTTCGTTGTTGCCTTCTTGGTTTTCAAGAGAAAGCAACTTCTCAGACAGAAAGACACTCACTGACATTCTTCTAACTTACAACCTTCGTTTAACAAAATGTTAGGAGATAGAGAGGAGAGAAGGAAACTGAAAATGTTCATTCATATGTAAAATTGTTTTTAGGAATCTTATCAATTCTCTTATGATTTCATCTTTGAAGATGTAACTGTTTCCACTGTTATATTGGTCCCTTTTCAAGACTTGTTCCTTCTCCAATCTTTACTTATGACATGCTGTTGATGGATACAAAATCCTGATGGTTCGATAAGACTTTGAAGAAAAAAGATAAGAAGCAGACATAGCTTTGCTTAGGCCAGAGTTCTTGTCTGGCTTGAGAGTCTTAATGTAAATATACCATATAAGCCCGGAACTCTATAAATAGATCTTCAACAGTTTGATACATCACACTCACATTTGGATTTTGTTTTCAGAATTTGAGACATTTCTGTACAAAACAAACCAAACTCTGAATCTAAAAGTACCTTTCTCTTCCAAACCAGATATTCTCTTCAGATTTTTTGTACTTTCATTGTGGAAACAAATTTGAAGTTGTGATCGGACTGAGGGACTCTAGCGACCAGAGAAAACAAGAACAAGCACGGTGATCACTAGCGCAACGCTGAATATCAAAGCCTGCAGAAAAAAAAAAATCACAATTTGTGTAGCTGAATTGGTAAAAAAAATCCTCATTTACAGCTTCTTCTTATGTGTTTTGTCATTTTCGATACTCACAGCTATAGCAGAGGCAGCAAGACCGGATCTTTCGCGTGGATCTCTACGGTAATAGTTTGTGAAGTAGAGATACGTAGCAAAGTACCACGCAAATGGGAAGACGAATCCAAGAAGAAACCTTATACAAGAAATGAATCTGCTTTCAGCAAGAAAAACATATGAAAGAAAAAGGATTGAGTGAGTGAGTAGAAGAAGAAGAAGCACTCACGAGAACCATCCGATTCCACAACCGAAGCAAGGAAGAGGCTTATAGAAAAGTCCCAGCTCAGAGTCAGAGTCCTCCTCACCACCACCTATTCGACTATACTTTCCTTTCTTTACTTCCTCTATATCTCCTTCACATATTGTCCATATTACAAAAGGGGATTTGATTATTCTCAATACTTAAACAGAGATAGAGAAATTGAAGAAACAAAATAACTGAACATACTCTCATTCATGGCTAAACAGCTCCAGTGGTTTGTTTATCTGTATCGCTAATTTAACTCAACCTGAAAAAACCAATCAGTAGGGACTACAAATTAACCATTGTTTCTGAGCAGTCCAATACAATAATCTACCAGAGACAAAAACAAAATGTTGTAAGGAAGACAAAGCTAATTCCTTTATAGAGTCAAAAGCAGCAACCAATGTCAAGCGCAGATGAATTGCTAATGTAAACAAAGACAAAGCTGAGTCCTTTATAGAGATTCCAATGTCAAGCAGAGGATTTGGACATTGAAAATCTGAGCAACTTTACTAACAACAAGGACAATAACTCAGGAGAAAATCTCTACATTCCCCGATTTCCAGAATTACAAAAAGAAGAGAAGAACAAGGAATTAGCAGACACCTTGGAAAGTCTGAGGGTTTCCGAGGAGACAGCAATCAAGAAAAACAAGCCTAAATTTTTCCGTGTAAAATTGAAAGAGAGGGAGAGAGAAATCACCGGAAAATGCAAACAAGTTCTTCTACGGACGATCGAGAGAGAGAGAGAGAGAGAGAGAGAGAGAGAGAGAGAGAGATTGCCTGAGAGATTCGGAACCGTAACCTACGGGAAGAGAGATTCTTGCTCTCGTTTCAGATATTTTTTCTTTGTTTTGGGATTGTTTATCCACCTTTGCCACCTGAAGATGAAAATCAATTAAAAACGGCAGTAAAAAAATGGGCAAGTAATTATAGATATGATATTGATTTGTATGTGCAAGTATTTTTCAAAAAATGGGCAAGTATTTTTTAATATATCTAACATTTGTGTATATGTGATTAAACAGACACTTCTAAACAACTCCAATGGTAATCTCCAAATTTCACCATTAAACTTTTTGAAAGGTAGTGTAAAGGTAAAGAGTGGTCCAATTATCAAACTCTTAAACGCATACAGTAAAAGAGAAACTTAAAATCCTTTATTAAGCGGGTCAGGTAAAAAAACTCATGGACCGTAAAATAGAGGGGCTTTGCGATTGGGTCAGGTCCACTGTGGGAGATTGAGATCCACTAATTGTGCATGCAGTATTAAATGATGCAGCACAATCTTATCTTCCTCCTCACGTTTTCAGATTTCTAGGATTTTCGTTTTCAGGTTTTCCTTTTCATTAGCTTTTCCTTTTTTCTCTAACAAGTTATTTTTCCTAAACTAATTGTTTTGCTTCTCATTATATATAGAGCTCTAGGACTTGTAAAGAGACTCACCTTGAACTGTATTCATAAACATCCTTTATCTTTTGATGTCTTCAATGGCAAGTGAAGCGGATGCTACACCCGAAATATGCTCCTTCTCAAGACTCTATCCTCCACACAGAGAGAAGTATCTGCAGGAGGCTTGGTTCATTGTTGAATCCGCTCTCAGCGAATACGGCATCGACTGCGAGCTCAACCTGGTGCTTAGCTTCTCCGTTTTTCTCTTCTTTTGTAATATTTTCGGGTGTGGAGTTTGGTTTATTGATCTTGTTTGGAAATTTGTAGGTGGAACGTTGTATGATTGTTTCAACGACGGCGAAGACGAGAGATCCGTACATGTTCGTCAAAGCTAAGGATTTGCTTAGGCTTCTGGCGAGAAGTGTCTCCGCTCCTCAGGCAATTAAGATTCTGAAAGATGACATGTATTCTGAGATCATCAACATTCGACATTTGGTTCCGAAAAAGGTATAGATTCAATCCTCTCATCATTGAAAGATTTTCAAATTCTACAAAGATATTTGATTGATTGGGCTCTAATGTATCGTTGCAGAAAAGATATGTGGAAAGGAGGCAGCAGCTTTTGGGTCCTAATTCTTCCAACTTGAAGGTTGCTTCTAAGTCCTTATGATTAATTTGTGCATATTATAAATGATTTTCCTTTTCATTAGCCTATTTCCTTTTCCTTGCAAAGTTATTTTTTTGTTTCTCCATATCTATTTTCCTTTCCTTTTCATCAGTAAACTCGCTCAATATGTATCTATTTGTTGTTTGCTCTCCTGCTTGCAGACGCTGGAAGACGTAACCGGCTGTTACATTCGAGTTCAGGTATATAATCGTGTGTTTTTTCTTTCTTTCTTGCATATCGTTTTTCTCTCTACATTATATGTGACATGACTGTTCCTTTGCGATTTGTCTGCCTTCCAACAGGGAAAAACTGTGGCCGTAATGGGTTCTTCTCGAGGTGTCAATAAAGTCAGATTGGCTGTGGAAAAGTGCATGAACGACAAGGGCAAACAGGAAGACAACAGTCTCGAGGAGTTCTACGAAAGCCAGAAACTCCTAGAGGAGAAGGAAGAAGAGGATGCTATGGAATTTTTACTCCTTGCCCAGAAGCTAGGAGTTGTTACTATCAAGGATACTGATCCTCCCACTTTCTCACTGTCCATCGCCTCTATGCAATTTCCCCAACCGTCTTAATATGTACATGTTATGATATAGTTTTGATATGTACATGTTATGTGCATAACTTAGTATCATATTGAGAATGATAAATTTTGTCATCGATGAAATGTTTCTAATCCATTTTCTCGAACCGTCCCTATGCTTATTCTCACTCAGGGATAATATATTATTAAGTAATATATTTGCTCGAATAAAGCTTTATTAATCATCCATATTTTGCTTCTGGTCGTGAATGATCGTATCTAGCTATAATATATAGAATGATTTTTATGTGCTCGATTGAACATGTAACGCATAACTTATATTCAATTAAAGATCAGGAAACTATATCAATAGATAAATAAATAAAAACATAGAAATAATCGATCCAAGCCCAAAAAAAAAGTAACTTTTAGTAGGACTGTTTCCCCTAAAATTAACATAGAAGAAGTTTTAAAAAAACTCAACGATTTCGTCTTTATTTGCGGCTGATGATCTCGTGGACAGTTACTAATATGATCGGAAGGATGGCAAGAACAAGAACAAGCGAGTTATTTTGAGAGGTGTGCGTGGCGTTAGCAGTCGGCGACGCTTGTTGAGTGGTGATGAGTTCGGTTTCCTTGTTGAGAAGCTTCTCGTGAAGCTCTTCAACGGTGATAGGAATGACTCTGTCATTCACCATCTCAGTAACTGTGCAGTAACTGCCTTGGTCATAACGCTTCCCATGTACTCGGTGATCGTTTGCGTACCTTTGAGACTCTTTCTGAGTTGCTGTTTGATTTGTTTGATATGGCGACGAGAAGGTTGGCCATACGTGCGTGCCAAGGTAAGCCATACATCACGTGTGGTTGTTGCACGTGCAACAAAAGGTTGAACGGAGAGCGAGAGAGAGCTGAGTAAGGAGCTGTAAAGCATCTTATCTTGGCGTTTCCAGTGAGCCTGATTCGCATTCGGCAGAGAAACGCCTCTGGTGGTGGTGATGGTTGGTGGTGGAGTGTTATCTGTGTCGCTGATGAAGTGATGCAACTCAAGAGCTTCAAACAAAGCGTAAACTTGAAGTTTCCAAGTAAGGTAGTTGGTTGGTGTGAGCTTGGTTATTCCGGACATGTTGACGAAGATTAGAGAGTTTAATGGTTCCGAGCTATTGTAGATCGGAACGAGCTCGGCTGAGTTGCTGCCGGACATGATTCGCCGTTGGAAATAATCAAATAACAGAGGAGGAGCGGCGGCGACTGTTTTGTTTAGAGAGTTATCAAATTTATTGGTCTTGTTATTGATTAGCGGGCAAGTATTTATACACTGAATCTGATGAATGTGTTTCTTTATCTAGGATAAACATAAATATAAGATATGTATTTACATAAAGATATATGCAAGGAATATTCTAGTTTATCTACACTAATAATTTATCGGAAAATTGTGTGTGTGTGTTTTTTTAAAGATATATAGATAAGTAACTTTCTGCATGTTCATGAGGAAATGCTCTGAAAAATAAACGTTTCTGCTTTAAAGGCAATGCATATAAAACTGATGATTTGTGTCAGATAAGTGCTCAACTTATTTTTGGTTTTTCAACAAAACTAATGTATCGGATTGAACCATTGCTGAGTCGATCGGAACAAAAACTCAGATGTTGTTTTAAGTAACAAAAAAAATTAAATAATGGGGTTGGATAAATAATATGAACATCTAAACGTTAAATATTAATAGTGATTTTGAATTATCTAAATTGATTTTTGATGATGATAACGTTTTTTTGTTTTGTAGTCTATTAAGGACTTGAGTTTCGATTAGCTAAAGAATCAAAACATAGAAAAACGAATGTAAAAAGAGTCTTTAAGAAAATAAAATGATAGAGAGCTTAGTAACTCCTGCCCCAGTAGCTCCATGTCGTGGCCTTCTTTCCAGATGCAAAGCATAGAGTGTCGTCTGCAAGAGAATGTCAAGAGATAAATCAATCAAGAATCGTATATTAGTGGCTAAAATAAACAAGTGATGATGTATGTGTGTCACTAAATTAAACCCACCTTTGAGTTCAGGCTGGTCAAGTGGGGCACATAGAGTCTTTGCTGCTGCTCCTCCTGTTTCTTCTTTGGTACGCTTCTTGACAAGCTCCTCCACTTCGACTTCATCGCACCATGGAGCCAAGATGAGTTTCTTCTGGCTCAGAGCTTCCATGAACTCGTCCCAAGTCTCAACCACTTGAATGCAATTATCCAACTTGGTCTTAGCCGCATCAAAGAGGCTTCTCTGGATTTCGCCGAGAACGTCCCTAACTCGTTCGACCAAGTCTCCTCTGGGGATATCCACCTTAGCTCCAGTGTCACGCCTCACCATTCTCACCTGATTACTGGCCAAGTCCCTGGGACCAATCTCGATTCTCAATGGAACACCCTTCTGCTCCGAGTCTGAGTACTTCCAGCCGCAAGCATAGTTGTCTCGGTTATCTTCTTTAGCACGGAATCCAGCCTCATGCAAGGTGGCTTTAACAGCTTCACACGCTTCGTAGATCATCTTGGTATCAGCACCAATGAAAGGAACTGGGATCACCACAACTTGGACAGGTGCCACCAAAGGAGGGAACACCAAACCTTTGTCATCCCCATGAGTCATCACCATCACTCCAATCTACATAGTACACATATATATAGAGTCATCAAAACCGAGACCCCACAGGAAAACAAAGATCAAGATTCAAGACAAAGAGTGTAATTTAGTTACCGATCTCGTACTGAGGCCCCAGGAGTTCTGCCACACGTTTGATCTGTGTCCCTCCTTGTCTTCAAAGGTGATGTCAAACATGTTGGCAAATCTTTGTCCGAGACTATGTGAAGTCGCAGCTTGAATGCCACGTCCGGTGCTTGGGATGAAAGCCTCCACGCTGGTCGTGTAATTACCACCGGAAAACTTCTCGTTCTCGCTCTTTTTACCCTTGATAACAGGCACCGCAAAGAGCTTCTCGTACACGTCGCTGTAGAGATCCAGAATGTGAAGCACCTCTTTGTCCGCCTCGGCCTGAGTGGCGAAAGCGGTGTGGCCTTCCTGCCAGAGGAACTCACGGCTCCTGATAAAGGGGACAGGGTCGCTAACCTCCCATCTCACAACGTTAACCCACTGGTTAGCCTTGAGAGGAAGGTCACGGTATGATCTAATCTCCTTGCTAAAGTGAGGGTACATAATGGTCTCACTGGTGGGACGTATAGCAAGGGGAACAGCCAACTCGGATTCACCAGCTTTAGTAACCCAAGCAAGCTCGGGAGCAAATCCTTCAATGTGCTTCTTCTCTTTCTCTAGAGCACAAGGTGTTACAAACAGAGGGAAAGTGTGTTCCTCCACGCCCATCTTCTCAATTTTGGCATCAAAGAAAGCCTACAAAAGCGAAATCAGAGCATATTAATATATGAAATCTAAAATCTAAACCAAAAAAGAAAAAAAAAGGATTTGTGCAGAGAACTCTCACTTTTATAAGGTTCCACACTTTGATTGCGGATGGCTTGAGAATGTAGCAGCCTTGTACATCGTAGTAGCTAAGCAATTGACCGCGTATGCAAACCTCAGAATACCACTTGCCAAAGTCATCGTCTTTCTTTACGGACATGCCCAGTCGGGTTTCCTTCTTTATCTCTTTCTGTTTCTGCAGAGTTCTAACACAATTTGGTTTTGGGAAACGAGAATCTCAGCAACCAATAAAAATAAAAAGAAGAAGACAAACCACCGTACCACACAAGTCTCAGCGGAGACGTCCCTTGTGCCTTCTTCGGAGAGCTCCTTAGACATCGCGCCGCCGCCGTTTGTTCAAGGTGATTATCGTAGAGAGAAACCGTGGGCTTCAAGTAACCGATAGAACTAAGAATCAGAGAAGAAGATTTTCTGAATTGTGCTGAATATCATTATGAAGATGAATTATAAGAAAAGCAAAACCGACAGAAAAGTAAACTAGCCAAATATGCGGCTCTCTTATTATGTAAACTATCCTATACCCGGAGAAAACCCTAGTTTTGCTTGCGGAATGCAAAATGGGAAAATATTCAAAATATTTATTGCCTCGTCTCTATTTATTTACTTATATATGAAACAACAAGTTACATCAAATCGAATGTCATGCTAAGAGGTCTGAGCATTTGTTAGATTCACATTCACGTCCCTTAGATGTGAATAAAGAATACAGCACATAATAACAAATGGATTCGTCTTGGATTGAAGTACTATTGCTGAGTGTATCGGAACAAACACCAATCGAATTGTAAATTTATGAGTTCGAAATGAGGCAAAAACTCAAATATTATTTTGATTAACAAAATAAACAATGGGGTTTATTTTACCGACCAACATGATCAATCAGAACCAGCAACGAAACAGTTTACAGTAGAGAAATGCTGAATCTCAACCATATTTATTCCGAGAAACAAAATCTGTTCAACCCTTTTTGCAAAGAAACAGAGATCCAAAAAAATCAAATTGGTTACAGAGTGTTAAACCAGAGAAATGCTTTCATGTGTTTTTTGTCATTGTGTTGTTGCTTCTTTTGTCTTGTTTAGAGCAACATAGATTCAGGGTTCTCCATGTATCCCTTGAATGCTTTCAACCATTCAGCTCCAATGGCACCTGCACAGTGCACACAGAAGAAGATTATATATTATATTCAATTTTACAGTTTCATGATCAATGTATGATATTACAAAACCGAAATTACCGTCTACTACGCGATGGTCACAGCTCAATGTTACAGGCATGTACGAAGCAAACTTGTATTCATCTGGACCATTCCCAGGGACAACTCTCTTTTCAGCTGTTTTTTTTTAAGATTCAGACACATAGCACAAATCGGTTATTGGATCTTTGGGAAGTTAGTAACATATTTGAGAGAGAGAGAGAGAGAGAGAGAGAGAGAGCTCACCAGATCCAACTGCTAGAATGGCGGCTTGAGGGGGATTAACGACTGCACAGAACTGCTTTATTCCAAAAGGACCTCCCAAGTTGGAGACTGTAAATGTTCCTCCCTGAGAAAAAAAAAAAGAGACTATTATTAGCTGATTTTGACGAAAGATGGATATGATCAGTGACTTAGTGAGTCAATTCTCTCACCTCATAATCTTCTGGCTTTAAGCTGTTCTCTTTTGCTTTCTGAGCCAATAATCGAACTTCTTCTCCAATTGTAGAAAGACCTTTCTTGTCTGCATCCTGTAATCAAGGAATTGATAAAATTCAGCAATCTGATGCTTGTGCAATAGTGAAACAAATATATTGAGGAGTGATGTGTTGCACATACCTTCACAACAGGAACATAGAGCCCATTTTCCGTCTGCACAGCGACGTTGATGTTCACGTTTTTAAACCTAATAGAGCAAAGGTTATGTATGATGTTTGCTAAGCCATCCGTATTCAGAATTGTCCATGTACTTACTGGCGGATGTAATCATCAGTCCATGAGCTATTGCACTGAGGAACTTTTCTGAGAGCTAATGCAGCAGCCTGAAACGCGTGAAAATGATAAGATATTTCAGAAGATCCTATGCCTTGCTTGTATATATACACAAGAGGGCTTAAAAGACGTACCTTAACAACAAGATCATTGACGGATATCCGTTTCCCACCAGAAGCCTCTTGGAATGAATTGAGATGACTCCGCAGACTGCATTTACACAAATCGCTTAATCTAGCATATCCATAGAGAACGACTCAAAAATGTATCATCGGACACTTAATACTTACCCCATAAGTTTGTCAACACATGCATCGACGGTTAAGTAATAGTGAGGGATAGTTTGCTTTGAGAATGCCAAACGTGAGGCTGTGACCTGTCAAATTGATACAGTCACAGAGGGGTTTCAGACTCATTGAATCTATTGAAACTGGCTTGACAAACTCGCAATGGTTATGTAGGTTTTACCTTTCGTATCTGAGAATGAGGGATGTCAACATAGTCCAAAGCTGGAACCTTAGAATCAGTGGTCTTAGATGGCTTCGCAGTAGCTTGCTTACCACCTGAGGCTGCACCATTAGAAGATGTTTTAGGACACAAGGATGGGTGAAATACTGTAAGCAGATGTCAAAAAAGCTCTGAAAGAACAAGCAAGGGAAAGGATGAGCCAAGGAGTTAATGATACCTAAGTATTCCTCGATATCTGCCTTGACTATCCGTCCTTCAGGACCTGTGCCGTTGATGCTTGACAGAGGCACCTGGTATTGTATTTAAAGGAAATGAGAAGATAAATTAACCATGAAGACTGAGAACAGAAAGATTTGTTTAGAACATTGTGAAAATACTAACATTATTATCTTCAGCCAACTTTCTTGCAAGAGGACTTGCAAAAACACGATCTCCTGTGGGAGGTGGGCTAGGCTTGGAAGCCTTCGGTTCAGGAGGCGATGATGGCTGTTCAACCTTCTTTTCCTTTGGTGGTGAAGGAGCTGGTTCTTCTTTAGGAGGAGTGGCATCAGCGGTAGATGATGGAGCGTAATCTTTGAACTTTCCAATGTCTTCTTCATCTTCAACTGTAATAGCAATTACCTACTTGAAGGCAAAAGACATTTGCATGATTTTCAAATAGTTCCAGTTGAAATTTGCATATAGGAACTGTGGATCCCAAAATCAATACCCCGAGACCCAAGAGCAACTATAATTATACATAACTCCTCAGAGACCATAAAAGTTTCATACCTCCCCGACTTGAATTTCTTTTGACCCTTCCGCCTTTACAATCTTGGCGAGATAACCCTCTTCCATACATTCCATCTCGACGGTAGCTTTGTCCTAAAGAGCATAAACTTAGTCAGAGTTGTTTTCCCAGCATGAAAATAGAAAATATGAAGATGAGAATAAGCCGAGATTGACATTACAGTTTCAACTTCACAGAGTACTTCACCAGGAGCAACTTTATCCCCTTCTTTTTTCAGCCACTTGGCAATGTTACCCTGAGAATTGGAAAGATCGCTTATTAGAACATAAAGATAAACGGACACAATTTTCTATCAAGAGGTAAACGGTAGTCCATGCCTCAGTCATTGTTGGCGAGAGAGAAGGCATCCCGATCTCTTGATGAGGAGGCAGATCTGAAACACATTTTCAGAAATTCTAGGTAAAAGGAACCAATCTAAAGCTCATACCATCATTAAGCATCCTTAAGTTATGCAATGTTTTCATAAACTGGCCTAGCAGGGAGTCTGCGATGAAGCCCTTAAATAGTTCTAGGAAAGTCATGAAAACTGACATTGCTTAAACAATGCGAAACAGATTATCCTTAGCTAAACTGGAATCGGTGAATATGTATGTAAGAGCAAGGTGACAACTACAGAGTAAAGTGAACAAATGCGCATAAAACAAAAGTAAAGCTTGGGATGAATCACTGACTACCTGAACCCGATGAGAATCCTCTAACTGAGTCCATTGGCATTCCCATTGTTCTGCTTAGTTTTGTTCTCATAGTTGAAAATCTATAAGACACCGGTACCTATATCACAGAATTGACGACATTAATACCACAAAAAAACTATAAAGTTTCCTGCTAGTTAACATGGCCCAACGAGAAGAAACACCGCTACAAGAGTAAAGCAAGGACTTACAGTGCCTGTGCTACATTTGGAAATCCTCTCCACTGGTGAATAGCCAAGACGGGCATTGAAAGTTTCTGAAGAGCATAACAAAACATGCTGAAGCGACAAGCAGAGAGTCTCACAGATACTAACTAACCATGGAACCATATAAAAAGCAAATTACACAATCAAAATTCTACTTCAGGAGGAAGATATTACCTTCAGCGTTTAGAGGAGCTCGATTAGTGTTGGAGAAATAACGGATCGTTGCAGCATTCTCACGCCGCAATAAAGTGGCAAAATCCTTCAACTGTCAAATACACACAAGCACCAAGTGGCGGCGTCAGAGATCTCAATCATTTCCCAGAAGCAAACTCACGCATAAATCACAAAATGATTCCAGGTATATTACAAAGCTCTTAATTTAGCTAATCTAACAACACATTCCCCGTAATTTCAAATTATCACAAAATCAGATGAAACCAAAAATTCAACTGAATCTAGAAAGCAGAAACGATACGACAAACCCAATTCAGGGAATCACTAGCAGATAAAACAACGAACGATCGCTGAAGAGAAAGAAAAAAAACAAAGATGCAAAATGATCGGCGAAAATGAAATCGAGAAACAGTTACCTTCTTGGAATGATTGATGATACGTGACGCATAAGCCATTGGTGTGCAATCGGAACTGCTTCAGCCGATCCGATTTTCGTATTGCAAGGTCTTCTCTGTGTGTTTTAGCTATAAACAATGAAGAAGAAGCTTTTAATCGAAAAACAAAAACGATGGAGAAGAAGCTTTTGGTTCGACCACTGTTAGGGTTTTTAGATTACCTTTTATTTTTGTTTTGATTCTCTCTCAGACTCAGCTTTCTGATTCTCCAAAAGACAGCGAAAATCTGTGATCCGAGCCAGTGACTGGGTGAGACCGCGAGAAAGAGAAAGAGAAAGAGTTGCTTTGTCATCGCAGCATATCGGACGGTCAATATTAAAACTGACTTTTAATATATTTTGTAGGCCTTAACGAAGGCCCGATAAAGCTTATAATGGGCCAACTGGAATGATATGTAGACGATTTTGCATTAAAAGCGTACGAAGAAGAAGCCTTGTATAAATCTTTATATTATTAATTGAGAAGTACATTCTAATGTTTGGATACAAGAATAAGAAAACATCTATTTGGATAGAAGAATAAATGGAAAAAAAAGTTGTTTGGATATAAGAATAAGAGAAAAATCTATTTGGATAGAAGAATAAATGGAAAAAACTGTTTGGATACAAGAATAATAACTTAAAACAAACCGATGGTTTAGAAAACTTCCGTTTTCCAACTCTTAAAAAATCTGCAAAAAATAAAAATTAACATAACTATCGATAATACCAAATCAATAGAATATGATCAAATGATATTTGCAAAATTTCCAATAGTGAAATAGAAATACGTCTAATTTAAATCAAATTGTTTTTGGGATTTTTTTAAAATTTCTGTTCGGTTTGGGTTCGGTTTTTTTGGGTTTAGTTCACGGTTTTCCGGATTTTTTGGATTTTGGGTTTTCGGGTTTAGACATATTAAAAAAACTTTGGTATTTTAAAATTTTTATTAGGGTTTTTAAGTCGGATTCGGGTTTCGGGTGAAAAATTTTCGAGTTTTTTTTTTATTTGGTTCAGGGTTTTCAGGATTTTTTTGATTTTGGATTTTCGGGTTTAGACATATTAAAAGGGTTTGGGTTTTTAAAATTTTGATTAGGGTTTTTGGGTCGGGTTCGAGTTTAAATTTAGATTTTCTTCACAAAACCGCAACGTCATACCGCGCGTTTGCGCGGGTCCTCTACTAGTGCTTTATATTTTGACTTGCAATTTGATTTTTTTTTCAAGACTAATAAAAAGAATACTGAGTTAGGGTATCTTTCTTCGCCGGTGACTGCGACCAAGAAGACAACTTATTTTCTGAAGCGTACGAGTGTGTTGAAGTTAAGACCAAGAAGTGTTTAGAGATGGCAAATCAGAAGACGGCGGAAGAAGAAGAGACGCTTCTCGCCGGGATAGCCAAGTACGGTACCGGAAAGTGGAGGAATATTTTGGAAGATCCTGAGTTCTCCGTTCAACTTCAATATCGCACTAACATTGACCTCAAGGTACGGGAAATTCGCAAAATTATTCCATTTGTCTCTTCGATTTTATTACATGTATGATCGAAATCTTGTTAACTCGTTTTGCGGAATTCCAAAGGATAAATGGCGTAATATGAGTCGTATCAACCCAATTCAGGAGAGAAACCCAAACATGGTTCGCTTCAACGAATAGTACATGAGAGCGATGATGAGGAAACTATAGGTTTGTTACATATGGAGATACTTTAACAGCATATTAGTCTTTCTAAAATAGATATGTTGTTTGATTTTCTGTATTGTTCTTCTAGGTTTTTAAAAGTTTCTAACAGCTTGTGTTGACGTGTTACATTGTTTTCAGGTATTATGCAATGATCGGTGAAGAGGAGGATATATATACATCTAAGTCTTTGTGTTATTTCATGGGTTTTATATGACATTGATGAGCCACTTAATTATCTCATTTTCTTGTTGGACTTCTTTCCTTGGATTTCATTATAAATTTATACACTCGTTTTTCTAGATACAAAAGCTTAAGGTGTTCATGTGCATGTTACACTTTGAACAAATACGCCATGCTTTGTAACAATTGCCAGAGTTAAAGTACGTACAAACTAGCATATTCACAGGTCAATATCTATGGTATATACCATAGTCAAGCTACAAGTTCCAAACAAAAGCCTTGAATTCAGAAATTTCCACGAAGCTACCAAACATATACTCCCTCCGTTTCAAATTAGTTGTCGTTTTGGCAAAATGTATCTGCAAATATTTGGACGTATCTGGAGTATTTGACATTAGAAGAGATGCTTGAGAGAATGGATGTCTCACTAAAAGTTGTCGCAATGGCTGTAAACATAGAGTTCCAAGAGAATGATAGAACCAACCAGTTGTTAAGACAAAGCACCATAATTGGCAGCTAGCCAAAGATCGATGGTTCGGTTCGGATCGGTGACCGATTCTTTGATAGTTCTGGTTTTGAGGAAAAAGAATAATAAATTTGTGATCTGATTTGACTAAACTAACTCATTTTGTTCTTGTTCACTTTTAAGGTTGAATAATTCTGAATGTAGTAGAGGCAAACTAATGATTCTGTTTGTAATGAAAAAGAACTACCTAATGTTTTGACTGTTGTGTTGTTAATAAAAAGTGTTTAGCTGTTTCTTACAAAATGTAAAGAGGTGAAACTGAAAATTTACATAAGGAAAAGAGGAAAGTAGGGGTGAAACTGAAACTTGAAAAAGTAAACAGAAACAACTCTAAAGAGGGTAAAACCCTAAGAAATAGTCGAGCCTCAATCTCGCTTTCTCTCTTTTTATCTCTTTCAAGCTCTTTAATAAAAGTCCTTCACTTGTGCACACTCAACTTTCATCTCCAGGTTCGGAAATCTCTGTTTTTTCTTCCTTCATCAGTTCTTGTTTGCTCATCAAATCGGGATTAAGAGTAATTAGGGTTGAAATTTCCGTGTTTTCAGAGATGGCGAGCAAAATTATCTTGTTCGAGGACATCTTCGTGGTCGATAAGCTAGACCCTGATGGCAAAAAGTTCGATAAAGGTATTCACTTTATTTAATCTCAATCACGATTTTCTATTGCTACTTATCGGCTTAAATCGACGTTTGTTCATAGCTGTGCTTCGTTTCTCTATTGGTCTTAGGTCACTGGGTATTGTCGAAAAATGTCAACTTTGTATAAGTCATTACTCTCCTCCAAGTTTACTCTTAACATTCACTGATTTATGTCTCTGTCTTTGTGTGTGTTTGTTTGTGGTTCACAGTGACACGTGTTCAAGCTACGAGCAACAACTTGGAAATGTTTATGCATTTAGATGTCAACACAGAGATTTATCCTATGGCTGTTGGTGACAAGTTCACACTTGCGTTGGCTCCTACTCTGAATCTCGATGGAACTCCTGATACCGGATATTTTACTCCGGTAATAACAAAATTCTACTCTGCCTTTTGTTTATACACACTCTGATTTTGTTAGTGAACTTTAGCATTAACGGTTATGAGAACCAAAAATGTTGTTTGCTCATCGTGAACATTACTCTTTACGTAGTTTTCGTCTCGATATGAGTTTTACAGGGAGCAAAGAAGACGCTTGCGGATAAGTATGAATACATAATGCACGGGAGGCTTTACAAGATCACTGAGCGTGACGGCAATACTCCTAAAGCGTAAGAATCCAATGATGATTCTTATGTACTCATATAGATCCGATTCAACTTACAGGTCCCATAAGCCATAACCATCATGTTTTGACTTGTTTCTTTCGGATTATGTGTTTGCAGAGAGCTTTATGTTTCGTTCGGTGGCCTTCTGATGTTGCTTCAGGGAGATCCAGCTCATATTTCTCATTTTGAACTTGACCAGAGGCTCTTCCTACTCATGAGGAAGCTTTGAGATGCCATATTTTTCCGCATAAAAACCAAATTAAATTAACAGAGAGCTTTATTAAGCTTCATCTTTGTGCTACATTTGCTACTTTAACCTATGTTATAATTTATTTATTTTTTGTACAAAATCAAGTTTGATGTTAATGTATTCATGGGCAATTCTTTGATCAAAATGCGATTGCATTTGACTAGTTTTGTTCTCACTTTTATCATTTTTTTATAGATGAAATGTTTCTGGTTATAAAGCAACAAATCAAACTTATGCATGCGTTTGTACTAAACGAAGCATTTTGAACGGTCGAGATTAGCTAAGCCTGACCAGATTACGATTTGATGTTTTCGAAGGCCCATTAAAGGCTTATAATAAAGAGGCCCATAAATATAAGAATTTGCCATTTTTGATTTAGAAATAATAAAAAAGAAATAGAAAAGCGGGAAATACTGAATTAGGGGAAAATAGATGTCTTCTTCTTCTCCGATGAGACTCTGATAAACCGTAGACGACGACTGAGTCTCAGAAGCAGCTTACGAGTGTGATTTTATTTATAGGCTTAGGATTAGGGGGTAGTTAGAGTTTCAATCGGAGGAGAATCTGATTCGACAGAGAGAGAGACGACGATGCAAGGGCGTCGGAATAATAAATGGACGGCGGAGGAAGAAAGCGCGCTTCTCGCCGGAATAGCCAAGCACGGTGTCGGAAAGTGGTCGGATATTGTAGACGATCCCCTGCTCAGTGCTCAACTTGCAGGTCGCAATAACATTCAACTCAAGGTATTGAAATCCCCAAAATTCAATTTTTTTTTTTGTTAAATCCCAAAATTCAATTTGAGATTTTTATAATCGAAATTTTGTCTGCTCCGTTGTTTACTCTCCTTGCTCAATTCCAAAGGACAAGTGGCGTAATATACAAAAGCGTGGGAGGCTAGTCGAGGAGAAATCAAAAACGCAAGCAATCAAATCAGCTTCCATTCCCAATTCCAGTGCAAAGACTTCGCCTGTTGTTAGCAACGAACCTTCTCCAAATCGTTCATTAGATATGAGCAATGAATCTAGGTTTGGAAAAATGTTACATTTAGAGATTCTTTGATTTCTCTATTGTTCACTAAGGTTCTTACAAGTTTCTAACAGCTTGTGCTAACGTTTTATCTGATAGCTTCTCGTTTACCTTGTTTCCCCAGGTATCATGCGATGGTTTTTGAAGCGATATCAACAATCGATGATGAAAACGGTTCTGATCTCATTGGGATTCTCAGCTTTATCGAGGTTAAGACGAGGATATATATCTGTTTCTTGCTCAATTTTATTATAATGAGGCAGTTGTCTCAATTTCCTGGTTTCATTATACTCGTTTTATGTTGGTACAAAAGCTTATTTTTGACTTGAAGTGATTCAATAGTTATAGGTTCTCTCACAATCGGTTGTTAAATTGCTAAGTTGTAGTATGATGAGACTTGACTGCAAACATCACCAATGCTCTGCTACATTTTGTTGTGTTATCAGCTTAGGATATCTCTAAACCATATCTATGTTCAGTCCACAATGTTATAACGTCAATGGTATGATCACACTGGATCCAAGTTTGAAGTTATTCTTCTGTGGTTGGTCAATTGCAGGAACGATACGAGGTACCACAAAACTTTACGAAACTGTTGAGTAAAAGCCTGAGAGCCCTTGTTTCTCAAGGAAATCTAGAGAAGGTAAACTAGTTTGTGTGCTTATTGACATTAACAAGAATCAATTCGACATGTTTATACTATTTCATAGAAAATGAAAAGGTAACAATTGCAAATGCAGGTACTAAATCGCTACAAGATCTCAGTCATGGAATGCAAAGTGTTGGAGATATCACCAGATGTGGTAGCAAAGCGAATTGCAGTGGCGGAGAAGAAAGCGTTTATAGCAGCAGAGGCAGTCAAAGAAGCAGAACGAATGCAACAGTTGGCAGAAGAAAGCGAATTGACGCTTCAATTAGTCTTAGATATCCATGAGCAATGTAACCTCAAGAACAACCTACATTACACATTCATTGACCATTAGACTTTAATCACTATCATGATCATCATTGTCTTTTTGCTTCGTTTCTTGCAGGTGCTCTTGGCAAAAGGGTTTTCTTACGGTAAAAAGCTTTCTACTAGTTTACGACTATGATAGTAAACCAAGTAAATAACTTTACTTTCTGGTTTTGTTAGTTTGACAAAAGAGTAGACAGGTGATTTCACTGGACTTACTAACCATTTTGTGTTTCTGGTTGTATGTCCATTGTTCTGTACTTCTGTTAAATTAAAGAAGTGCTTAGCATTTAATTTAGATTGTTACTTTTCTTCTAAATAATTATATGTGTGTTGATCTCTTGAGAATGCTTTGCCAAGTCATAATGCATCAAAAGTTGCTGGAAAGATTAAAGTGGTATGAAAAGTTTGATTCATATTTCCAATTGATAAACAACATTGCGTTTCAATTTGTGATAAAAGTCCCTTTTGACTTTTTTTTTTTTAATAAGGTGTAAATTGTAAAGTAACTTTTTTCTTTGGGTCCAAAATGTAAAATAACTAAATAAACGAATATTTCTTGTTTTCCCCACGAAGTTTAGGAAATAACAAAGGCGGTGGAAAACTGAAAAAAGGAAAAGAAAAAGGGGCAAAAGTGGAACTTCCTAAATAGATTGGGAGAACAATTCCTAGGAGGAAACCCTAAACGCCACAGAAATACAAGGGGACTATAAAAACTGGTTTACACGTATTAAGCAGTCTCTCTCTCTACCTCAAATTTTATTGCTCTCTCTCGCTTTCGTTTATCTCTTACATCGCTTTAGATCCGTGTTCGTGTCTCAAGCACTCTTAAGAAACTTCATCACTTTTGCTCTCAAGCTCTTACCTCTCTCCTTCAACTCAATCTCCAGGTTCGGATACATCTTTTTTCTTTTTAATTTATCGATTCCTTTATTTTCGATGAACGATTGGATTTCTCTGTCTCGATTTGATAGTTTTTTTCAGTTTCATCTGTAAATCTGTGCTGTCTTTGAGTCTTATTGCTGAAACCCTTACTTTCTCACGATTTGTTTATAAGCTGATGATGATAACAAGTTTGACAAGAATAGATCTAACCAATCTTAACTCATCCAATAGGTTAGCTTTGATTTTGCAACACTTTTATGGAGAGAACATATATATTTGAATGGTATCTATGATATTGGATGAACCATAAGCCTATTTCTCTCCTGACATCAATATTACGTTCAGATATTAATGCTTGTATTCCACTCTTTATGGATTTTCAAGTTTGGCTATTCTGTTACATTCTTCCTTGTTTGCAGAAATTATTCATGTAAAGAGTGATTTAGTCGCTCTCTTTTGCTGATTTATGGCTTGTTTTTGTTTGTGTGTAGTCATGGCAGGTTCGGCACCAGAAGGTTCGCAGTTTGATACGCGTCAGTTTGACCAGAAGCTCAATGAAGTGTAAGTCTTGAGATATATACTTTCAATACTTGTCCCTTGCCGTGTAGTCTGCTGTTTTTGCTTATGTTGATGCTCTATGTGTGCAGTCTCGAAGGACAGGATGAGTTCTTCACCTCATACGATGAGGTCCACGAGAGCTTTGATGCCATGGGCTTGCAAGAAAACCTCCTTAGGGGTATCTATGCCTATGGTAAGTGAACAAGAATAACTTTTTTGTGTGTTGTTTTTGGGATTCTTGTAAGCTTTATCTTATGAGTTTGATGTATTTGTTTTGTAGGTTTTGAAAAGCCATCTGCCATCCAGCAAAGAGGAATTGTTCCCTTTTGCAATGGTCTTGATGTGATCCAGCAGGCACAGTCTGGTACTGGAAAGACGGCCACTTTCTGCTCTGGAGTCTTGCAGCAGCTCGACTTCACCCTTGTCCAGTGCCAGGCTCTCGTCTTGGCTCCAACCAGGGAGCTTGCTCAGCAGATCGAGAAGGTCATGCGTGCTCTTGGTGATTACCTTGGTGTCAAGGTTCATGCCTGTGTTGGTGGAACCAGTGTCCGTGAGGACCAGCGCATTCTCCAAGCTGGTGTTCATGTTGTGGTTGGAACTCCTGGACGTGTCTTCGACATGCTTAGGAGACAGTCTCTTCGTCCTGACTGCATCAAGATGTTTGTCCTTGATGAAGCTGATGAGATGCTCTCTCGTGGTTTCAAGGATCAGGTTTGTTGATTGATATTGTTGCAAAGTTTGAGTCTTTCCTTTTGATATTGTTAAACTCTGATATTGACTTGGTTGCTTTTATGATGGTGAATTTTTAGATCTATGACATCTTCCAGCTTCTCCCACCAAAGATTCAGGTTGGTGTGTTCTCAGCGACAATGCCACCAGAAGCTCTGGAGATCACAAGGAAGTTCATGAGCAAACCAGTGAGGATCTTGGTGAAACGTGACGAGCTCACACTTGAAGGTATCAAGCAGTTCTACGTGAACGTGGAGAAAGAGGAGTGGAAGCTCGAGACTCTCTGTGACCTGTACGAGACTCTGGCCATCACTCAGAGTGTCATCTTCGTCAACACTCGTCGCAAGGTCGACTGGCTCACTGAGAAAATGAGAGGCCGTGACCACACAGTCTCTGCGACTCACGGAGACATGGACCAGAACACAAGAGACATCATCATGAGAGAGTTCAGGTCCGGCTCTTCCCGTGTCCTCATCACAACCGATCTCTTGGCTCGTGGTATCGATGTTCAGCAGGTGTCTCTGGTCATCAACTTTGACCTCCCAACTCAGCCGGAGAACTACCTTCACCGTATCGGAAGAAGTGGAAGGTTTGGGAGGAAAGGTGTGGCGATCAACTTTGTGACTAGTGATGATGAGAGGATGCTTTCTGATATTCAGAGATTTTACAATGTTACCGTTGAGGAGCTTCCATCAAACGTTGCCGATCTGCTTTGAAGAAGAAGGAAAGCCACCGTTGTTCTGCCGGAGAAGAAGAAAAAAGGATACTTGGTTTGCAAGTTTCTTATTTGATTTTTGACCAATCTCTGTCTCTCTTTTGATTTTCTAGTATTCATCAAACTCTTTCGAACATATGTCTCTCCTGACTATTTTTCTTTTGAATCTCATGCAACCCTATTTATTATTTCTCGTTTTGTATGATGCTCAAATCTTTCATATTAGGCGTGGGTATTAAGATCTTTTTAGGATTTAATAAATCATAACTGCTCTGCTAAAACAAGTTAATTTGTTCGAGCAGTTTATTTGATTAATGGGGTCGATAACCATCTTTAATGTGGCTATAAAATTCGTGGCCATATAACGTTTCGCGCTAAATTCTGCCAGACGAAGATATGAAAGTTTGGTATATATATAACCTTAACTAGAGAAAACTGCTTACGCTTTGAAAAAAATAATATTTCAAAGTACAAACAATCACTAAAAAATAAATTGGAGATGGTCTAATCAGTAATCAAATCTGTTTTTTTGTCTTTCCATCAGTACTAATGTACACATACACAAACACAACACAACAATATTCCCCTCTTTTTCCTTCTACCTTTGTCTATAGTTATATATAAACGAACTTGAAGAATGAGAAATCAAAAAGTATATAAAAAGTTTCTTCTTTTTTTTTTTTTTTTGTATCTAATCTTCAATCAAATTTTAGAAAACAATGAGTTAAAACAAAACTTACTTGGCCTCAAATCAAGTCTGTTGTGAGTTTGAAGTTGTATCATTAGAAGAAGTCCCACTCATGACACTTAACACCGAATGTTTCCTCTGAAGCTTCCCTTTTAGCTGCCTGATCTTAGCATCGACTCTAGCCGTGAACCCGATCTTTGTCTTCTCTCTAGCCTTTGACTTCTCTCGTTTCCACATTCGCTCGTCCTCTAAATCGATCCTGAAATGCTTGATCTCTTGTATTATGTGATGGTCCAGAGGGTTCACCGATCTCTGGTATGAGATGTGAACCAAGTAAGGGAGCGTTGTGGCGGCTATGACCAGCAGTGAGGTTAGCCAGAAGATCGGTGCAGGCGCTAGAGTCTCGACGAGCATGTGAAAGATGTTACCGGAGAGTTTTGGTGGTAACATACCGTAAAGGGCAAGGAAGATGTACCAAGCTCCTATGCTTCCCCAAATCATTACGTGTTGGATCCAAGTGAAGTGGCTCATGGTTAATGCGATTTGAACATTTACCGACCAGATGATGCAAGTGAACATGGCGGTTCCCATGGCGTTCATGTCTGCGGTTTGGCCATCAGAGCGGAATGATTGGACATGGAAGATTCCGAGGTTGAGTGTGAAGATGACTATGGATGCGTAAACTCCATTGGCCATCCATCCGATGATTCTGTACCAGTCGAAGAACAGGTTCTTGGGGCCTTGCTGGTACAATGCAGGGAACTAGAAAACAAAAAGGAGAATAAATTTAAAAAGGTTTTGTTTTTTTTCAATTTCTGATGTGAAGATGATGGAGAGGACTGTAACCTGTAAGCAGACATCAGAAGGAACATCTTGCTCGAAAACTCCAAGGGAGATGACGGGGAGAGAAGTGAGAACAACGTTGAAGAGTAATAAGTAGGAGTCGTTGTATATTGATTGACCAGAGAATCCGGTAAAGGCTTCGAAGTAGAAGAGAGTTAGTCCAAACGTTATGTTCTTGTAGAAGAAATAACAAATCTGTGGAAACAAAAGTCACAAATCAAGCTCTGTTTTCTAGTGAGTTTATATCAATTATTGAAACGCATATGTATATTACCATCTGGGCTATTCTTTTGTAGCACCAGTGTCCATGGACAACAAGTAGTCTCTCCAAGAACCGAAACTGGGCTATGGAGAAGTCACTTGCCATTACAGCCTGCAATAAATCAGAAACAGAGTTTTCTCAGAAAAACGGATGATGAAACTAAACTGTCTCAATAATTGTGTGAAAGAAAAGTTTAAGCACCTGCATGCCTTCAACGCCACTGATTCCAACACCAATATCAGCTTCTTGAATCATTCCAACATCATTTGCACCATCACCGATTGCCAAAGTTGTTTTTCCTGTTCCTTCTTTCGCTAGCCTTGTTACCTAAAAAACCAAGATAAACAATATCAGTGTTCATGTGTCTGAAGGAAAAAGATGTTTTAAGACTTTAGTGGTTTTATTCGTACAAGTGCTTTCTGTTTGGGAGAGACACGACAGCATATGACTGATGCACAGTCGACTGCAAGGGCAAGAAACTGATACTTGACATCATCCTTCAAAGCATATGTAAGTGTCTTCCCATCAATGATCAAAGCAAACGCTGCATGTGGATCCTTTTCAATTTTGATCATCTGTGAAGCATTTGTGATCTGCCTCACAATATTCTCCTTTGCAGCCTGACCATTAAACGAGACTTTTCACATCACATGCAACATTCTACTGAAACACTAATTTAGGATTCAGTAGTAACGACAAAATAATACATACAACTTCAGAGTCTTGTGATGATTCCTCTACATTTGTAAATGAAATCGATATCTGCTTCATACCCTGTCGAAGTAAACTGCAGGCATATCTGCATTTTGCCAACAAAAGAACTTAGTCCACTTAGAGGAAAGTCTATTCGGGAAAACAAAATCAGTTTCAGGGTCTGTGGAATCAGCAAGAAAGAAGAACAAACCCTATGTTTATTGCTGTCTCCATCTTATCTCCTGTCAAAACCCAAATCTTGAGACCAGCTTGGGCAAGGTTATCTATGCATTGAGGAACCTAAAGTCAACAACAAACAGTAAGCTGAAAGATCTTGGTAAATTACAAATCACAATGAACTGTGCTTCTAATTACCCCTTTTTGCAGTTTGTCCTCCACAGCAGTAGCTCCAACAAGGATCAATTCCTTCTCCATCATATCCGATACCTTTTCGAGCATTTCATCTCTATCAGCTCCAACTGAAGTTTTTGCTTTGTGAAATTCATTATTCCATGCTGAGTATTCGTTTTCATCCAGCTTTCTGTAACCAAGAGCCAATGTGCGTAAACCCGCTTCACCATACTCATTCAAGTGCTTGGTAGTAGGTCCTAGATAATCTTTCCCTTTCTTTGATAAACGTTCAAATATGATGCTGCAAAATTCAAGAAAAAGCCATTAAAGTTTTTTGCTTAGAAGAATTGAGAAGCAATATAGAAAAATTATGCAGCCAAACCTGTCAGCCCCTTTACAGAGTAGAAGAATCTGCCCTTCCTCATCTCGGATAATGGCAGACATTCTTTTTCTTTTGCTAGTGAAGTCCAATAGATTTAATATTTTGTATTCTCTGTAAAATAAACCATGACATGGTTAGGTTAGTCATCTATACGCAGAAATCAATGGAGAAAAACTTGATTAAAGTTACAATCTCACCTATCAACTGGATGGCCTGAAGGTGAAAACCGTTCAGTTATAAACACACTTGACTGAGTTCTCTTAGTAAACTCAAAACCAAATTCCTTAGCAGCAACAAGGAAAGCAACTTCATCAGGAGACTCAGCTTCATAAGTACACTTCCCAGTGTCTTCATCCACCTCAGGAATAGCAGTGTGACAAACCGCGAGTATGCGGAAAAACATCAAAATGTCATCTGAGTTTGGCTCATTTAGCCAGTTTTCATCCATCAGACGGTGATCCTCAAAACTAAACCCCTTAACACCAATGCTCTGCTTCCGGTCATTGTCGTCGCTAGCAGTGATGACAGTCTCCAATTCAAAATCATCTGATAACGTCTTACTTGCCAGTTTCGAGTATCGTTGCGTCCTGCCTTTAGACATCGGAGTGTTTTTAGCTTCCTCACCTTGCTCCTCGAGATCCATCGCCATCTGTTTGGCAGCAGCTAGCTCTACTTCACTGGCACGGACACCATAAGAAGTACCAGCAATCGAGCATTTCAGAAAGTCCATCTGGTTACACGTCAAAGTTCCTGTTTTATCAGAGAGGATCGTATCAACTTGTCCCAGCTCCTCGTTTAAGTTCGACGTGCGTGCGTTAGCTGGAGTCCCGCTATCGCTGTCATACATTTTCAGGTCTTGGTTTATGAAAGTCGCTTGCAAGACTTTAACCAGCTCAATGGAGACGTACAGCGAGATGGGAATCAAGTAGCCATAAAGAAGGAGAGCAGTGAAGAGATGGACAACCCAAGCGTACAGAGGATTCGTGGGATTCGTTAAGCTCTCAGGCTTGTCTGGTCGCAAGTACCACCAATCCGCCATTAGAAGCTTCGTCATCAACGCAAATCCCAGAGAGCTGATGAAGGAGACAAACAAAAGCAGAGCGAAGAGAGTGTAGATAATGTAATCCATCCTCTTCTCAATCTTGCTTCTCTTGGAAGGAGACTTTGTCGAATTCTGCATCACCTTTGTGTCATGCCCAGTAAACACCACAACCCCATAGATATACGTCGTGTTCCTCAGCTTAGAGTCTCTCAAGAGAATCATGTTAGGATCAAGTGGATAAACCTGACCATCACACTCAAGATTCCCAACGAACGTGTACAGATTCGGATTCGGATCTTCGCATTTGATCGTCCCAGAGAAATCCTGAAAAGACTCATCCCTCTCAAATCCCAATGTAGCATCCAAACATCTCTTAACTTTCAAGTTAGTCTCTCCATCTAAGTTCATCGTCTCCACATAACAGATCCCATCGTCGTAACTCGACGACAAAAGAAGCAAATCCGCCGGAAAAAACTGATCTTTCTCAACTCTAACAACATCCCCAACACGTATCTTCTTCCACGCCCTGCGTCCAAACTCGCCACTACCTCTGTGAACACTAGCTTTCCTCGAATTCACCTCAACGTCCTGCATAAACCTCCGCCAATCCTCCAACGCCTCTTTCCCCATACTCAACCCCACGACGAAAACCAGAGGAGCAATCATGCTCCATTTGTTAAACGGAGAGAGAGGGAACACGGAGAGGATTGCAGCAACGAGGAAGTAGAAATTGGCGACGCGGTGGAATTGCTCGTACAAGCATTTGGGTAGGAAAGTGAGCAGGTTGTACCTTGTGGTTGATACGTAGTTTGATCGGTACCGGAGGAGCTTCGTCGCCAGGTGCATGTGAGGCTGGTTACAATGGACGATTCTCGTGTAGCCAGGACCGTTTATGACGTGAGGGCCTTGATCGTCGAGCGTTTTTGGCCTGAGGCATTTAAAGGTGTAGAAATGGCTTTTACGGATCCTTGATCTAATTCTACGACGAGCCATTTAAATTGATTCTACGAAGCTTTTTTCTCTTTCTCTCGTTAACTGTTGAAGAAACTCTCGATTCTGCCAAATTACAAACCAAAATGAAGAACACGTTATTAGCTTACGCATCCCAAATCGGAGGCTCCATTTAGGTTATTTCAGTTGCCTGAGTATCAGAAATTTCCGATAAACGATGACAATCGAAATGTAATTCAGAAACCTAAGATCCGGAATTTGTGAATCTAATTGCATACAAACATTTTCCCAGAAACCCCGAAAAACTTGGAGCACAAGACAGAGGAAATCCCTTGAACATTATTACGTCGTAGACAGAGATCGGAGGAATTTCCGTCGCGAGATTACCTGAAATCGGGAGGGTCGTTCATGATCAATACGAAGAAACTGGTTGAAAATGAAAATCACCGATTCTCGACGTGAGAAGAGGAACGAACGAAGGAAACAAAAAAAAAGGTACGAGAGAGATCGAAAAATTGGAGGGAGAAGGAGAGGCTGGCTCTTCTCGTTTTTCTCAGCTTTTTTCTCTCTCTCTAAAGAAGGAAGAGAGAGGCAAATCTCTCTCTCTCTCGATTTCACTCTCTCCCACTGCAACTCAAAACCAACGCAGCAAATTCCGTTTCCCTTCTCTCTCTCTCTCTCTCAAAATGCTCTAATTAAATTCAGCTTCCTAAAATTTTATATTTCAGAAATTTTTAACCATTTTTATTTGTTTTTACTTTTGAGTTTTAGTAAACAAAATAAAACGTTTGATTAATGCCTGCAATTGGTCTGTCCCAAAGTTATAGATTCCTTGCAATCAGCTATAACATAAGAAAAAAAAACTTATCTTTTGCTTAGAAAATGAGCACAAAGAAGTATGTACACTATCTTTTTTTAATTAGGTAGAACCAGTAACTTTTTAGGTGCTTCACTGACTAATTAAATCGTTAACCATAGAATTTTCTGCATTTTCTTATATTTTTCTGTAAACTATGTATAGTGGATTGTACAGAGACACTCACTCAGTCTACTACTATGACTGAAATCTTCCGTACAAGAGCAGGTACCACATGAACAAATGGTTGAAACACCGGTTTAGACCGTTCTTGGTTTATGCAATCAGACCGTAAAACCTCCTCTAACGTCACGTTTAGCACTCGGTTTTAGCTTTTCTATTGTAAGCCATGGATGAATATCACTCAAATTCACAAAGCAAGCTTTATTAATAATAATAATCTCACACTATAGATGCAAAGGAAAAGTTGATACATTTATACTCGCTCATAAGCAAACCCACAATATAAAAAGCATTAATACATAAGTTGATTGTTTTATACTGCCTTCTTAGAGACTAGCTGGATTTGATTCCGCAAATTTCAAGTTGTTGAGCCGAAGATGAACAACAAGTATATCTAGAAATTCGCTCAAAAACCATGGATCTTGATGTTATCCTTCTTCACAAGACCAGCCTGATTCAACCACTCTTAATCATCAGCATACAATGTTCCCATCTTTTGCTATCATGTATAAACTAAACCTCAAAGGTGTTACGGTAATTACCTGAACAAGGAAGGTAGAGACGTTCTTCCTCTGATCACCTTGAAGCTGAATAACCTGTCCTAGCTCAGAGTCCTGGACGACAGTGCCATTGCAGCAGAATTCTTTCTTGAGGTCTTTAAGGATCTTGCTATAGCTATACTCTTTCTTGAGTCCCTGGACAGTCGTCAGGCTTTTTCTACCATTACGCTGCTGAACACGTATGTGCACGTATTCCTTTGTTCCAGCACCAGCGTCCTCAGCATTTGCATCAGCAAACGGATCTTTTTATCAACATCACCCAAAACACCAAACACAATTAGCTTAAGATACTCCATTTACAATACACATTTATACATCCACAGAAAGTTATTGAATCAGGAAAAAAAAACGACAATTCAGATGAAACTGTACCAAAGGCAGTGGGGACTTGAACTTCAAGATCAGACATGAACCTTAGTTGAAACAAGGGTAGCGAACGACAAGGATGCTTAGGCCTGTAAAAAAAAAATGAGCAAACTTTAAGAACGCTCGGTCCAAAAGGAGAATTGATTTCAATTACATAACGTCAAAGTGTGGAATCGTGATTGTAGTGGTAACTAATTGAGATGATGATCATAAACAAATACTAAATAAACCAAATTCTGCAAAAAGGAAAGTCTCAATTGCGTAAACATATCATAAAATTACAAAATACAGCATGATATTCTCAGGATCTAGAAACCCGATGTCGATTTCTACAAAATTAAAAAAAAAATGGTTTTTGAGTCAACTTCTTCTGGAAAACAAAAACAAAAAAATCAAGCTCGATCATTTTGCGAATAAAAACATACTAACAGCTTATCCGGATCAGAGCATCTGGGAAAAAAAAGTCTAATCGATCAAAGAGAAGGGAAAAAACAATAAACTTCGTAGAGATCATGGAATTGAGTATTGGAAAAGACGAAGCACAGCAACAACAATTCAGTAAGGAGACAGAGATAAATTTCCACCTGATGAAGAGATTAGGGTTTCGATGATTTGATTGAACGGGAAGGGGGAAGAAATGGAAACCCTAAATTCGGATGAAGGCAGCTTCTGTCTGGGAGAAGAGGAAGAGAGAAATGTTACGAGAGGAAGAGCTACAAAATCGATTTCGATTAAATAAAATTAATTCTAAATTGTTTTTTGTTTATTCTTATTTTTAAGCGGAAAATAATAAAGACGGCGAGTCGGCACGGCATCGATTCCCTCCCACTCATCTACTTGCGTACTTATCTTAACAAAACATTTATTCCGAGGACCAAAACGATAAAACAAAAAAGTTAAAAGTTTCTATTGGGCCCTATCAAAAGCCCAACTTATGATTCATAAGATCGAGATCCTAAAAAACATTATTGGATTTTTACACAGTTTAGTGTGATGCAAGGCACCATACAAGAAAAATCAAATCTATCACGTTTTACGGACACGTTTAATGCTTACCAGTCGACCAAACTTCATCAAAGAAAGCACTTTATCGATCAGACAAGATAGAAATTGTGTCACTTGGACTTGGTCGGCGTGAACTGCATGAGGTTGTACTTTGCCAGCTCTTCCTACTTCTGTCTAGTTTTCGTATTTATCTGAACTTAGTCGAAATTTTATCCCGAAGAAGAAAAATAAATAGATTCTTATTAAAAAAACAGTCCGTGTCTTATGTTAACACATGCATCTAAATCCCAACTTGTTAATTATTCCCAATTCCTACGACATTTTAAACCCTAAAATCTACATCTAAAAATAAATCCGAAAGAATTTAAAGGTTTAACAAAATAACAATCAGTTTTGTTTGGGCAAAATTTAACCGGTTCGCAAGTACAATAAACGGAATGACACAGAAGAAGATATCTTATTAATCAATTGAATATCAAGCTACAACAAGTCAATATCAAAGATTAAACTAAGAGAATCTCGTCTGTCGCTCGTCGTAGATCGTAGTTCGTCGTATTTAGGTTGTTCGTCGCTTGCTCGTCAAGAGGCAAAGAACAAGTAGCTATTAGTAGGCCTGGGAATTCGGGTAACCGGTCGGGTTCGGGTCGGATAATTCGGGTTTCGGGTCTAGAAATTTGGAACCGTTCAGGTATTTGGTCGGGTTCGGGTCGGATTCGGGTTTTAATATTCGGGTTCGGGTCGGTTTTCGGGTTGAACCTAGAACCCGAGAAAAAACCGAATCTAATTATCGGGTAATTATCGGGTTTTCGGGTTTTTTTGTACCCGAATCTAATTCACAAACCCGAAAATCAGAAAATCAATTTCGTTTTCAGAGAAAGAAGAACAAATCAATTCTGTCCAAATGCTTTGTAACAAACATGCAAGTGATTGGTGGAAGAATCGGTGGACATCGGTGGCTTGAACAATCGTTTAACTTGAAATAAAGAGGAGCACAAATATAGCGAGAGGAAGAATTGCAAACCATTAATAGAATCTCACAAACCTAACACAACAAAGGGGCAAAAGAAGCCAAGTAAAGAGATTTTGAAATGATGATAATTAGAAAACAGGTTAAACGAGATCAGAGAAAAAATTTAGGTGCCGCATCTTCGGATTCTTCTGTATTTGCATTTGCAGAGCAAATTTATGTGAGATCTGGACTTTTATTTCTAGGTCTTTGTTTAATGAATATGGACGGCTAAGATATATTGGTAAGACAGTTGCTTTGGTGTGAATGATCACACAGGATCATCTCTTATACCAAACCACACGTGGGATTATATTTTTTAATAATCGGTTTTCGGTTATTGCTTCGGTTATCGGGTATAAACCGAACCGAACCGAACCCGATCTCAACTCAATATCAAAACCGATCAGTTATTTTGGCAAACCCGAACCCGTCTCGGGTCGGTTATTTCGGGTCGGAAACGGTTTCGGTTATCGGGCTCGGCCTAAAGTCGCAGGCCTAGCTATTAGGGTTTTTGTGTGTTTTCTGATTGTCCCATGTCCTTGTTATGGGACTTCTTATTTATAGGTGCTTCGATCCTAATCCTTGTTGAGTTGGGCTTTGACGTCGGTCGTAATATTCCATTTCCCTTGTCGGTCATTCCTCTTAATTTCCTTTTGATTAGGAGGTTACGTCGGTCCTTTTATATAATTCCAATAGACTTAGGAAATTACATAAAACCTTGGGTTGTTGGTAGACTGTTAGTCGTTGCTATACCATTAATGAATATCGTCGGTCGTACCTCGTTATAGAGGTACGTTGATGCTTGAGGCTTTTTAGGAAACTTGCAGTAGGACTGACCGGTCGATTACATCGTCAGTCGATCATATCTCCAGCTTATAATAGAGTTAAGGAGCGAACGACTAGTGAATTTTTTTCACCCAACAAGCTTCTCTTTCTTTTTCTCTTTTCTTTTAAGTAAAGGAAAGAATTCATGCATCTTTCCTTTTCTTTTTCTACAAAAGGTTCTCTATAAAGCCGATTTTACCACAGAACGAACAGCAGCATATATAAAAAGATTAGGATATAGGAAAAAGAAGGGTTGACCGCCAAAGACCCCCCATACAATACCACTTCCGCTTATACACACCCAAACTTTTCATATCTGTCGATTCCCACCCAATGTTTCAATTTCTTTCTATTCCCCCAAATCGAATTAAAACCTGTAATCCACGTTTGAAACACTTAAATCACGTTTTATCAAGAGCGATTCCCCAACTTAAACCCGATTAACTCCGATGTTTCATATGTAATCCGACCCAAAAACCTTTCTTTCTAAAACCCATAACCCGACACTTTTTTTCTCTCAAATCAGAAATCGAATTTCAAAATCGAGGCTTGTATTTTTGATTCCTGGGTTTGTCGACCTTCTGTGTTCATCAGAGGTAGAAGAAGGGTTCATCTATCTCGTTTTCGATGAGGTATGTGATTTGAATTTCTGGGTTTGTAAAGCTTGGCTTGATTGGAAAATCCATCTCTTTAGAGTGTAATATGTAGGTTTCATCTTGATTTGAGTACATTGCTTGATTATATGATAGTTTCGTTTAACTCTTAATCTGTTTGCTCGATATGTGTTATGTGATTCTCAATTGCTCTTTCATTTTTTTCTGATTTCTTGTTCACAGTGTCACTTTCAATGTCAACATATATTATGGAGGAGATATGGAGTTTAAGGATAAGGAGGTCACCTACAATGGAGGAGCTTTTGAGCAAGACATACTTGTCGATCCTGATTACATGACTTGGAGTGTTTTTGATGAATTTTGTGAGAAGCATGGATTAGGTGACACTTCTGTGGAACAGGTCTGGTACAAGCTGCGAGATGAGGACATGGATTCAATAAGGAGCATTGCTTATCTCAGTTCTGATGCAGGACTTATGCGAATGTGTGAAGAAGCCATGTATGGAGGTGATGTTGATGTCTTCCTTCAGCACAAAAACGAATGTGAGAAGCAAAGTGAGAAGGAAAGCGAGAAAGAACAAGAGAAGGAGAAGGAAGGAGATACAGAAAGTGAGAAGGATGCTGCAGAGGTTGGAGTTAACCAAACAGAGATGGGATATGAAAGTGAGAAGAATGCTGCAGAGAATGAGGAAGATAAGAAAACTAGAAAGAGTAAAAAGGTTCAGATTTTAGAATATGAAGAGGATATAGGTGAACGATATGAGGTAGAGATTGAGGATGGAGTAGAGAATTTTGTTGATGAGGAAGTGGTCTTGTGTAGTATAATGCCTGACACGTCTTCTGATAGCGAGCAAGAGGATGATTTAGTTGTAAGAAAGAGACGTATGAAAAAGAAAAAGAGTGAGAGATTAGCTCTGGGAAGTACTTACTGGACGGGCTATGAGTTTAAGGAAGCAGTTTTAGAGTATGCTTTGGACAAAGCAATGGACATCAAGCAAGATAGATGGGATAAGACAAAAATAGGATATAAATGTGCTGCCGATTGGAAGTGCAAATGGAAGCTTTATTGCTCTTATGATAAGCAAATAGAGAAGTGGGTTCTGAAGACAAAGTGCGGATATCACAGCTGTACACCTAATGGGAAATGCACTATGCTAAAAGGTCACGTGATTGCAAGATTGTTCTTAGATAAACTGAGGCAAAAGCCTAAGCTAATGCCTAAAGATATTCAAGGTCTTATCAAAGAAAATTGGGGAATTATGAGCACAATCAATCAATGTCAGAATGGAAGATTGCTAGCTCTGAAATGGCTTGAGAGAGAGTATGATCAACAGTTTGCCCATATCCATGGATATGTTGAAGAGATACGCAAGAGAAACAAGAGATCAACAGCCATTGTTGAAACATATCGAAATGCCAAGAAAGTGGAAGTCTTTGACCGGTTTTATGTGTGTTTCGATAGGCTGAGAAGAAGATGGAAGAGTTCTTGTCGGCCAATCATTGGTCTTGATGGAACTTTCTTAAAGGTGGGAGTGAAAGGAGTTTTACTCACTGCGGTTGGACATGACGCAAATAATCAGATATATCCAGTTGCTTGGGCTGTGGCACAAGCTGAGAATGGAGACAATTGGTTATGGTTTATCAAGCTGATTAAAGCTGACTTGGGGCTTGAAGATGGTGATGGCTACGTCATGATTTCTGACAGAGCAAAAGTAAGTAACATCTCTTTGTTATTTTTTTCTCGCTTTGGCTACTATCTTTTCTCATTTCTTGTTCTCGTAGTAACATCTAAACTTTTTGTAATTTAAGGGACTACTAAGTGCAGTTAAAGCTGAGCTACCTAAAGCGGAGCATAGAATGTGTGTGAAACACATTGTTGAAAATTTGAAGAAGAACCATGCGAAGAAAGATCTCTTAAAGATGCATGTTTGGAACATTGCTCGGAGTTGTAACATGGCTGATTACCGCGAGAATCTTAGAAAACTGAGAGAGTATGATGCTCCTCTGTTTGAGGCTGTGATGAATGAGGATCCACGGTCTTGGACATTAGCATTTTATAAACTTGGGAGCTTCTGCGATAATGTGGAGAACAATTCCACAGAATCTTTCAACGCCAGTATTGCAAAGGCAAGAGGTAAAGCTATCATTCCCATGCTTGAGACTATTAGGAGACAAGCAATGGCTCGGAATTCAAAGAGAAGCAAGAAATCTGAAAAATGGGCTGGTAGATACACTAAATATGTGAAGCTGGTTCTTGCTGAAGAGGAGAAGAATGCCAAGAAATGTGAAGTAACTCATGCCTCACATGGACGCTATGAGGTGGAGTTGTTTGGGCAGAAACACAGTGTCAATACTACAAAGAAGACATGCACATGTTTTAAGTGGCAAATATCAGGAATTCCATGTGAACATGCCTATGGAGCTATGCTAGACGCAGGTTTGGATACAGACAATTACATCTATGATTGCTTCTCAACAAGTAAGTTGCAAGATTGTTACAGTGAAAATATCAAGCCAATGAGAGGACCACATTTCTGGATGCATGGTTCATATAGGCTGGTAATAGCTCCTCCTGAACCTGATTTACCTGGAAGAAAGAAAAAAAAGGGAATAAAAAAACGAATCAAAGGGAAGTTTGAGTCACCAAAGAAGAACAAGAAGAAGAAGAAGAAGGAAGTTCAGAAGCTTGGGAGACAAGGTCGCGTTATGCACTGCTCAAAGTGTGGTGAAGCTGGACACAATGCTTCTGGATGTAAGATACACCCAAAAAAAAAGATGAGAATGACTGAGGAGACAAGTGAACAGGTTCGTTGATGTTTCTCTCGGTTATAGTTGCTACAAGTTGTTTTTACTTGTTTCTCTTGGTTAAAGTTGCTGCGAATTGTCTCTTGCTCTCATTCTTATTGATTTTTTGCTTAATTGCTTCTACCTATGTTTCAGGCCACAACTTCATCTCAGGGACTTGAAACGGTTTCAATCACTCAACCTTCTCAAATGTCTGAGTAAAAGTTGGAGTTAATGTGTCCTCCTTTCATGTTCCTCTTAGTATCCTTGAATGTTATTTGAATGCTATTTGTTCATTCTTTGAATGCTATTTGTTTTGGTACTTTGTATGCTACCTTTGAATGCTATTTGTATTGGTATCTATGAATGTTATCTTTGCTATTTGTTTTAGGATTTTTATTAAACCTTATATAAACAAATGCTCGTTTGTACGATTAGTAAGACCAAAAGCTAAACAACTCTTGCGTATGGAACTTTAAATAGCAAAAGCATTACATAATTAAGGTTTGAAAGCAGTACACAATTTGAGAACCCAGAATTTGAGAACTCAAACTCTAATCTTTTCCCCCAATTTGATTTTTGATTTGAGAGAGAAAGTGTCGGGTTATGAGATTTAGAAAGAAAGGTTTTTGGGTCGGGTTACATATGAAACGTCGGGGTTAATCGGGTTTTATGTTGGGGAATCGCTGTTGATAAAACGTGATTTAAGTGTTTTAAACGTGGATTACAGGTTTTAATTCGATTTGAAGGAATAGAAAGAAATCGAAAACATTGGGTGGAAATCAACAGATATGAAAAGTTTGGGTGTGTACAAACGGAAGTGGTACTCTAGAGGGGGTTTTTGGCGGTCAACCCGAAAAAGAATACGTTGGTCACAGTCTAGGGGTTTAGTCCACCGCCATGACAAAATGGATGGAGTACGTCTCCGACGACAACGTCACCGAAACCGGATCCAATGAACACTCTTCGACCTCGATTCTTCAATTTTCTTTTCTTCGTCGTGTGAGGGTAAAACCCGCTCAGAAGCTGCATGTCTCGGAGGAAGAGAAAGAAACCGTATCCCGATCGAGTACACGATGTTCATTAATCTCTGGAGGAGAAAGAGAATACTTCGATCCGATCCTCGTAGATGTCATCATCAATATCTTCTCGAAATCGCCGACCAAGTCTATGGCAAAGTTTCGCTGCGTGTCGAAGCTCTGGTCGTCGATAGTTCGTCCTCCATATTATAAAGAGTTGTTCCCGATCAGATCTCCACCGAAGTTTCTTTTCACCTTCGTAGGAGGAGGAAAGGTTTTCTACTACACTTCACCACAGCCGCAAGATCCAGTCGAAGATTCATCATTAGTAGCCACTCGTCATCATACGCATCCTGTCACAAATCTCTCTCTAGTATTTGGCCCTGTCCACGGTTTGGTCTGTCATCAATGTGTGGGAGAGAATTACATAGTGGTGGTGGTTTCTAATCCCGTCACAGGACAATACGTAACCTTACCCAAACTGATGATGACAACGAAACTGGTTGACGCAAAAAGCTATCTAGGGTTTGATCCAGTCGAAAAACAGTTCAAGGTTTTGTGTGTATCGTGGACCCTTTGTGGAACAGAGAAGGACTTGTCTGTGGAGCATCAAGTTCTCACGTTAGAGAAAGGAATGAGAAATGTGTTATGGAGAAAGATGGATTCTCGCAGCATACCTTTCTGTGCTCAAACACAAAGTGATGATGGGATATGCATCAATGGTATTTTGTATTATTATACAAAAACCCTCGACGAACGAATAATGATCGGTTGTTTTGATGTGAGGTCGGAGAGACTTGATTTAATTCCATTCATATTGGAAGATTCCATTTACACTCTGATAAACTACAAGGGAAAATTAGGTGTGGTTCACAATTGTCACGCTAAGGATTTTGTGTTGTGGGTTTTAGAGGAACAAGAATGGTCGATTCGTGTCTACGAAAAACCCCTTCAATGGCGGCGTGGATTGTGTTCAAAGGAGGCTGTTGGTGTGACTGATAGAGGTGAATTGTTGTTCTGCTCGAAGCATAAAGTGGAGGTTCCTTTCTACATTTTTTACTACAATGTCGAGAGTAACACTGTGGTAAGAGTGAGAGTTGAAGTTCCAGCGTTTGGAAGTTTTAAATGGCCTAGACTTTACACTTTTCCAAACTATATAGAGCATGTGAAGCTTATGTAAAGAAATTTCTTGTAACTTTTATAAAGTTTTATAGGGTTTTATTTGTTTATACTTTTTCAAGGCTATTTGAAGATGTCACAAACTTGGGACACAAGATTTCTTTAATAATCGGAGGTATATGGGCATATAAATACAATGAAGTTACTATAGATACAATTGCCAAATTACAAATTGGAAACTGCCTTTTTCAAGCATGTAAACGTGTTATTTTTGGATCATTACAAGACTCTAAAACAAAGTAGATGACCATTATCCCAAAATAAAATAAAAAAGCTAAATAGGAAGCCCAACTTGCCTGCGGCTTAACGAAACCCATCTTATTGAATGTTGTTGAAGCATGTATATATCGCGAGATCCTGAAAGTGTCGTTTTCTTTTCCATTAACCATCGAGCAGAGCCAAAAAAAAACATAGGGTTATATACTCAGCCGCGATGAGAAATCTTAAGCAGCACGTCACGCAGGAAAACCTAACCGTATCCATGTCGAATAAACGATGTTGTTCAAGCTCTGGAGGAGTAGGATACTTTTATATGATCCCTGTTGATCTCCTCATGAACAATATCTTGTCAAGATTGTCGGTGAAGTCTATGGGAAAGTGTCGATGCGTATCAAAACTCTGGTCGTCCATAATTCGCCGTCCTAATTACCAGTTGTTCCCACAGACGATCAAGTACTCTCCGAATGATATACCAAAGCTCCTTTTCGCCATCAATCTGAAAAAAAAATTGTACTACTTCTCTTCACCTCATCCAGCTGAGAATGACAAGTCATCTCTTGTAGCCACCCTTCTTCATACTCACACAGTGGCTTTCTTTCGATTCTGTGGCTCTATAAGCGGACTAGTCTGTGGTCAGAGTTGGGGAAAGAAATATACAGTGGCTGTGATTTCTAATCCAGTCACAGGAGAATCTGTAACCACACCAAAAGTGAACTTGAAAACGCATGACATTGAGTCAAAGGTAAAATTTTATTTTGGGTATGATCCAATCGAAAAACAGTACAAGGTCTTGCGTGTAACTTGGTTAATCTACGAGACGTTTTCTACTCGGCATTATGTTCTCACGTTAGAGGCTGGAAATCCCAAATGGAGAAAGATCCAATGCTGCAATGCTTACCATCCTCTGATTGATGATGGGATATGCATCAATGGTGTTGTGTACTATACAGCCAAGATCAATGCGAAAACGCGTATGATTGTTTGCTTTGATGTTAGGTCTGAGAAATTTAGTTTTATGGACGTTCATCCAGACTTGGCGACAAAGATTCGTAAAGGTTGGGTATTGACAGATTACAAGGGTAAATTAGGTGCTATTATTATTGATGATGATGATCGTATTGAGATGTGGGTTTTAGAGGAAGCCAAGAAACATAAATGGTCAAAGCAAACCTACCAATTAAATCCGAGCCGTCATTTTTCTGTTGGAGTGAGAGTGACCGGTGGAGGGAAAATTTTGTTTTGCCGAGAGTTTTTAAGAGAAGATCGTTTGGACATTTTTTACTACGATCCCGAGAGGGACAGCATTGAAAGAGTTGAAATTGCAGGGTTTGAGATTCCAGGATCTGAAGTTCTTGATACTACTATGTGTGCAGTTCACACGTTTCCACACTACATAGAGGATGTGAAGCTTATTTGATGTATTTTTGATATTAGATCTTGATTGTTAGGGTCGTTTTTTTTTTTTTTTTTTTTTTTTGTTACTTGTTCATGACTATTTCAAGATTTTAAAATGTTGGGACACAAGTGAGAGTGGGTTGTTTACTTACCTCCATGGACAGTGTATGCTTTCGTAAAATCGAAACTATGGGGCATAAAATTGAGTCATTGAAACAAATAGACAAACAATTGAGAGGAACGTTATGGAAAGTGTTGAAACAAATATATGAGAAATTGAAATGTCAAATCAACAAAATAAATTAAATGGCGAAAAAAAAGCAGAGCTTTCAGAAGTGGTCTTCCATATGCCGTTGTCTCGATCATGGGTACTTGAAATATTTTATATTGGAATCTTATACAGTTTTATGGTTTTTTTTTGTTTACTTGTTCTTGTTCAAGACTATTTGAAGATTTCAGTAAGTTGGGACACGAGACTAACCAAAACAATGCTATCTTGGATCATTTCGAATTACAAGAGTTAGTAGAGATTAGAGAAGATATAATAACTCATTAACCCAAAGCTAGTTAAGGATATGATGTTGTGTTCTAACTTCTAAACGAAGCCCAACTTGTCTTCAGCTTAACAAAGCCCAACTTATTGAGTGTAGTCGAAGCAAAGCCAAAAAAAACAAAAAATAGGGTTATACACTTATACTCGGCCGCAATGACAAATCTTAAGCAGCACGTCACACAGGAAAACCTAACCGTATCCATGTCGAATAAACGATGTTGTTCAAGATCTGGAGGAGTAGGATACATTGATATGATCCCTGTTGATCTCCTCGTCAATAATATATTGTCAAGACTGTCGGTGAAGTCTATGGGAAAGTGTCGATGCGTATCCAAACTCTGGTCGTCGATAATTCGCCGTCCAAATTACAACCTGTTGTTCCCGCGGAGGATCAAGTCTCCGGATGGTCTACCAAAGCTCCTTTTCGCCATCAAAGCCGAAAACAAGTTGTACTACTTCTCTTCACCTCTTAAAAAGTCATCTCTTGTAGCCACCCTTCTTTATACTCATACCTTCACAGATTTATTTCGATTCTGTGGCTCTATATGCGGACTAGTCTGTGGTCAAAGTCGGGGAAAGAATTATACAGTGGCTGTGATTTCTAATCCAATCACAGGAGAATCTGTAACCACACCCAAAGTGAAGACAACGCATGATATTGAGTCAAAGTTTTACTTTGGGTATGATCCAGTGGAGAAACAGTACAAGGTCTTGGGTGTAACCTGGTCAACGGAGAAGGAGTTTTCTACTCAGCACTATGTTCTCATGTTAGAGACCGGAAATCTCTCATGGAGAAAGATCCAATGTTGCAACACTTATCATCCTCTGATTGAAGATGGGGTATGCATCAAGGGTGTTTTATACTATACAGCAAAGAACAATAAAAAAACACTTGAGATAGTTTGCTTTGATGTTAGGTCTGAGAAGTTCAGTTTTGTTAACGTTGATCCAGACTTGGCAACAAATATTTGTGGTATAGGTTCGACACTGATAGATTACAAGGGTAGATTAGGTGCTATGGTTCATAGTTTTATTGAGCTATGGGTTTTAGAGGAGGCCAAGGAACAGAAATGGTCAAAGAAAAACTACAAGTTTAATCCGGGCTCTTCGTATTCTGTTGGAGTGACTGGTAGAGGGAAAATTATGTTTTACCCAAAATATGGAAGAGAAGAACGTTTGCACATTTTTTACTACGATCGCAAGAGGAACTATGTGGAAGGAATTGGAATTGCAGGATTTGAAGTTGGTAGTGAAAGGTATGAAGTTTACACGTTTCAAAACTATGTAGAGGATGTGAACCTTATATGAGTGTTTTTCATACGTTTTTTTTTTTTGTTTTCCCTTTCGTGCAATGTTTCAAGATTCAAAATGTTGGGGACTCAAGTTAGTGGCTTGTTTTACACTCTCATATGTCAGCTAGATTCGACCTTTATATATTACTTGATGTTGAAATGAGAATCCGATATTTTTACCCTTTATTAGAATTTCATCAAAATTTCATGGTTCTTTTAGTTTGTTGATTAAAATGTTTTGGTACATCCTCTATATAGTGTTGAAACAAATATATGATGTTGTGTTCTAACTTCTAGAGAAACCCAACTTGTCTTCTGCTTAACAAAGCCCAACTTATTGAGTGTAGTCGAAGCATATATATATATAATATTGAGAGATCCTGAAAGAGTCGTTTTCTTTTCCATTATTCATCGAGCAGAGCGAAAAAAAAAACATAGGGTTATAGTACTCAGCCGCGATGAGAAATCTTAAGCAGCACGTCACACAGGAAAACCTAACCGTACCCCTGTCGAAAGAACGATCTTCTTCAAGCTCTGGAGGAGTAGAATACTTTGATATGATCCCTGTCGATAAGATTGTCGGTGAAGTCTATGGGAAAGTGTCGATGCGTATCAAAACTCTGGTCGTCCATAATTCGCCGTCCTAATTACAACCAGTTGTTCCCGCGGAGGATCAATTACACTCCGGATGATATACCAAAGCTCCTTTTCGCCATCAAAGCTGAAAAAAAGTTGTACTACTTCTCTTCACATGATCCAGGTGAGAATGAGAAATCATCTCTTGTAGCCACCCTTCTTCATACTCATACCTTCACAGGTTTCTTTCAATTCTGTGGCTCTATATGCGGACTAGTCTGTGGTCAAAGTCGGGGAAAGAATTATACAGTGGCTGTGATTTATAATCCAGTCACAGGAGAATCTGTAACCACACCAAAAGTGAAGTTGATAACGCAAGGGATTGAGTCAAAGGTAAAGTTATATTTTGGGTATGATCCAGTCGAGAAACAGTACAAGGTACTGTGTGTAACCTCCTGGTCAACTGAGAAGGATTTTTCTACTCAGCATTATGTTCTCACGTTAGAGACTGGAAATCTCTTGTGGAGAAAGATCCAATGTTGCAACACTTATCATCCTCTGATTGAAGATGGGGTATGCATTAATGGCGTTTTATACTATACAGCAGAGAACAATAAAAAAACACGTGAGGTGGTTTGCTTTGATGTTAGGTCTGAGAAGTTGAGTTTGATTAAGGTTGATCCAGTCTTGGCGACAAAGATTGGTGGTACTATAGGTTCGACACTGATAGATTACAAGGGTAAATTAGGTGCTATTATTATTAATGATGTTGATATTGAGCTGTGGGTTTTAGAGGAAGCCAAGGAACATAAATGGTCAAAGCAAACCTACGGGTTATCTTCGAACCGTTGGTATTATCATGGAGTGACTGGCAGAGGGAAAATCGTGTGTTACCCAAATGTCCCAAACTCCGGAAGAAGATACGATCGTTTGAAGATTTTTTACTACAGTCGCGAGAGCAACATGCTAGAAAGTGTTGAAATTTCAGGATTTGAGAATCCAGGATCTGAAGTTGGTTATAAAAATTATGAAGTTTACACGTTCCCTAACTATGTAGAGGATGTCAAGCTTATTTAATGTGTTATTTTATTGGATTGTCAAACAGTTTTTGGTGTTTTTATATTTATTATTACTTGTTCAAGACTATCTTCTCAACATCTCAAAATGTCGGGACAGAGCTGGTGGCTCTTTACCCCTTTGCTTTGATAGTCGAAACTATGAACATACAATTGTGTCACTGAGAAACAATTGAGAGAAACGTTAAGGAAAGTGTTCAAATAAATATATGAGAAATTCAAATGACACATCAAAAAAAAAAAAAAAAAAAAAAACAGAGCTTTCGGTAAAATTTAATTTAAAAAATTACCATTTTGTGTGCTTCTTTTATTTCTCTTCCATAGAAAAAGGAGCGACGATCTTACACAAGTAGCCTGACCACTGTACGCGTTGATTCTGAGATCTCTCTCTCTCTCTCTCTCTCTCTCTCACTCTCGTTTTCGCGTTTTAGAGCTCTTCATCGGTCAGTCTGTGTGTAACCGGACGAATAATGGGTATACATCTCTCTGAAATGTTTTCTCCATCTCTTTGATCCGTTTCGCTTTTCTTTGATCTAATCAGTTTCTAGGTTGACCCAAACATTTTTCTGTAAATCCCTTAATTAGGGTTTGTGATCCGTTTATTGTAAATTCGATAGTTGCTCAGCAGATGGTGGGTGATTTGATTATTCGCTTTGCCTCAGTTTTCTTTGGCTGCTGCTGGGAAATTTTGAAACTCCCAAGCAATTCGGAAAATGTAGCAACAGTAGGTTAATTTTGGGTGCTGTTTAAGCCCCTTGAAGTAATTGAGAATCCCAAAATTGTGGATTCTGGGTTATTTCGAGATTTATGGAAACTCAATATTCATAGCTTTCAAAGCCGTTTATTGAATCCAGATTCCTGTGAACTTAGTTGTGCCGTGATGATGATTCTCTTTCTCTCTTCTGTGGTGATTGGTGAATACAGATAGCGCTTGCTCCACTCAGCTTATTGATGGAGATGGTGTCTTTAATGTTTCTGGGGTTGATAGCTTTATCAAAGGGGTTAAACTGGAACAATGTGGTCTTTCTTATGCCGTTGTCTCCATCATGGGTCCGCAAAGTAGCGGTGTGTATAAATTCCATAAATCGTAGAATGTGTGTTTTCAAATTCTGTATTGATTTTTGGTCTATCAGGAGATTTCATCTCGTTCAGCTTGAATTTGCAGGGAAGAGTACGCTGTTGAATAATCTGTTTGCAACAAACTTTAGGGAGATGGATGCATTTAAAGGAAGGCATGCTCTTATTTCTTACGCTTACTTATCTTGAGAGAATATGTAGCCTTCTAATTTAAGTTTTGTTAAACCCTGAAATACCTTGATTTTAGGTCTCAAACTACTAAGGGAATTTGGGTTGCAAGATGTGCTGGTATTGAGCCATGCACTATTGTGATGGATTTAGAGGGTACTGATGGAAGAGAGCGTGGCGAGGTGTGTAGCCTCATTTCCTCACCTATTTCATTTTCGTTGAACAAAGTCTTAACTTTGTTTCCGTGTTTACTTACACCAAGAAGTGGTTTTAAAGAACTCATCAATGCCGAATTGCTCACTTGCTTAAATTTTCCTTTTCTTTGGCTGTTAGGATGATACAGCGTTCGAGAAGCAGAGTGCTCTTTTTGCATTGGCTGTCTCAGATATAGTTCTTATAAACATGTAAGCGCTTTTCTTTATTGTATTCTCACTGGGATTAATACATATTCCCAGGTCTCTGATCGTCTTCATCTTCTGTCTTATGGTTTTGTGGATCCGTAATGCAGGTGGTGTCATGATATTGGTCGGGAACAAGCAGCTAACAAGCCTCTTTTAAAGACGGTCTTCCAGGTATGCATGTGTATGTTTTTTTTTTTAATCAGAAATGAGTAATCTGAGATCTGAAACCTCAGCACTGTTTGCTTTCCCTTCTACATTCTAACAGGTTATGATGCGTTTGTTTAGTCCGCGAAAGACAATTTTGATGTTTGTCATACGAGATAAAACACGGGTATGACTTCTTTTCTGTATTATGTTTACTTTTGTGTGTGTGTATCTGGTTATTTCTTTTCAGTATTTGCTTCGGAGCTTTCTAATTCTTGAACATTTGCAGACACCATTGGAAAATTTAGAGCCTGTGCTGAGGGAAGACATTCAGAAGGTAAGAGAAGAAACGATTGGCAGCTTGTATTGTTTTGATTTAATGTTCTATTCCTCACACTTTTATTTAAATGCAGATATGGGATTCAGTTCCTAAGCCTCAAGCACACAAAGAAACTCTCCTAAGTGAATTTTTCAATGTACGGTAGCGAGCTTTGGTGTTTGTGTAGAGCTTGGGATCGTTCTTCTTTCACCGGGATAAAGAAATAGCTTTGTTTCATTTGTGACAGGTCGAAGTGGTCGCTCTCTCCAGCTATGAAGAAAAGGAAGAGCAATTCAAAGAGCAGGTATTTCATAGCATGATCAATTGTAGATTTATGAGAAAGCTGGTTTGACCTGTGTATTGCTGCTGAAGATAGATGGCTTTCAGGTGAAATGATGCTTGTCATAAAATTGTTTATTGTAAATGAAGGTTGCTAATTTGAGACAACGGTTCTTCCACTCTGTTGCACCTGGCGGACTTGCGGGTGATAGACGAGGAGTAGTCCCTGCAAATGCGTTTGCTTTTAGCGCAGAACAAATGTGGCAAGTCATCAAAGACAACAAAGACTTGGATCTTCCAGCACACAAGGTACCACTGCTTGCTTGTAGTTCTTACCCATACGTCATAGCTTCCTCTTGGTGTTGTTATTTATGAGCTGACTTGCAGGTCATGGTTGCAACAGTGCGTTGTGAGGAAATTGCCAATGAGAAGTTTTCCCATTTCATGGAAAATGAGGTGATTACTCTTATCAATGCCTATTTTTCTTACAGTGGTCTTTGTGTTAATACACCCTCTCTGAGATGCTTTTTAAATCTGCTCTAGGATTGGCGTCAGTTGGAAGAAGCTTCGCAGTCAGCTCCTGTTACCGGATTTGGAAAGAAGCTGAGTCCAATTCTTCAGTCTTGCTTATCAGAGTAAGAATATCCTATATATATACTTTGCATAGATTTCTTCTGGGTAAATAGTCATTAACCATGAGACCTCTGAACCAACCTGCCTCTATCACTCTGGTGTTATCTAAACTTCGGTGATCAGTAATAGCCACTATGCCTTTTTTATTCTTAAGACACTTTAATACACTTTATTCATGTATTTACTGGTGGACTTATTCAAACACAACACTATTTCGTTTGCAATAGGTATGACACTGAAGCCACGTATTTTGACGAAGGTGTGAGATCTTCCAAGAGGCAACAGCTGCAAGAAAAGTTATTGCAAGTAACGCGTATTCTTATAACTTGTGACTGTCAAACAGAAGACTCACCTTATGGCACAATGCCAATACTTTTCCTTCGACTCATTTTCTGTTTTTAATCTATCCAGCTTGTTCAACCAGCTTTCCAAGATGTGATTGGACATCTGAGATCTGGAACACTTGAAAACTTCAAAGAGGCTTTTGAAAAGGCTTTGAACGCAGGAGAAGGGTTTTCATCATCTGCACACTCCTGTGCTCAGTCTTGCATGTGTCAGTTTGACAAAGGATGTGAAGGTATAGCTTATTGCTGGTGTTACACTTAACATAACATCATGAAAGAAGGACAGCATAATGGAGCTTGAAAAATAATTTATGTTTTAATTTTCGTCTGATGTAGAGGCTGTGATTGAACAAGCAAACTGGGATACATCTAAAACTCGGGAAAAGCTTCAGCGTGATATTGATGCCCATATTGATTCTGCTCGTGCTGCGAAGTTGTCTGAACTGACTACGCTTTATCAGGTGGATAGATTACACAGTTGTTTCCTTTGATTTTTGTATTATGGAGTATCTCCAAAAGCCAATCATATAGTTGGAAAATCTCATTCAAACTTTCCTAATAGAATTACACTGTTGCAGTCAAAGCTAAACGAAGCATTAGCTGGACCGGTGGAAGCTCTCTTAGATGGAGCTAATGATGAGACGTGGCCAACAATAAGAAAGCTACTAAAACGGGAAGCAGAATTGGCCGTCTTTGGTCTCTCCAACGCATTATCTGGTTTTGAAATGGATGAAGCAACACGCAACAAAATGCTCACTGACCTCGAGAACTACGCACAAGGTGTTGTTGAAGGGAAAGCAAAGGAAGAAGCTGGACGGGTGTTGATGCGTATGAAGGATAGGTTACACCCTTTTCCTCATTTTTTCCTTCTCAAATAGTTTCATCCATTTGTTCTTTCTGATTAATCATAGCTTCAATCCAGGTTTGCAACAATCTTCAGTCACGATTCTGATTCAATGCCACGTGTCTGGACTGGAAAAGAAGACATCAGAGCAATTACCAAAATGTCTCGCTCTGCAGTATGAATCGTTCATGATAGCTAAAATTTCAGTACCTATACTTTGGTGAGATCACAATTTTCTTTCGATTTAATGTTACCTTGTTTGCTTTTCCAGTCCTTGAAACTGCTGTCGGTTATGTCTGTCATCCGCTTAGACAACGAACTCGACAATGTCGAGAAGATCTTGTCGCTTGCTCTGGTTGATTCCACAAACAACACTTCTTCAAGCAAGAGCATCACCACTGCCGATTCCCTCGCTTCAAGCACTTGGGAGCAGGTGACTAAAATATATCTCTATTTGTTCTATCCATGCACACAAACCTGCGAGACAAGCTAAGATGCTTTTGTTTACCATCTCATTGTCAGGTCGCACCAACAAAGACATTAATTACACCTGTTCAATGTAAATCATTGTGGCGACAATTCAAGAATGAGACACAATATACCGTTACACAGGCCATTTCTGCACAGGAAGCTAACCGAAGAAATAATAATTGGATGCCACCTCCATGGGCAATGGTTGCCTTAGTTGTTCTTGGCTTCAATGAATTTATGACTCTTTTAAGGTACTCTTTACATTTTCTCTTTAAGCTTTTGAGCTTTGCTTTATCATTAAACTGATCCTTTTGCCTCTCTATCAATGCAGAAATCCTCTGTACATTGGCTTCTTTTTTGTTGTCTACCTGGTTGCCAAAGCCATGTGGGTGCAACTAGACGTCTCAGCAGAATTTCGTAATGGCGCGGTACATATACTTTCCAAACTTCATTGTGGAATCTAAGTAGAGACTATAATGCTTGAATATTCAATGGTTACAATTCTTTTTCTTTCCTCTGTTCTGAATCTAATTCATTGACTATGTGCAACAGCTACCTGGGTTGATCTCTTTATCAACCAAGCTTCTTCCCACCGTCATGAATCTACTGAGAAAGCTCGCCGAACAAGGACAAGCTCCATCGGCAAATAGTAACCCCCAACAGGGTACAGCCAGCGGAGTAAGCAGCAGTGTTGGTTCATCTTCATCAAGCTTAAATTCAACAGAAACTGTATCCAACAGCACGAAAGATGACTAAAGAAAACGAGAAGGATGGTGAAGATCATCAATCGTTTTGAGTTTCATTGACCTCTATTTTTGGTGTTGATCAGAGGAATTCACAAGTACTGTACGTTCATATAGAGGCACTGGTTTTTGTCGCAGGTGCCAAAAGTATAGAAGTGGTCAGAGATTTTGCTTTTGTTTTCAGTGTTGTTGATCCCTTGTACTCTACTGTAACCTGATGATAATAGAAAGAAAAAACATTTTCTTATTCTGTGGAAAAAGAGCTGTTTATTGATTACAATTATTGGTCTTGAGCAGGTACATTGCTGAATAAGAGAATGAACATTCAAAACATGGAACTAACTAAGGCTCTATCTTCACAAGCTCTTCAATAGATCTCCTATATTCCACAATCAATTCCCTGAAAAAAAAAAAAGATATAAAAACACAAAGTAAGAGCAAGATCAATCTGATCAAACAAAAGATAACATCATGTGATAATTTTGCTTTACCTTCTTTGTTGCAGCAATTGCTCACTTTCTTCTAGATTTCGCTTTTGTCCATCAACAGTCTATAAACACAAGGATCAGTAGTATATCAGAAGCAATCAAAGTATGTTTTTGATCCAAATGTTAAAAAACCTTTGTTCATACCATAGTTTTAGATCCTAATGATCCTGAAATCGAATTCAAGAGCTGTTGACACTTCTCAAAATGGCTATTCAATTCGGTCACCTGCAATTTCCACTCATCAGGCAATTCAACATCCAAGAACCCTAAAAATCCACCTAAAGCCTGGAAATTTTTGAATAGAGAAGAAAAGAAAAAACAAACCAGTGCATCAGAATTCTGATCTCGTGCTCCAGTTTCGATCGCATCGTTTAATTTCTCCACCAACTGCGAATCCCACACATTACATTACAACCCAAATGATTCCGAATCGCAGAGAAGAAACTGAATTGATCCATTAATGTTTCTTACCGGATAGAGATGGAAATGAGAAGCTAGCGACTGGTGCTGCTGCGGAGTCTGAACAGATTGCTGCGGAGTGTGTACAATCTGCTGCTGCTGCGGCGTATGCATCATCGATTGCGGCGTGTGAACCACCGTCTGCGGCGGAGGAGGAGATTGCAGCGATGGTTGCTGAGAAGGAGGAGAATGTAACAGACGCTGTTGATGGAATTTCTGTTGCTGAATGAATTGTTGTTGTTGTTGAAATTGCTGGAATTGCATCTCTTGTTGCTGTGGCTGGAATTGCTGCTGCTGCTGCTGCGTCTGTTGCTGCTGTTGATGAAACTGTTGCTGCTGGAGGAATAAATGGTCTTGATTCGACGGTGTACCGAAGTTACCCTGCGCCTGAATGTTTGGGATCATCGACCAATTACTACTTCCTGAGAACTGATCCATTTACTTCCGATCCGGAATGTCGCCGTCTTCCGAAGGGGAAAAAAAAAAAAAATCAAAGAGACCAAAGCAGAAACTAAACATCTCTGAAGCTGTATTAAAAATCTAATCATGCAACGGCGTCGTACAGAGGGACTTTAAACAACGTCGTTTTGTTAAAATAATAAACTCACAGAATAAGAAACATGGACCTGTATTGTGTACAGATTAAATGGGCCTTTGTTTTCGGTTTGTGACAATTGGCCCATTTTTAGCATCTTCTCCAATTTTCGTCGAGAGATTTGCTTTCGTCTTCTCCACTTGATCATTATAGTCTTCTCCAGTTAATAAGGAGAATCTGATTTCGTTGGAACTTTGCTATCAATAATCGACGGTACTTTTCTGATGAACCCTAAATTATCAAAACCGAGAAATGTCCTTTTTCATCTTTAATTTGCTTTGAATGCTTATCATGCATAGTTGTTTTTAAGGTGAATTATTGATTTCTAGGCCTTTAAGTTTGATTCCCATTTCTGAGTATCCTCAATTCTTAGTGTGGAAACAAAAAGGGCTCAAATTTTGGGATTTGATTCGATTTGAAATTGGAAAATTTAAGAAATCACACGATAATAACTGTTTACTCTATACTGTATGTAGAGTGACACTACTTGTCTTCTCTTTGGGCGACGACGATGAGGCTGTTGAAGGCCGCGACGTGTAACTTGAACCAATGGGCAATGGAATTCGAATGCAACATGAAGAACATCAAGGCTTCGATCGCCGAGGCTAAAGCTGCCGGTGCTGTCATCAGGCTTGGACCTGAGCTCGAGGTCACTGGCTATGGCTGCGAGGATCACTTCTTGGAACTAGACACCGTCACTCACGCGTAATGCTTCTCTTTTAAGTTTCCCTTTGATGACAAATCGCTTGAATTGCTTAGTCAACATACTCTTTTTCTTTCAGGTGGGATTGTTTGAAGGAGCTGTTGCTTGGTGATTGGACGGATGGAATATTGTGCAGCATAGGAATGCCAGTGATTAAAGGAGCAGAGCGGTACAATTGTCAGGTTCTCTGTATGAACAGAAGAATCATCATGATTCGACCAAAAATGTGGCTCGCAAACGATGGCAACTATAGAGAGCTGAGGTGGTTCACTGCTTGGAAGCAGAGAGGAGAGCTCGAGGAGTTTCAGCTCCCTATTGAAATCTCAGAGGCTCTGTCACAGAAAACAGCTCCTTTTGGCTATGGTTACATCCAGTTTATCGACACGTGAGTTTGAATTATAATGCTTCACTCTGCTTTCAGTGATTTTGTCTGCAATTCTAAAATTTATTGATTGTTTTGTTCCTTCATCAGAGCTGTTGCTGCTGAAGTCTGTGAGGAACTGTTTAGTCCAGTGCCTCCTCATGCTGATCTTGCATTGAACGGGGTAGAAGTATTTATGAATGCAAGTGGGAGTCATCACCAACTGAGAAAGCTAGATATCCGTTTGAATGCGTTCATGGGGGCTACTCACGCTCGTGGTGGGGTTTATATGTACAGTAATCAACAGGGATGCGATGGTGGACGGTTGTATTACGGTATGTTCAAAGAGCCTTGAAGGATTGAAATTGTTAAAATTTGAGTAAATCTTATCTACTTTTTTTGTGAGTGACTATTTTGATTTGTTCATTTTTTATCCCAAGTTTAGATGGATGTGCATGCATTGTTGTAAACGGAGATGTTGTAGCTCAAGGTTCACAATTCTCGTTGAGGGATGTTGAGGTCATCATTTCCCAAGTTGATCTAGATGCGGTAACCCATAGTTACACTTGAACTTTGCTTTCTCTGTTTTGCGATGTATAAATGAAAGTTTTCTTAAGGACTGTTTTGCTTTCTTTGTCTGAGAAAGGTTGCTAGTCTACGCGGATCCATAAGTAGTTTTCAGGAACAAGCAAGCTGCAAGGTTAAAGTATCTTCAGTATCCGTGCCCTATAAGCTGACGCAGTCCTTTAACCTAAAAATGACACTAAGCAGTCCTAAGAAGGTTCTCAATCCTCCTCTGCTCCCATATCTTTGATCTTAAGTTTTCAGTTCTAATATTCATTAGTATGTAGATCATGTACCACTCTCCACAAGAGGAAATAGCCTTTGGTCCTGCCTGTTGGCTATGGGACTATTTGAGAAGAAGTGGCGCTTCAGGGTTTTTACTTCCCCTTTCTGGTGGAGCAGACAGCTCCTCCGTTGCAGCTATTGTTGGCTGCATGTGCCAACTTGTTGTTAAAGGTATGTTGAACTGTGTTTGTCTTATTTTTGAAAACCACATGAATAATTTGTTTTGATGATGCTGATATCTCCTTGTGTAGAAATTGGTAAAGGAGACGAGCAAGTGAAGGCTGATGCGAACCGAATTGGGAATTATGCGAGTGGGGAGTTTCCTACTGATAGCAAAGAGTTTGCAAAGCGAATATTCTACACTGTCTTTATGGGGTCTGAAAACAGGTAAATTAGTTAACAGTAGCAATATGGACGTGACTGGGACTTTTGCAGAAAACATGAAACGATTTCCGTTCTGAAACCTCAATTCTGCAGTTCCGAGGCAACAAAAATGCGTGCAAAGCAGCTGGCAGAGGAGATCGGTGCATGGCATCTTGATGTTTGCATAGATGGTGTTGTTTCAGCTGTTCTATCTTTATTTCGAACGGTTACAGGCCAGAGACCTCGGTATAAGGTAAAGTGTTCATATACACAAATCACAAGCAGTTGGTCTACCCAAAAAGATGATGATCATATGAAATGGTAGTTGGTTTTGTGTATAGGTTGATGGAGGATCAAACGTTGAGAATCTTGGGTTGCAGAACATTCAAGCCAGGATGAGAATGGTGTTAGCATTTATGTTAGCATCTCTCTTGCCTTGGGTTCATAGCAAACCAGGCTTTTACCTTGTTCTTGGAAGCTCCAACGTTGATGAAGGACTTCGTGGGTACTTAACAAAGGTGATTGGACTCATCTCTTTTTACTGCTACATCTCAATTCCCATTAGGTTGTTAACATAATTCATATTCTTGGTTGGAACAGTATGATTGTAGCTCAGCAGACATAAATCCCATAGGAAGTATCAGTAAACAAGATCTGAGGCTGTTCTTAAGATGGGCTGCAATGAATCTCGGTTATCAATCCTTGGCAGATATAGAAGCTGCTCCACCAACAGCCGAGCTTGAGCCCATTCGTTCTGATTACACTCAGGTAATAAAATAAAAAACGTTTGTGAGTCTATAGTGAAGAAGTCATCAAGTCTAACATCTCTTGATTTGTGCAAAACAGCTTGATGAAGTCGACATGGGAATGACATATGAAGAGCTTTCAGTCTATGGAAGAATGAGGAAGATATTCCGGTGTGGCCCAGTTTCCATGTTCAAGGTTAGATTTCTCAACTTCAGACAAATCTACTAAGCCATTCATGTCTTCATGATACACTGAAACTGGTCATAATAATGATTCTGCAGAATCTATGTTACAAGTGGGGAACAAAGCTAAGCCCAGCGGAAGTAGCTGAGAAAGTGAAATACTTCTTCAAGTATTATTCCATCAATCGACACAAAATGACTACCCTCACACCCTCCTACCACGCTGAGGTACTTGCTACTGATCAGAAGATTTATCATAAACATGTTTTGAATCTTTCTTGAGAGAAAAAGAACTTTTTGGTTACAGAGTTACTCTCCAGAGGACAACAGATTCGATCTGAGGCAGTTTTTATACAACAGCAAGTGGCCATATCAGTTTAAGAAGATTGATGAGATTGTTGACGGCTTAAATGGTGACTCAGTTGCTTTTCCGGAAGAAGAAGCAAGTTCCAGCAAAGAAGTTGGAGTCGTAGCAGCAAATTCCAGTGACCCAAGTGCAGGTCGCTGATGAACCACTTTCCTAAGATCTCTCTGTTTCAACTCAAAGTAGAAGTTTGGAACAATATTGAAACAAATAACATCTTTGTATCACTGAGATAGATAAAGTTGGTGCTGAAGAGAACAACAAAAACAACTTCAAATAAGTTTACTTTTGATGTTTGTACAGTTTTATATATGCTCTAGTTTGAGCATCATTCTCAGTTAAATTAAATTTAGTCAAATAGATTCAAGCTCATTGTTAATGAATTTGTCTCGTTGCTTATCACATTATTTATTTCATAACTTTATTGTTGAACTCAAACTTTCATGTAATTTGGATCATGCAAAGATTGAATTGATTAGGTAAAGAATAATTCAGGTTTGATATCATATCTTATTTGAAAATATTTCTTTATCCTTTTTCAGAAAGGTTAAATATCAGACCGAATCGATTCTACGGTATTCCCTGAAGATTTTTGGTCATATATACAACGTTATCTTTTGGTAAGGAAGATTTCATTACCCTTTTCAAAAATCGTATTTAGAAAAGATCACTACACAATCCCAAATTATTTGAATAGTACTCTCCCTTTCCTTTAGTATTTATAGGCATATTCTTGCTCATTGGTCTTTACTTCATACCAACAAAATGGCATTGTCAAAGCTTCAATTTGTAATAATCCTCGTCATATGTTCTCTCCTGGTTACATCCCAATCAAGAGGTAATGCGTTTCTTACTAACCACATACAAAATCAAGAAGCATATTTCTCTCTTTCTTTTAAATTTGTTTTAATTAGTGTTTAAAGGGTTGACGTAATTGATAATTTGATATATAGATGTAAGAGAGATCAATGCTGTTCATCCAGGGGAGTGTCTCTACAAAGGACCGTGCACCAGCAACAATGATTGTGTGAGTCAGTGTGGACCTCAAATCGTTGGCTCATGCCAACCCAGTCCTAGAGGTCATGGCAAGAAGATTTGTTGTTGTTCTAATTAAATCTTATTTTCTCTCATAAACTACAAACAAAATGTACTTTTGTTTACTTCCCGTTAATCTCACGATTTAATCTCTCTATATATGAGAGATGTTTCCTCATTCTATGAATCCTACAAAAGTGATATGTAATCCAAGACTTAGTTAAGATATTTTATATATAAAAAAATTACTTGGAAAATCTTAAAAAGTTACTTGGAAAATTTTACTTATGTTTTGTGGTCGATATCAAAGACATAAAAAAAAAAAAAACCATTTTTTAGTTATCATTTGTATTTCATGATATATGGTGGACTAAGTTTTTCTACACGTGCGGCGGAGCAACGAGAACCCAAAAAGAAATGTAAAGTGTTGACTTCACTTTGACCACTTTGACTTCACTCTCTTATGTTTTGCATGTGTAAGAGAAAAATTAAATTCATCAAAACATTTATTAAATAACGGAGTAACAGACATACATTAGACAAAACTACAAAACTAATTTTTCTTCTATTTTTTGGTATAGACTTGCATGCACCGTCATGACAAATGATTATCCTTTCGATAATAACATTTAACATAAATAATAAAACTTTATAGAAAAATCTCTATACATATACTAGCTAGTACCTAATCTTGATGGCTATGTTGTTGTTCTGATGCAGAAGTGTTGATACAGTTCCCAAGATTAGCGAAACTTAGCATCTCGTTATCAGACATTAACGATCTTAGCCCCAAGAAATCCCTCGTCTCTCCTCCACCGTCGTCGTTCTTCTCGTCTCTCGTGACAAAACCACCGTTGAAAGCTTCTTCTCCGCCGTGATGGTGATGATGATGTTGATTCATCATATAGTAGTCTTGAAATCCGAACGCAGGCTCTGGTGGTGAAGTCATCATCGCCGCCATTGTAGTCGTGATCAGGTTATTATAGCTTGACCTAGACGACGACCTCTCTTCTTCCTCTGGAGCATTTGTTGACTTTGTTGGACCCATTTGAGCTGCTTTCTGGAGCAAAGCTGTGGCTGACATAGCCGGAGAGGAGTGGTGGAAGTTGGATCTCCCGGTGCTTGCAGGAGAAGCAAGAGGGAACAAACTAACACTGTTGCCGTTAGGGTTAGGGTTTGATGAAGCAAGCCAAGAAGGGATGTTTTGGAAGTGATGCTGTGGTTCTTCTTGCTTCATAGAGAACTCATGACCATGGAGATTGTTGTTGGTGATGATGTTTTGGGAAGACGCAGAAGCGAAGTTGATGTTTTGTTGTGTTTGAAGATGATGAGCAGGAGAAGGAGAAGAAGATTGGATGAGAATAGGGTTTGGTATGGCTCGTGCACTCTCTTCTGCTAATGCATCACAAAATGCTCTATGCGTTATGAAACTATCCCTCCTGCAATATGAAACAGATCAAAGTTAAATAAAAAAATTACTTTAAAATTAACCAACAAAACAATGACTTTTTGAGGTTTGTAGGTCCATTTCTAAGGCATGTATTATTTGTGGGGGCATGTCACGTGTGAATAATAAGATGATAGAGATCAATATGCAATAAATGTGACCGTATAAAATGATTTCTATACTATAGGACTCAAGAAATAAAATCAATATTCTTACGTAAATACAGCGAATAAAATCAAGAAAGAAGTACCACAATAATAAATAGTTGTTTAAATGGAGATTCTTTGAGCTACTTAATTAATTACCACTTTTGTCCTATTCAAAAATTAAATGAAACTACTCATAATCCCAACAGATGGTATCAGTACCATATACTATGTGTCACTCATTTTCACATTACACAACACATCTAAAGTTTTTCATCACCATCACTCTTGTCTTCTTCCTAATTTGTAAAATAACCTTAGACATAAGTATTAAGTAATAAAGAAGAGTTTTGTTACCTTGAAAAGAGAGTTCCACAGTCACATTTGTATTCTTTAGTGCCACAAGTCTTAGAATGAGCTTTCCAATCTGATTGCACCGCATACTTCTTCGAACACTTTTCACATTTCCATTTCTTCTCGCCATGTTTTCTGAAGAAATGCTTCTTGATTCCGGTCAAGTCACCGAGAGCTCTTGACGGATGGTGGTGAACGCAGCCTGGCTCAGGACAGACATAGACTTTCTTCCTTATCACATCTTTGCTTGACCTTTGCTA